>CM040406.1:22135954-22584821 GCA_022702515.1 Ilyophis sp. 1 JC-2022 | reverse complement strand
AAAGTCAGAGAGGATATGAGGTCACTTCCTCCAAAAACACACGGCTAAGCCCCAGTGGACTAGCAACCGAGCGGCACAGATTCCACTACATAGAGAACAAGACAGATTTATTTCTCTTTTGGCCATAGAGCGAGTTGAAAAAAAGAAAATAGTTGTAAAGGAGTGCGCAAACCCTGGCTTCTCCTACCACTGGCTCAAACTCCACATTTTCTAACCCAGGTAGAGATCTGGAGACCAGTCCTGAATTTTGGATTTTAGGGCTCTGATATTTATGGGTAGGACCATCAGTTTGTCTCCATCATGTGACCTGTAGAGATTTAAACTTGTATTTTCAGGGGTCCCCATTGGCACTCCTATGGCAGTCAAGTGACTAATCATGCAATTGAGTTTCTAATTGAGAATGTGATGCACCCATGATTTCTTGTGAAATTTATTGTGAAATGTATACAGCGTGACACACTGTGTTTTGATTGGACCAGTACTTTAGGGTTAGAGGCTGGGTGTGACTAAATCTGATCTAATATGGCTGGAGTCAGAAGGAAAGTGAACATGAATGCAGTTGATCAGTTAAAGCAGTTTACACAGTTAACTCGGATCGCTAGGTTTCTTGGGTGTGAATCGGGCACTGATCTTAAGGAAAAAACAAAAACCTGAAGACTGACGGACCAGGATTGAGTGTTACTGCAGTAAAGCAAAATGCATCCATATACAGAAGGGGTGGAAAAATCTTATACGAAAAGGGCCGGTGTGGGTGCAGGTTTTTGTTTTAGCCCAGCACAAAGACACCCGATTCTACTTAAGGTCTTGATTGAAGATCATAATTAGTCAATTAGTTGAATCATGAATACATTTTTATATTTTATTTTTAGAATTAAACTTTTTTTTGTGCAAGTTAAATGTTATACAACTGCTCTAATTTTCAAGGCGAGCATTTCCCACTGCTTCTAACAAAACCTAACACGCCCCTCTACAACATTTAAAAATACCGCAGCATGTCCACGAAAGTAAATAATCAAAGAATTAAATACGTGTCGCTCGCAGTCATCGTCCGTGCTTAACTAGAGGCAATTACTTTAACTTAGATTATTGAGGTGGTGCAAATGGAATAATCGTTTGAGAAGTGGCAGGACAAAGATGCGATCACGACCTCTAGCCCGCAGAGGACTGAAGTACGGTACCATGCGAAGAAAATAAAGGGAGACAAACTGGTGGCCCCATTTATGGGCAATAATTTGTTAATATCATAATTAATCTTAGAACTTTTCCTATAAAATATACATTTTTTACATTTAACGTAATTTAACCACATTAAAATTAATGTGATACAAAATGCCGTGATGCGGGACTTTAAAATTCCAAATGCTTGTCATAAAACTAGACGGAAGCACTTTCATTCTAATCCATCGCAAAGTTCCTTGGTTTTGACCACCTGTGAAAAATCTTTGCAGGACACCTATTGCAAGCTTTTACCATCGGCCCAGTAACATTCACCCGTGTTCATTTGAGTCTATATGCCGCCACAGATATGTGCGATTCAATTGAACAGCAATGGTTTTCTAGTACAGAGCTTGCGAGACATCTCTACAGTTTCCTGATGAGATCTGTAAATTCACACAAATGCTACTCTGACACCAGCCATTTTTCTCAAAATGACCCCATCCCATATAAAGTAGCATTAAAATAAAGCAGTGGTCTACAAATGTTCTGAGCCCAGGATCCACTGAGGATCCTTAAATACATTTTCTGCGTAGACGAACATATGTCAATATGGAATATTTTTACCATATGTCAAACAACTTTGAGTACACTGTAAAAAGTACAGTGCATGTAACAGATGAGTCTCATGAGTGTTTAGAATGGCAATTGAAAGTGTATGATATTCAGCAAATTATTTATTTGTATCCATATATATTTTGTGAACCACTCCAATCCCTCAGACTATCAGCTTGTCCCCAACCTACAATCTTAGAAAAACTGTGGCAGAGGAAGAAGAGTGGAAGAGTTTAGGAAAAAAAAGTGGGGGGCGGACATTTGCATCAGCTACTGGGAATGCATATTATCACCTGTTGACAGGATTCCATCGCCAGGGCTTTTCCTATACCAGATTGCATATATATGTACTGTATATATGCAAATGTTGCAACACCTGCCTTTCAGCAGTGACACAGCGACAGTCACATTTTTAACACTGACACCAACACCAACGTTCACCACATGACACCGACACAAACAATTTAGACACTCTGCTCCAGACAGGTGTGTTTCCGCACGAAAGTAAATGACTAAAATCATCCCGTAGCTGCCGAGTTGCGAGGAGGTGAGCAGAGGACCATCTCCCGGTGTCTGAATTTCACATATACGTGGGAGCACTCCCACACTGCTCATTTCCCATCATGCACTGCTGACACACACCCGTTAAAAGTTTTTGCAGTGCCCAGAGGGAAGGTCAGATTGGCTGGGGCCTGGGTTAGGGTGGTCGGGAGACGTGGCCCCACCCAAACTCGACCGGGAAGGGAGGGGAAAGAAGAAAGAAATAAAAAAGAAGAAAAAAGTGTAATTTCCCCACAGGAGAGGTGTGCAGCTTGTTTACATTCACGCCTTTTTGTCATTCAGAATAGCAGTAAAAAAAAAATGAAAAAACGGTACGTACAACAAAAATAAGGGCTGTGGAGAACACCCCTTTGAGCTGCACACAAGGTAAAGGCTGACTGATTATGGACAGATGTATATCTGAGATGGCCCAATGGGTGACTCAGACCATACTGGCTTACAGTTCCCAGACCAGTCATACTCAGGCAGACACCAGGACTTAAAATGGATTACAGATCCCTGGTCAGTTATCCCAAGGTGGACCTGGCGTCCTGTCCCCATTCTGCCCTGTCCTCGCTAAAGCCCTGAGAGGCCCCATTCAGAAACTCCAGGGGTGGTCAGCACAACCAATTTTGGTAATGAAATATGCGGATCAAGGTGCCCAAGCTTGTGATGAACAGGGTAGCAGCAGGAAGACCTGTGGAACTCCTCTGATACTGCAGAGCCAATGAGATTAGACATTTGGACTTCACCCCTCTCTGTCACTATACCCAAACGAAACATGGTCACTTCCCACGTCACGAATGTCATGCTGCCACCTTTTGGAGTTTGGGTCACAATGGTCAACCGGCGAAGATGTTTACAGAGTTTCAACAGGAACTCTGTGGCAAGGATGAGCAGGGGGCATGGATCCAGCCAGCATGACGTAACAGCGGGTCTGCAACATGGGCATTTTGAGGCCCACGGCATGACGTGATGGCAAGTCTGTTGAGATGTGGGACTACAGCCCTCTACCGGTCACCACTTCATCGTCGACGCCGATGTTTCCCTCGGCAAAGTAAGGGACTTGTCTTTCGGTGTACGCACAACTTGCTGCTCTGAATGTAGAAGGGAACTTAAGCCATCACACACACGCGCACTTACCACATAGACATTACAGTACATGTGCAAATTTGCACTCACGCAGCCCTCACGCATATAGAATTTGTAACTCGTTGAGATATCATATCGGTGTTATGCATCATTTGTGCAGCTGTCTCAGCCAGAAAGGGTGCCTCTTTCCCTAAGAGAGAAGTGGGGGGGGATGGAGCAACCCTTAGAGAGGGTATCACCAACAGCCAAAGCCCTCTCCTTATTGCACCCCTCGCGGAAGGACTGGAATGTTTCCCGAGCCAAAACGCGTTACAAAATGTTCTCATTTTCTTTTTTTACAGCCTATTTCTAAAGTGCAACATGTTCTCCTGACATGTTTTTCTTTACTCTTTAAATAATAAAAAAAACATTAACAATGATTAAATAATAACAAAAAAAAGTTTACATTGTGCAGTAGATATGTTTGATGCCGGCACCGAGCTGCCCGACCAAAATACAATCATCTAGAAAAGTGTGCGAGAAAGAAGAAATGGAGGGCGATGACCTACAGTGGAGAGGAGACACAGTTCCCTGTTAGGACACGCACATGCGGGACAAGGGTGTACTCTGGCAGATTGGCAGTTCAGAGTTCAAAGTTCAGGGAGTTTGTCCACTGTAAGGTGTCTCGGGGAAGAAGCTGAGCTCCCGGAGAGATGGCCGTCTCCCCCTAAACTCTGAGCTGGGATGTTAGGGATTATTTTGGCTGCGTTGACGTGTTCTGGAGGGGTGGGGGAGGTGGGATACGAGGGATAAGGGGAAACTCTAGGCTCCGACATCCACACAGGACCAAGAGAACATGCAGAGGAGAATAGAAAAGAAGGAATAATAAGGGGAGGAGGACTGAGAGGGCTGAAAGTGAGGCCAAAGCAGAGGTTGAAAGAAGGGAAAAGAGTGAAGAACAGGCAGGGTGAGGTGTGTGTGTGTGTGTGTAGGGGGGGTGGACCCGGCCTACAGCAGGTCCCGACACATGGGCAGGTTGACGAAAGTGAAGACGTTGTACTCGATCATGATGGAGAAGCAGAGGAAGATCGCGTACATGACCATCGCGTACACCCCCAGCCTCGGGTCCAGCTTCCACCCGTTCACGTGAATCCCCAGTACCTGTGGGTAGGAAAACAGAGAGTGGAGTGCAGGCCGTACAAAAACCAGAATTTCTTAATTTGCGGCTTCTATAACACCATAAAATTACACTGAGAGTCGGATATATCAGTCATTTCTGGATGCCCGGAGTCTTTGTATCCTATTTGTGACAGGGAACAAACACACATAGTCAAGCCGGAAAGTCTGCACATCCCTTTCACCTTCTCCATGTTTTATTACGTTACAGACATATTCTACGATAGATTGAGTTAATTTTTTGTCTCTAAATTCTACACAAAATAGCCAATAATGACAGTGTCTTGTTTAGACATTTGTGCTCATTTATTAAAAATCTAAATGTAAAATATCATATGTACACAAGTGTGCACACCCTTTGATATGACACCCAAAAGTGAGCTGAGGTGCATTTTGTTTCCAATGATACTGCTTGAGATGTTTCTACAACTTAATTGGAGTCCACTTGTGATAAATTCAATTGATTGGACATGATTGGGGGTTGCCAGCACCTGCCTATATAAGGTCCCACAGTTGACAGTGCATGTCAGAGCAAACTCCAAGCCATGGGGTCAAAGGAATTATCTGCAGACCTCAGAAACAGGATTGTGCCAAGGCATAGATCTGGAGAAGGGTACGAAAAATCTCTGCAGCTTCACAGGTCCCAAAGAGCACAGTGGCCACCATAATTCGTAAATGGAAGTTTGGAACCACCAAGAATCTTCCTAGACCGGGCCGCCCGGCCAAACTGAGCAATCGGGGAAGACGGGCCTTGGCCAGGGAGGTGAGCAGGAACCCGAGGGTCACTCTGACAGAGCTCCAGCGTATTCTTGTGGAGAGACCTTTCAGAAGATCAACCATCCAGGCAGCGCTCCACCAATCAGGCCTTTATGGTAGAGTGGCCAGACTGAAGCCCCTCCTTAGTAAAAGGCACATCACAGCCCGCTTGGAGTTTGCCAAAAGGCACCTAGAGGACTCTGACAATATGAGAATCAAGATTCTCTGGTCTGATGAAACCAAAATTGAACTTTTTGGCCTGAATACCAAGTGTCTGGAGGAAACCAGGCACCGCTCATCACCTGGCTAATACCATCCCTACAGTGAAGCATGGCGGTGGCAGCATCATGATGTGGGGATGTTTTTCAGCAGCGGGAACGGGGCGACTAGTCCTGATAGAGGGAAAGTTGAGTACACCGCAGCTAAGTACGCCGGGATCCTTGAAGAAAACCTGCTCCAGAGCGCTCTGGACCTCAGACTGGGGTGAAGGTTTACCTTCCAACATGACAACGACCTGAAGCACACATCCAAGAGAACAAAGGAGTGGCTTCGGAGAAAGTCTGTGCATGTCCTTGAGTGGCCCAGACCTCAATCCAATTGAACATCTGTGGAAAGAGCTGAAAATGTGTACCGACGCTCCCCATCCAACCTGACGGAGCTTGCAAGGATATGCCAAGAGGAATGGGCAAAAATGTCCAGAAACAAGTGTGCCAAGCTCGTAGCTTCTTTCCCAAGATGCCTTGAAGCTGTAATCGATGCCAAAGATGCAGCAACCACGTATTAGGCTAAGGGTGTGTACAGATATGTAACCCCTAAATAACCTATTTTTGTCAGTAAAATAAAATAGCATATTTTCTAAAAACCTGTTTTCACTTCGTCATTATTGACTATTGTGTGTAGATGTTTGAGGCAAAAAATTAACTCAATCTATTGTAGTATAAGTCTGTAACGTAATAAAACGTGGAGAAGGTGAAAGGGGTGTGCAGACTTTCCGGCTTGACTGTACACGCACTGTACAGTACTGCTATCAAGCCAGAGCTAGTATGCTCCAGGATCATAAAGGAGAGGGGCAAGATCATCATATGCATCACAGGGGGCACTATTAAACTGGTGGCAACCACTTACACACAGCAGTATTTTGACCCCCTTGAACATCCAACTAATACAGTGTCTTACGTGCGGAGTTATTATCGTATCCTGCTACGGTCAAGGTAGCTAAGGATATTGCTCACATTTCAATCATCAAAGTAAGAGTCATTGAGATTTTACTCTACACTGCAAAAAACTAATCTTAACAAGCATTTTAATCTTATATTTAGACTATAGAATCTTATTTCTGTTTGTTTTATTTAGCAAAAAGGTATCTGCCAGTGGGGTGAGGTAGTTTTACTCATTTCATGATTTGCCAGATAAATTCACTTGTCAAGCAAAAAGTAACTGAAAACAAGCTAATAATTTCCACGTTTGAGGAAAAGATAAGATTTTAAGTCTCATTACAAGAATAAAACACTTAGACATTTTTGCAATGTACCCTCACACAACACTACATAGCCTGCAAAGCCAACTGAAAAGTCAGGTCCAGAGTGCGTCTCAACTACTGCGCAGATGTAATCTGTGCTGGAAATGGTCAATTCCATTAATTTGTCAGTATCCAGAGTAGAAACAATACACAATAAGGCTACTACTTCAAGTACAGCTCTGTATGTTCCCTACACAAGGGTGAGTTGGGTTGCGCTGACCTCATCTCTCATGACATCCCCTTATTTAATGATACATCAGTCCGTCAGAGGTATAGGTATATGCCTCCTTCAGATTATGATAATGTACAGTAAAAGCTCATATGTGCCAGCTGCTGGGTAACCAGACAATCTAGGAGGAGTTGTAAGCCCTATGCCTCTCATATCCTTCCAGTCAAGAAGCATGGGACCTGCACATGGACTACCGCTAGCTCAACAGTAAACCCTACAAGGTTGCCTCTCTTCCCCAGATAAAGTAGTCAATACGCTGTCCAGGGCGCATGGGTTCTCCACACAGGAATTTGAAATGAGGTACAATCAGATGCCAGTATCTGAATAAGACATGGTAAACATAATGTTCTACATAGTCTCTGGGCTATTTGAGATCAATAGAATGCCTTTTGGGTTGTGCTCCTAGCACATTTCAGAGTGTAATGGAGCGTATGTGTGATGAGCATTTCCAGTCTCTGCTAATGTATGGATAATGTTATAATGTTATAATGTTCTCCTCCATAGTGGATGAGCAGGTGGAGTGCAATATTGGGGCAGCTGCAGCTAGAAGACCTCAAGGTGAAGCTGGAGGAGTGCTACTTATTTAAAAAAGGAGGCAAGCTACTTTGGGCAAATCATCTCCAGGTCGGATCTTACCGACTCCACTCACCCCAGTAAGATTGAATCTGTCTCCAAATGGACATAACCTAAACACACTGCAGAAATTAGGCCCTTGCTAAGGTTTGCCAGTTAGACTGCCTGGCCAAAAAAAAAGTTGCTGTTGCACCCGTCATGCGTAGTGCCCATTGTACAAGCCTCTGGAGGCAGTGTTATGATCTGGGGTTGCTTCAATTGGTCAGGTCTAGGCTCAGCAACGTTATGCAGTAATAAACCGAAGTCAGCCGAGTACCTGAATGTACTGAATGACCAGGTTATCCCATCGATGGGCATATTCCAGGATGACAATGCCAAGATTCATCAGGCTGAAATTTTGAAAGAGTGGTTCAGGGAGCATGAGGAATCATTTTCACACATGAATTGGCCACCAGTCCTGACCTTAACCTAATTGAAAGTCTTTGGGATGTGCTGGAGAAGACTTTACAGAGTGGTTCGTCAATATAAGATCTCGGCCAAAAATCTATGCAAAAAATTTGGCCAGGCAGTGTACTTCAGATGGTTTGTGGATAGGTTTACAAAGGTCATAGCCCTGTTACACTGGAAGAGAGCAGAGCGAATGGGATCAAAGATGGGCCATCATAGATACCTGGATTGAGAAGCGTGAGAATAGCTTTCAAGACCCTAAAGCCAGATTGGTGATGGTGCCTGTATAAGCTTATGTAAACTGCTCTCTTCCTTTCATCATTGAGGTGGATACGAGCTATGCCAGCCTTGGAGCAGTCTCGCAGAAGCAGGATGACAAGGCGAGACTCATGAAATCTTGCATTAAAGTAGAACATGACAAAAAATTTCAGTGAATACCTGCTGGGTAAGACGTGCATTATGTTCACTAATAATAACTTGCTCAGTCACCGGAACACGTGGTACAATGGAACAATGAGGTACTGTCCTGGTTGCACCACTGGCAATGCTAACTTGCTCTCCAGGATATACAGGTGCAGCTCAAAATATTAGAATATCGTGAAAAAGTTCAATATTTTTTGTCACTCATTTCAGAAAGTGAAACTCATATTATATAGATTCATTACACATAGTGAAATATTTCAAGCCTTTATTTCTTGTAATTTTGATGATTATGGCTTACAGCTAATGAAACCAAAAATTCAGTGTCTCAGAAAATTAGAATATTTTGCTTTAACATATTTTTAAAGTTTAAAATTTAAAATTCCCATAGAGATCAGTTCAAATGCAGAGAGGTTATAGTATCGCTTGTAACAGTACCTGAAAATAAGATAGTCTTTTGATGTTGATTGGTCACAGACTTCAGGAAGTAACAGCATGCAAAGGATATGCAACCAAATATTAAATATGATACTTTAAAAATATGTTAAAGCAAAATATTCAAATTTTCTGAGACACTGAATTTTGGGTTTCATTAGCTGTGAGCCATAATCATACAAATTACAAGAAATAAAGGCTTGAAATATTTCATTCTATGTGTAATGAATCTATATAATATATGAGTTTCACTTTCTGAAATGAGTGACAAAAAATATTGAACTTTTTCACGATATTCAATGTATACCTTCTGAATAAGCCCTGTGCTTTGTCTTAAAGACATGCTCCTGAAACGCTGCCAGTGAGAGGCAACCCAAGCAGGCAACCTAAGCAGCCATATCTATACTGCCTTTTCACTCGGTTGTGCTGCAGAAAGCCAGCACTACCATCAGCAGGAAGGTCTTCTTTCTCCAGTACTAACTATAATGAGCGGCAGGGGCTCCCTAACATAGTACTGGTACTATTTTACTGCTGAACTTTACAACCCGATGCGGGCAGGAGGTACTGCAGCCGATTCGCCTGGAGTGTTTGGAAAGAACTCCTACATCAGCTGCATGAATACCATGGGCCTCAGTGTTGACCAGGTAACTGATTTGGTAAGACAGAGGTGGCATTAGCCGGGAATGCCCTGCAACATCAAACAGTGATCGCAATAATGCTAGCACTGCACTCTTGCTAAGGCAACACAGTTGTGGGTCATCTGCTTGCGTCGAAGCTAAATCAAATATTAGCCTCATGGAGCCTTCTCAAGATGGTAGGGAACAGGACTTGATTGTGACGGATGTCTCCACTGTAGCAATACTGGTGGTGCAGGAATGGTTCTACCAGCTTGGAATTACCGGCTAAGAGTCCATTCTGATCAAGGTCAAAGCTTTGAAAGTGTGATCATTCAACAACTCTGCAGCATGCATGCCATCTAAAAGACTCCCACCACCCCATTCACAACTTCCTCCTTGATTATATGACTAAAACCGCTAAGGGTGGTGTAGAGAACTGCGTCCGAGAGCACCAGAGGAGCGCTAAACAGCTTTTGATTGGGCCATGGAGCATCGGCAAGTAGTGCCCAATCACTGTAAACAGTGCCAGGATGAGGGAATACGAGATGGCTGCTTGAAGGAAGGCCAGCTGGTGTATCTGTGAGACTACTGTAAGAAGCAGAAATAGAATCCAGGAAGCCCTGATAAGATGCCCAGTGTTTACTATGACTTTGGGCAACAGATTGAAGCAGGTACAACATTTCCAGTGTTGCTTAAAACCATTACAGAGAGTCTTTTTTTAATTATGTCCCATTAGAGAGGGCCAATTTGTCTGGTAATCCTCCACAAACATCATGAAGTTGGTCTCTTAGTCTTAACCAAAGCCGCACCGAGGACTTTGACAAGCAACCCCTCTCAGGACAATATGCAAAGTTTGTTAAAATCACATTAAATATAAAACCAGAATATTGTGTGTTACCGTCTTTACGGTCTATATGCGACAATAACAAAACTGTAGAACATTCATTTGAATATTTTGCAAGTCATAGTCTATAAATGAATGGCTTTCAGAATGTTATGTGTATGAATTCATGGTATATAATGAAGGGCATAGCACTCTCATTTCCATGTGTATATGCGTGTACCTAATTGTGTATATTTCGGTACTTTCATGGGAAAATGCCCACGCCAAGTGGAAAATAAAGCTGAATCATTTATAATTTCTCTAACACTTCCTTTAATGCTAGACATGCTGACAGCACACATGAATGTGCTTGTCACTATTATAAAAAACATATAGGTGATTCTAGAACTTTAGGACTGCTTCTAAAACGCCTTTTATTCTTTTCTTCTGCTCTTACCAATTTATTCAACGTGTACTTGTAAGTCACCTTGGAAAATAAATGTATTGTAATGCACTTACAGTGAAAGCAACAGAACCCAGCAACAGGACCACAGAATACACCAGCCCCCGACTGTTGATCAGAACCTAGAAGAGACAGTCTACTTTAAACCAAAAATCTGTGAATCAAGCAAAGTTTAGAGGAATTTTAAATAGAAGAAGTTGACGAAAGTGCACTTGTTTACTCAGGCATATTGTGCATTAGTAGACAGTGTGATTTTTCCAAGGTAGGGGACAAATATACATGATGGCATGCAATGGCTTAGGGGAAACCATTCATTTTAGTAAGATTTAGCTGTACAATTTATATAGAGGAAGAGAAAAACAGCACTAGACTATGATGAAACCAGATTACTTGTAAGGAAATGTTATGGCAACACTTTGTTACCGGCTGTGCGGTTTACTACTGTTGGGGGAGAAAAAAAACTCAGTAAAGTTGTTGTTTCCAGTCATCCAAATAAATGCATATTTGCAGAATTTATCACTAGCAGAGTTTATCATTTCTCTGGTTACAAAATTGAATTGGAGAGGCTTCTTTTGTCTGGTAATAAGAAAGCTGCCACTGAAAACCTGCCCTGAGGTAGCATGCTCACATGAGGGACTGGGTCTCACCTCAGAGCCGTAATCGACGGCCACGGTCTGTATTGCCCAGGGAACGCCCAGGCCCACCAGAATGTCAAAAACATTGCTGCCGATGGTGTTG
Organism: Ilyophis sp. 1 JC-2022; assembly: GCA_022702515.1. Classification (NCBI taxonomy): domain Eukaryota; kingdom Metazoa; phylum Chordata; class Actinopteri; order Anguilliformes; family Synaphobranchidae; genus Ilyophis; species Ilyophis sp. 1 JC-2022. Next base: position 22,573,244 of record CM040406.1, on the reverse strand, counting down.
GAAACTGCCATGTCCCCTAGACCTGCAGAGAGGACATATTAAGAGTCTCGCTCGCCCTCTACTCAGAAAGACAGACAGACACACACACAATATGCATCTACCGCTGTTGCTAGACGAACACAGCACACATCAAGTCAACTTGATGAGCGATGATACATGCAGAATACCAACATTTTCTTTAATAAAATGGAAAGTGGGTGGCACCTTGCCGGGCGACGATGAGGCTGGCAATGCAGTCGGGAACGCTGGTGCCAGCTGCCAGAAACGTAATGCCCATGATGACATCAGGGATACCCAGAGTGTAGCCAATTATCGTCACCTGTGCACATCAGTGCAATACATTAATTAGCTGCCATCTGGTGATACTCAACACACAAATGCATCTCACTGACCTAAAAGGTCATAACACACAATCATACACAAATATCAGAGTTCTGCATATCGAAACACAATGTTTTTGAGAGAAGGATTTGCATAATAGTTTCAATTCACTGCAGCAACTTTCAGCCACGAGAAAGTAAATTCTTGAATCATACTATACATGTTTGCCACAAAAAGACACCGGTCACAAGTAAACGCCAGTCTCTGACATGCTCAATTCATCAAAGGTAACTAGTGAGCAAAATCCTCATATTTATAGATTAAAAAGTACAGACTAACAGAGTGCAAATTACCAGTGCAAATCTTTGCCTTAGTAGAAAATTTGTTGGCCAGCTATCTTGTGAGTTACCCATGTGTTATTTAAAATTGGTTTATTTTAAATATTGGTTCGGTAACATTCCATTTTCACTACACGGGTATAGGTGCAACATAATGTAGTGTTACCATTTGTTTATTTTAAAATCAATAAAAAACAATAATTCAATCAAATGAACTTGTAGGATTGGTAACTGTAGATTTGCATTTAACTAACTGGCAGTAAAAAACATTCACATAGCTTTTACTAGCTCAGCATATAAATAGTACTTTCCAAATGTTATTTTTCAGGATAAAAAATAAAAAAATCTTAGTGTTTATGAGCTCCGAAAATGTGCGAAACAATGGCTTTTAAAAAATATTTTTGAGGAACAAAAATTACAGCGATGAAAATACATTTTAAAAACCACAGGAAATAAGAGTGCTGAGTCTAAGCTTGTGGCTGTAATAAGGGGGAAATGTGGAGGATACCTTTACTTCCTGCCTAACACATACACAAGCAAAAATTATAATTCCTCCTATATGGCTGCCCAATAAAATCCAAAAATGTTTGAAACCACTACAGTACAAGCTTCCAACCATTATGAAGATGAATGCACAATACCATCCGAAGAAAATAGCTTGGACTCAGCTGAATTTGTGCTTAACTTCAATTGACAGATCAATCACAGTTTGATTGTGCTTTTCATCACAGTTATGCGAGTTCAGCAGTCACCACAATTCTCCCTAAACTGTGCTTGTGGAGAAAGATTTTTCACTTTATTTTTAAGGTAAGGAAAAATGTTGATTGAATTCAGGCCTTCATGTTATTCTACGCATTCGACAGCTTCAGCTGATCTTACCTCAGTTAGAGAGACCGAGGAGGACATCTGGTGGAACAGATAGTCTATAGCAGTCTGAGAGAAAACGCAGTGTTGCCTACACTAGAATGCACACAGGTGTTATTGAAAAGGCTGGTCTCCGTTTGAAAAAGCACTCATCTTCACGGGACAAGAGTTTTGAGCAGTAGCTCAAACAATTCTCAACTGACACACCCCTGCTGTCGGATTAGCTTGGTTAAATAATTCACAATTAGCTTGGACAGTTTGCCGAAAGATAACAGAGATTCTCCCATTAGAATGAGGGGTGATGCCTACCCAATGTGACAGGGCAAATGTTCTTGCCTGACCGCATGTTGGCCTAAAGTTGGCTTAGTCTGTAGTGGCCTTAGCTCGGGTCAGATATCTGTGCTGGTTGAATTACTGTTGGAACATATCCATTCTAGACTTGGATTGTGAGAGTCACAATGTGTTTTGGGGGTTTTTAATTCCCAACATTTGGAACGGATTTTTTGCAAAGTTGAGCTTGAACTAGCATCCTGCTTTAGAGGATAATCATCAAATTCTCATTGCAAAGTGGCGTATTTCTGTTTAGAAGATGGCAGTTACACCTGACCTTTAACAGAATGGCCAAATGTGGACTATCAGCACCTTAACCATGACCTAGCAGCCCAAGGCAATGAACTTGCATTTCGTAGCAATGTCTCTATAATATATATCTATAATATATGTCTCTATAAGCACAGTTACAAAAATGTTTTTTTAACATACCTGAAAGCTTTCCATTTCATGCAAACTTATGTGAATATCTGGTGCATCCACCATTGGGCAAGTGTTTCTCTGTTCAATGTCACACCATGTCACAATGTAATGTCACACACACACACACACAATGTCACAATGTAACACGTGTGTTCTTACGGCTCGATGTGCAAATATCTTGGCTATTAACAACTACAACCATCTAATAGTTGAATGAATCTGCAACTGTTAATGCTCTTACATCATAAATACCTCAACACCGATTTTGAGTTATATTATAAAAAAATAATGTATTCATGAATAAGTAGTACAAACAGAGTATCATAATTGTGTTAGCCCTTGATAAACAATGAAAACAATCAGTTATTGTTGGTAGTGTTTGGTCCCCACGGTATATATTCAGAACAGAGCTTAGAGCCACAACTGGGGGGTATTTGTATTGTACAACTGGTGGGTATTTACAAAGCAGATGCTTAAAGAATGCTTAAAGGTTACGGCACCAATCAGAGGAAACCCAAAAACTACATTTCAGAATATTAAACAGAAAGTTCCTGCACAGACTAGGTGTAAGTCTCAGATGCTGCCAAAACAAACCCAAAAATTCAAAAAGAATGTTGCCAGTTTAATTCAATGGTCTCTAAGCTTTTTGTTATTTTCCATTTACATGCCTGGGAACCAATCTGCAATTTAAGATAAAACATGATTATTCAATTCAGCCGTTGCAACAAAAAAAAAATCTTGTTTTGTATAAGATGAAAGCCTTCTTTTGGTAAACGATTTTGTCACTTGAGCTGCAAAGGCCAATTCATTGTCAGGGTAGCTGGCTACAATCTGGATTAAATAATTATAGTAAACACTTTAACCCTTCAGACCAGTAAAATCCATGCAGGTTACTGAAAAAATATAGCATATATAAGTAGCATCCATTTTATTTTCAAAAATATTGAAGACGGCATTCTTTCAGGCTTTGATTAGGACATGCTCGGTGTAAAATTCAGAGGGATCTGCAGAATTCTTTTCAGAATTGTCTTGCATCCAAAATGGCAAACAATTTCAAACGCATATCTTGACCCAGGGCTGCGTACAGTACATGCACTCGCATCAATGAGCACGACTCACCATCCACACCATGAAGTAGGAGAAGATGGCGATCCAAACGGTGGAGAGGAAGAAGGAGAGCATGAAGCACCGCTCCCAGCGAGGCTTGGCACAGTTTGGCACAGTGAAGTAGAGCAGCAGCAGCACAGGCCAAGAAATCAACCACTTGCCCTTACCAAGGGCGCCCCCTGCAGGAAAAAGAAAGCAACTACAACCCAACTACAAAAGTGCTTCAGCACGGCCTGTCTGTTCCGGAGGTCTTCAAGGTGTGGAACTCGCATCCCCCTGCGATGGGATGTGACGGATGATATTTATCATCCTGAACAGCAGGGTTATCAACTAGGGAATCCAGATTAGAACTTGGCATCACCAGCCATTTGTTAACAGTAACATTTCACTGCTGTTAGTCGTTTTTTTTTAAAGACTCAGTTTGATGAAATGTGATGGGACTTGCAAAAAATAGTCAACTCAAATATTGAAGAAGCATACAAGCAGCATATTAGCTACATGAGTTTACGTTACTAATTTTCACAGTGAAACTAGCAGGCTAGTGAGCTTGTAAACCTGCTAGTTAATGAAGATCCTAAAAATGACAAACGAGTCTCAGTTACATTACATTACAGGCATTTAGCAGACGCTCTTATCCAGAGCGACTTACACAACTTTTTAGCATTTTTTACATATTATCCATTCATACAGCTGGATATATACTGAAGCGATTCAGGTTAAGTACCTTGCTCAAGGGTACAACAGCAGTGTCCTACCTGGGAATCGAACCTGCAACCTTTGGGTTACAAGGCCAGTTCCTTAACGATTATACTACACTGCCGCCAGTTAAAGTTGAACCCTAACAGTCCTTAATGTGGTATACCGTTGCACCTGTAGCCTTCCTTCAGTTACCAGGCGGCTAATCTTGCCAACAGATGAATTTCAGTATAGCACTGACCGTGGGCCGGATCCCCACGGGGTGGCTCATAATTTGTAATATCCCCACATCAGAAACAATAATGCTTGTAAATATGTTAATTTTGACTCGTAATAACTGAAAATGACGAATGGCCTTAATCTATATGCAAATTCACTTCATTGAGTTTATGTAAAAAAAAATCTTCATATGCTGCCTGTTTTTGATCAAAACATGCTACTTTGAGGAAATGTACATTTTTGTGAACAAACCGCTGTTAACGACCACTGGCAAAAAAAAAAAAAAAAAGTTACGGAAACTCTGCAAACATTCCAACGTTTTGGGGAAACAAAAAAAAATTCTGGTCACCCCTAAAACTAGTTTGATTCAGCAAAAACTTGTCTATTCATTCTGCTGTAGTAGCCCAGAACTACCTAGTAAATCTTCTCGATCCAGACCATTTGTCATAGCAATATCAGTGAGTTTAGTGCACGCCTGCCAATTTCACACTACTGGGGAAAATAAGCACAACAATAAGTGTCAGCAGGTCCATTAATGTCCGGCTCTGATCTAGAAATCGAAAGCTCCGAGTCTGCCGCAGTTGCTTTTCTAAGTCTTCTGATTTACCACCAGATCCAGGGTTACAAAACCACAGTCAAGACATAATGAGATATCTGGTGCAAAACCCGAGCAAACCAGCTCCATTACCATACATAGCTAGACTTGGTATCCCCGAGTAGATACACCAGTCTGTCATATTCTGATTTTATTAACTCTGCCTTAAATCAGGGATGATAATGATAAGCAGGGATAACACTGATGTGATGTCAGCTTGCTCTGCAGGCACCACGGAACTAAGCATCCACCAATCACAATCGGCCTTGTTCCATTTATGGTTACGACATATACCTTGTAATCGGTGGAGCTCCCTCTCTGGTTTCTATTCAAAAGGTGGTCACCATATATTATTTCTATGGTTACGACATGCATCCCTATTTTATTATCCCAGCCTAAAATGATGAAGAACAGAAGACAGATGAGAGTTGATAATCTTTTTAGTATATATAGCATCTGCGGCAAATGTCCCTTTCGCCTCGCAAGCATCCGTTTGCCAGGACCGTTTGAACTGCTGTCTAGTGTTGCGAAGTCATGCGGGGATGTCTCACCTGGCACAGAGAAGGGAGAGGACACCTCGCTCTCCTCCTCCACCTGCTTGTCTTCCGGAACGTTCCCGTTCTCCAGGTTGTCAGCTTTTCCGTCCACTACCATGTTTTCCACCCCGTTTGAAGCTTGAACCAACCTCTACGCCCAACAGTGGCACACATGAGGATACAATTATCAGCCATCTATTGTTTATGGATTTTAAAAATTAATTAAAAATGGTTCATTCTAACTATAGGCCCGTCTTATTGTATTGTCCCATTGCTTTTCTCACACAGGGAGCGTAGTGGAAAGACATCCTGACTACATAATATCAGCTTCCTCTCCCCTTCATTGGCCTGTAGCGCCACACCCCCATCCTCACCTCCCCCCTCCCTCATTACTTGGCACAGTTCCCAAACTAGCCCCTGCCATCCACAACCCTTCCTCCCACCTCGTTGATTATGAGGCGGCTGGCCATTCGAAGTCGGGTTTTGGGACCGAAGTGGTTGGTGATCATGACGCGAAGTCCGGCCTCGGGGAAGCGGTAGTTCGGAGAACTTGAGCTCATCATCTCGTCCTCCACGACCACGGGGCCCTGACTGTACGTCTTATCGGGCTTCACTGGGAACACAGAGACAGTGTCACATCCACACACACAAACACACATGCATGCAGTACCACCAATACGCATGCATGTGTGCACACAATGCACTGTTAAACACACCTACACCATGCACCTAAACACAAAAAACAAAACTGGTGTGGATGCATGTAAATGACAACAGTCATTTTAAATGCAAGGCAAGGGACACATGAATCTGGAGATACAAGCACACACAAAAACACACATGGACTAATGTGTATGCATGCAGAAGTCACTTTCACCAAAATGTATACTCACTCACTCACTCACTCAATGCAGTAACGGTCGTCGCCACCATGTGGTGTATTGCCTTTCTTTGAGTCTTTTTTTTCTTTAATTATACATGATGTGGTAGTAAACATCCAAACATAAGAGGCAACGTGAAACACAAGCATGCAGAACTACATGAAAAAAAAAAAAAAAAAAGAATCTACTGGATGTTGATAAGACAGCCAATCAGCAACAATGCTTTGCAGCCTCCATTTGATTAACAAAAACGTATCACATGATCACACGGAAGCTGTACGACCTTGGTGGTGATTTTTTGTTTTCTCGGAAGCATTTCACATTGCCTCTGAAGTTCGAATGTTTACTACCGCATCAGTTAAAATGAAAGAACATAAAGTTCAAATTTGTGTATGGCTAGACATACTAAGATTATCCACCATTATCCATTAAATCAGTATATGAACGAGACTTATGAACAATTTTACAAAACGAAAACTTTTTTTTTGTAAAACCAGCCAGTGGGTTCACACATCAAGAGACAAAACAAGCATAAAAAAAAACATTGAGACCACAAGAAAGCAATATTGCAACAAGAAAGCAAAAGCAATGTTGGGTTTAGCAAGGCTAAGCAGACAGGCTTTTCTGAGCTTGTGCATTCTAGTCAGGTTAGTTCTAGGATTAGTGTACAACAGCGGAGAGAAGTGGAGAAGGCTTCAACGGACTGAACCATTGCAGTGCTAAAGAAGGAAGTGCTAACGAGTGATTATCATCAAAATCATAATGGGCGGTGCCACCATATGCTGCAAGTGACTCACTGATTTGAACCAGTCCTTGTGTTCTGCAGTGCAAAGACTTTGGATTTAGTCAAGCAATTCAGTGACAATCCAGCTCATTGTAGCTCCACCCATTACAGGGTCATGAACCCTCACTTGCCAATCACTAGTCAAGATCCAGACAGAGTGTTAGTGAGATCTGAAAGACTAAGAGAGGGGGGGGGGGCAGACAAATTGCAGTCGACCGAGTGCAGCCTGGTGGAAAGAGGAAGGCAAAAGCATGGCATTGAAGTAGCAGCACAGCGGCGCTTCCAAAGCACTGAACCTTAACGCAAGGCTCCTGTTCCTATTCAGTCCTCTGTATCAAGTCTACCTTGTGCTGAACACCATTTTACATTTATTCATTTGGCAGATGCTTTAACCCAAAGTAACCTCCAATGCCATTATGCCCAACAACACTAATTGCAAACAATCAGAAAAAAATAAATGAGTAGACTGTAATGCTATAGTTACTTATTGCAAATCTAATAGGAGTCTACTACTACTTACTTGAAATAAATGAGATATTTAATGCACAAATACATGACTTGTTTCTTGTGCCATTTGACATTACTGTTTCTAATGAATCTGACATCCTGCATATACCTTAGAAACAGCCTAAGTCAAGTAAATAAAGTCCTTTGTGTCAGAAATGCCCTAACCTACCCTGTAGAAAATTGAAAATAAATAAATTATAATTCTGTCATGCTAGATAATCTTTCTTGTTCATTAGTGACCCTCTGAACCACGCCCCTCTCCTCATCAGGAGTGCCAGCCCCCCCAACATGTTCCATCAGGACCCTAGGGACACAAGGTGGCCCGCAGCCTGTCTGTTTACCCTTACCTGGGTGTAGTAATGGCACTGACGGGTCGTCCCAAATATTGTCATAACATGCATTACCATCTTCCAGCTCACTGACCACCGTGTTGCCGTTGGCCACGCCCTTATCCTCTTTCCCTGTGAAGTAGTTCTGCATGCTTGTGTTAAATCTGAAAAGAAAGATGGCAAGTGGCCCAAGTCACATAATGCCTAATGTCCCAATGTTCGTACTGGCAGTGCAGAGGAAATTATTTTTATTATTATTATTATTATTTTTTAAATGTGTGTTTGCATGAGTGTATTTCGGACATGAAAACTCCTTAACTGTAAACCCAACCCACAACACCCAGTCATTTTACTTTAGCCTGCCATCTTTTGATCCGTGAAAAAGCTAACAATTAAAAAATCACGGTATATTTTTTACCGTTAGCAAATCTAAAAAGGTGTGAATGAAATGGGAAGGAACCACATTCGAGTCCTCTCCTAGCTTTTACGTTCTTGAAATTATTATTGTTTTTAATCTCTTAATCTACTGGAAAACATGCTGTACTGAGAATGGAAAAAAAACACCACCGCCTTCCTACTGTAGGTCTTGACATCATCCCCCCACCCCACCCCACCTCCAGTGGCAAAGAGGCCAGACCGCCGGTGGACTCACTTCATGATCAAAATGTATCCGGCGTACATCACCACCAGCACCACGCTTTCCCACCTGAGGTACAAAGCACAGAGTCAAAGCCCATGCCCCCCACACTGAACCCCACCTATTCCCCTTACTCTACCCTGCCCATTCCGTCCCTTAACCACACCCCTCCATGACAAACCCCCTAACTCCACCCCCCTGCTACACCACTCTAACTCTGCCCCATCTAGTTACACCCATTAAAAGGCCTATTCACATCAAGTGCAATTTTTTCACATGGGGGGGGGGGTGGGGGGAGCACAATGAGTTATGAATCCCTATAAACTCCTGCACACAAAGACCCACACGATGATGCGTCATTTAAAAACAAAAAAATTGGAGCCGTTTCGATTTCAGATACCGCAAAAAAATCAAAAAAAAAAATCACCAACCAACAAGATATCAACTTCTATTCACATGAGACAGTTGCGGTGAGGGAACCTTGTTCTGAGAGCCACAATTGTGTTGCACTTCTGTTTCAGCCCAGCATAAACACCTTATTTATATAAATGACAAACGTTGAAAATTTTGATCTTTTGACTATTTTATTTAGGTGTCAGTGCTGGGCTGGACCAAAACGGATACCAATACAACCGTGTGTGTGTGCGCGTGTGTGCGCGCGTGTGCGTGTATGCGAATACGCACGCTCTGCCAGTGCTGCCCCCCCCACTACTTCATCTTGGTTGTTAATGCAATAGACAAACATACGATACTAAAATATAAGCCAACTCACCGTAAACATACGGCCAAACACTGCTCAGGGTCGATTGGTTCCCATGAATTTGACTGCTTTTTCTTAAGGGTACAGAAGACTTTCAGTGGCGTTATTAAATGTGATCGCTGAAAATCCTCCATATCAGGGAGAGTGCAAGCACTTACAATAATCCCTCAAACTCGCCCACACATTCTAAAGTATCATCGAAAACGGTCTTTGAACAACGTGAGATCTTGCATGAGTAGGCCTACGTGGAACTCCCCATGTTCTTGTCTTTTTTTAAGAATGGGATTGTGTCGCCTCTTTTTCTTTTGTATGTTCAAAAGCAAGATGACAAATTCCTCCTCATTGCTGCTACTTGTGAACACTATTTATTTTCCTGTTGTGCGAACTTCTTTTCAGATAATGGCGAAAATTTGCATCAGACTCGGTGTGAAGGGTTTTGGTGCAAAGGGTTTTTCGCACTTTTGTGTCGTTTACTTGCATCGTGTTCGGCGTGAACAGGCCTTTACTTCCACCCCCACCCATCTAAAACCACCTCCACTCAGCTACAGCCAAAACAATGACAGCAGGTGCTTACCACACAATCTTGTCATCGTAGATGAACTAGGACAGAGAGAGAGAGAGAGAGCTTTTATTTATTAATTAATTTATATATATATATTTTTTTTTTTTAAGTACAGCATCTGAACACTGAGGCCATCACATGTGCGCTATTTAGAAGGGGCCAGTTACTACAGAGCACTGGTCACCTGTGTAATATGGTTCACAGCTGGATCAATGGTGTTCTGGGTAGGTGAGAACCAAGGGTTCTAGTAGGTGATAGTAAAAATAAAAAGATAGTAAAAATGATGGAACACTCACCACAATCAGAAGCACCACTGACAGGGTGTAGTAAAAAGAGTCGCGGAAAACGGCCCACCGTGTCAGATATACTACCTGGGGAGAGGAGAGAGTGTGACAGAACTGTAGAAAGAGGTATTTTATACTTTTGCAGCATGTTAGCCTTTGGCGATGGGTAATGGCAAGTAATACTAAATTCAAATTAGAATTCAGAGTGAGTGAGCGAGATATGTCCACGTCACTCATTTAAATGTAAACTTCAGAGGAGGACGGAAAGGGAAAAGCCGATATGCAGACCTGACCGGCAAAGATTCCACACACGCCTATGATGCACAGGATGTTGAAAACTGCCGAGCCCACAATCGTGCCCACTCCCACATCGCCGTGGGTGATGAACACGCCTATGGAACAAAAAAAGAAACAAAAACGGTGAAATCACCTTTACCTGAGGTGGTTGTGCTTATGTGCGTGTGCATTGGCGTGTCTAACCTATTACGGAGGCGAAGAGTTCAGGGGCGGAGCTTCCTGCTGCCATGAACGTTGCCCCGGCAACGTCTCCACTCAGGTTTAGTTTCTGTACCGGAAATGAGGGGCAAATACAAATACGGGGGCGCAGTCACTTTTGTCATTTTTCATTGTCTCACTGCTGACGCCATGATTTTTCCTCAAGTCTTCAGACATCAAAAATTCAAGCAAAAATAAGTGGAAAGCAATTGGCAAAAGCTAATATTATGAGACTTCACAACCTGAACCAGTAAAGTAGATATTACATCTCAATGAAACCAATGAATAGATGAAACCAACAAAATTATTCTGAGTAAGAAAGGTCACTGTTAGGAGAAAAGAAGAAATGCATACAGTTGTTAAAAAAAAAAAAATAGCAGTACAACATCAGTAACTTGATGAACCACTGTTATTAGTAGTAGTGATATTTCTGCATGGCAAATAAGTTCCTTTACTTGTAGATATAGTAGTGTAATAGAAAAACAACAGACCCAACTGTCATGACATGCATGCTGCTTGTTCTGAGTAATTGACTCATTCATTGAAAGGGGCGTGTTCAAAATAATAGCAGTGTGGAGTTTAATCAGATAATTAATTCTGTGAAAAAACAGGTGTCATTAATTGTCCTTTATTAAGAAAGAAGGGAAGCAAATGTTACACTTATGAAATATATTTCCTTATGAATTGCTAAGTAAAATGGGCTGTTCCAAACATTGTTCGGAGGAACAACATAATTTGATTAAAAAGTTGATTGGAGAGGGGAAAACGTATAAAAAAGTTATTATTTAAATTATAGGATGCTCAGCTAAAAAGATCTCAAATGCTTTAAAATGGCAACAAAAACCCAAAACACGCGGAATAAAACGAGCAACTACTGTTAAAACGGATCGAAGAATAGTCAGAATGGCACAGATTCAGCCAATCATTACCTCCAGAAAGATCAACGATGATCTAAAATGACCTGTAAGAGCTGTTACAGCCAGAAGACGTTTGATCGAAGCTAAGCTATCGGCAAGAAGCCCCCGTAAAGCACCATTGTTGAAAAAATGGCATGTGCAGAATCGGTTAAAATTTGCCAAAGAACACATCGATTGGTCCAAAGAGAAATAGCGTAACATTCTGGACTGATGAGTAAAATTGTTCTTTTCGGGTCTAGTGGTCGTCGACAGTACGTCAGACAATCCCCGGGTACTGAATTCAAGCCACAGGACACTGTGAAGACAGTGAAGCATGGTGGCGCAAAAATCATGGTATGGGGATGTTTTTCATACTACGGTGTTGTGCCTATTTATCGTATACTAGGGATCATGGATCAGTTTGAATACATCAAAATACTTGAAGAGATTATGTTGCCGTATGCCGAAGAGGAAATGCCCCTGAAATGGGTGTTTCAACAAGACAACGACCCCAAACACACGAGTAAGCGAGCAACATCTTGGTTCCAGACAAAAAAGATTGAGGTAATGGAGTGGCCAGCTCAATCCCCTGACCTCGACCCCATTGGAAACTTGTGGGGTGACATTAAAAATGCAGTTTCTGAAGCAAAACCCAAAAATTTACAGGAACGCATACTTGATCAAATTTGTTAATGCTTTTATTTGGAATTGAACGTGCAATGTTTCCACTACATTTGAAATATAGAACTAAAAGCTATTCAAAAATATTTGCACTTCATTCACTTTTTTTAACGCACTGCTATTTATTTGAACAACTGTACATGTACAATGATGGCTTTCATACCACTTTCATACCCATTAGATACGTATATATACGTATACTACAAGTGTGCGTGTATATTGCAAGTGTACATTTCTCCATCCAAGCCTCTCATACCTCACAGATCTTCTCTAGGGATGTCACAAAAAAGTCATCGCAGACAATCGCAAGGGCCAGGAACATGTAGAGAGCCTGTGACATGGGAAAGAGAGGAGAGTACAGATGACAAAAAGGGAACCAGTCGCAGAAAAAACATTTGGGGTCACCAAACAACTATAGCTCGGGTCCAGGGGTGGGCAATGAATGCTCCCAAATTCTATTCACTGCAAACGATATCCAACAACTTTCTCTGATAATCTTTCAACCTCTTTTTAAATGGTAGAATCTTTAGCGACCCACACCACTAGCCTGCAGAACATGTGAAAATGTACGATAGCGTTTGGCGAATCAGTCCACACTGGAAAGTATTGCAGTGACACAGTTCAGGCAAGAACGCGGCACTACTTCTCTGTGCTGTTACTGTATGTCACAGCCTGTATGCCACTATAAGTAAACGGACTGTCCTGGACCACATGTATAGAAGACGTTTTCTGGGGTTTGCAAATAAACATCCGTTTTTAGACCCATTTGGGAAGCAGTGAGCTAACCAGGAACCCCATGGCCGAGCTGCAAGCCCACCCACAGAGACACACGCAAACGTGAGTGTGTGCATATGAGCACACACACACACAGCTCAATGTGCATGCACGATCATGCATATATGAAATGAAATCCACTGTTTGCGGTGAAGCTGAAGGCACAGTGTGAATACACAATGAAACTCAAGCTCAGCTGTGAGGAGGAGGAGGAGGAAGAAGAGGAACTCTACCGCCAGTATATGCAGCAGCACCGCTCCTTGCTTGCGCTGCCCGATGGTAAACAGATCTGCAGGGAACTCGTGAATCGCTGAAATACCCAAAAAAATATGTAAAATTATTCAGCAAGGTTACGGTTAGTTGCTCAGTCAGAATCTCTCAAAAAGAGTGAACTACCACATTTTTAGGGACTGTTGTAATACTGAAAAATAAATGAATAAATAAAGCAAGGTTACAGTTAGTCGTTCAAAAACTGCATCTCTCAAAAAGGGGGGGTTACCAAAATATCAAAGCTGGCCATCACAGTTACGCGGTTCTCACATGGTTAGAGTGTATCTAACTACGTTTGGAGACATCATGGACAGAATCGCCACAAGCTTGCATTATATGTATACTACTCAAAAAAAGTTAAGGGTCAAAGGAAGTTTTTTGATCATTTTTGCAAGTATGTCTTTTTAAGCCAGATAGGGTTAGAATATCCCCCTTTGGGTTGTCATTTGGACTATAGACATCATGTTATTACGGGACATGCATTCATTGCACTTATCTTTAGAAACTTAAGTTAACCCAGATTTCCTTTTCATGGATATGAAGCACAAACACATTGTGACACCTCATGCACCATTTGCAAGTGTTTTGCATCAGTGTCATTCCATACATGCCAATTTTAGCAATACAATGGCTGAGCATCATTATTTTGCAGGGTGCATTACTTTTTTTCCATCAGGGTAATAAAAACTAGTGTCTAATCAAAATTTTTTTGTTTTGTGTTCTTGAGCAATCAAACAATTGTTTTGTCATTAGTAGTCACCATTTTAGCTCGTTTTCTTATATTTATATGCACAAAGATTTTTGACCCTTAACTTCTTTTGAGTAGTATATATATATATATATATATATATATATTTTAAGGTAGTTTGTGAATGAACAGTATTTGGAAAACTGAAATAGAAAAGCAAAAAATGGCTTAGAAAGGATAAAAAAAAAGCGGAATTTGCCTTTTTTTTTTTTTTTTTTTTTACTGAAAAAAAAATACAAATAAAAAAGCCCTAGAATCTAACTACGCTTGGAGGCAGGAGCGCGTCTAACCACGTTTGGAGGCAGGAGTGTATGTAACTGTGCATCTAACAGTTTCCTTCCACCTTAGTTTTCCCAGGCCATGCTGGGTGCACACTGGCTATCAGTTTGCTGCAGACACCTTTGTGCTTCAGTTGGCACAAAGCTGTCCCATAGACACATGCGCATGTCCAGATTGATATATTTGGAGGGTCGCAAAAGAGGTGCAAGGTCATTGGTTATTTCCCCGTTTTTCTTTTTTTAGTTATTATGCTTGGTGAGAGAAAAGTGGGCTGGGTTGGTAATTTTGGGGTGTGTATTGGTACTGATTCAGCCACCAGAAATCAGTTCCTAAGGAAGAGGACAGAGTCCTTGTTTGGGGGGGAAGTTGTCAGAAAACAACAATTTGCTCTGAGTCATTCACACATACAGTAGATGCTACCACAGTAACAATACCATATATAAAGCTAAATAACCTCACTTTATCTTGCAGGTCTTGTAATTCGCTCTAGTGGTGTTCTAAGCCGATAGTTAAAAGCATCTGCCAAATGACTAAATTGTAATTTTTGAAATGTGCAGTGCATCTGAGAGATGGGATTCCCATTGGAAGGTTGTTTCCTGCTGGTAAGACTGCCTTCAGGTCATGTAAAACCATCTGGGGAACTTGGTTCCTGTGGAGCACCATTCCGAAAGACATCAGATTCTATTCAAGGTTTATGGAGGTAGAGATTAACAGTACAGACAGTGCCAGCCCATTAAAGAAGCTTAGAACACTGTTGAAAGGTATTAACGGTTCGGACAAACCGCCGTCTCTCACTGAATAAAATGGCAAGAGTCTGACCTCATCCAGTGATTCGAGAGTCAATAAAGTAGTCTAGCAGAAAAGCTCAATGAATATTACATTGAATACTGCAATCATTTGAAAAAGAAAACACCGTTCAGTCAATCGGTTCATACATTTCTGTAGGTCACCAGAATTCTTTTAAAAAAGCTTGTAGTCTGGATGCAAACCTCCCACTTCCTATTCCTATTCCAGGATTAGCAGTCTTAACTTCAACATTAGAAACAGTTAATGTCTTTGGACCCATTCTGAGATACAACTATGAATTGAATAATTCCAAGCTTAGCACAAAAGGCCGAAAGCTGCTTCTCAGTGGTTACCAATTCTGTCAAATCCAAGTGTGTCTAATTATACAATTAGGGGCTAATTAGGAGTAGCGTCTGGAGAAATAATCCGGTCGCCATTTTGAATGTATTTCAGTGCTCCACAAGCAAGTGGTCGATAGAACTTTGTAAAAGTAAAGTCAAATGATCATTAATTAAGTACAGCAATAATCTAACTTAATCAGTCAATTACCACTTAACCAGGCACATGGGAAGAAGTGTATTAGACAATTATGCAATAAATTGAAATGTTCGACATTTAATAGTTTTTCTTTCAGGAGGTAGTTAATGTAGATTTAAAATTAGCAACTGCTTTATAGTGAAAAATATAGCACGGCATAAAAATAAAACAAGCTGTTCGCAGCAGGGACACAAATGAAAACAGGAGCAGCGAGGAATGTCACGCAAACCAATTATTTCTCTGAATCTTATTAATAATTAAGTCTCTAATTGTATAATTAGTTGAGCATCTACACTGATTGTCAATTACTGAACTAGGAGTGCCTACAGGGACATCTAGAGTATAACTGCCAAAATCCAGGTTGACAGCACACAAGCGTCCACCGGATGCTCAAGATGAACTCAAACATTATCAGTTAAATTTAGAATACACGTAAAAAATAAAACAACTTTCGGCAGAAACACTGAACTGTTCATTTGTATCCTACTAAGGCAGGAGTGGGCAACTGCAGGCCTCGCGGGCCGGTGTGTATGCATGTTTTTACTGCCACCAGTTACCACGGTTCAATCAGCTAATTAGTCATACACACAATCACAGATTCACTCGTGAATTACAGAATGGTAAACGCTACAATACACACAAACCAGCACAAGAACATTCATCAGCTGCTGTTCATATCGCGGATATGTAGATTCAAATATCAGGTCATGTAAACGATTGGGCTAATTAAATAATTGTTAACCGGTGGCAGCAAAAACCTGCATACACACTGGCCCACGAGGCCTGGAGTTGCCCACCCCTGTACTAAGAGTATAACACAGTCAAATCTGAGAGTACTTGGTGCGAGTCAAGAGGACAAACTATATAAACAGAAAATTGGAAACAAGGATACATGACAACTTTTTAAGTAAAGGGAATGTGGAAAGCATCCTGATTGGTTAGTCCACGGTCACACCATTCCCACAGCTTCACCAACTCACTGCAAAATTAAATGCCACCCTGATGCTGCACACACCAGCTTTCACTACTCGCATTAGTGTGCTCAAAATACCAAAACTGATTCAGACATGCGCCTTGTATACCTGCAACATTGTCTACCCTGGAGATTTACAATCATCTTTGTGTCCTCAAAATAAATTCCTAAATGAGGGTATGGGTTGCATGAAATTATAGTCAAAAACTGCGCCCAATTTTCTCGCTTGTGCCCAAGGCCAACCAATTGTAAATTGAAACTACCATGCTAATACGATTCTGCACAACTAATTTGTCTGGTACAAGAAAAACACTTCCAAAAAACTAACTATTTCAAGAGCTCTACAAGGTTTAATTAGGTAATAATTCATGGCATTAATCACTACAGTCTGGAAATGGTTTTATGATCATTCAAAATGTGGCTGTTTTATTCACTCCTTTTCAGGGGGGGATATGAAGAAAGTGCAGATCAGTGCCAATATTTAAATTAGGCATGCTGTGTGAATTACACTGAGGTATATCTGTACATACACTGCTGTGTACACGGGCGCATCCGCCGGATTCCTTCTCTTGCAGGACGAGGGTGTCCGCATGACATGGAAGACGCCTGCTCTCTGGTGTGACTAACTGCACACCTCAATCATGGCTGCACTGAATCAACCAATCACAGCTTGGCACTGCAGACCCACCCAAGGACAGCCTTCTGTATTGATTACTACCATACAGCAACTGGGTCAAGGGCACTTTCATGACGATCCGACTTCCGAATGCATCATACTCTCTTTTGAGTTACACTTCACATAGACATTTATATAATATACACAGCGTATGGAATATTATATTATAAGTACAATATTTCCCTGCAAGGGAATCCAAGCAAAAATGTTAGCAAAACAGTGAAATTGTGCTTGGAAATATATAGTACAACAGTGTAGAACACAGGCTCTGTGTGGTGTTGGTCTGCATGCATATGTGTGTGCATATTTGTTAGCTTGCGTATGTGTTGCATTGCTAGGATCTAGATCAGGGCTGCCCAATCCTATTCCTGGAGATCTACCATCCAATAGGTTTTCACTTCAACCCCAACAAAGCACCCCTCATTCAACAGCTAGTGATCTCGTTCAGTGTCTAATTAGTTGAACCAGGTGTGCAAAATTAGTGTTGAAATGAAAAGCTACCTACCTGGTAGACCTCCAGAAACAGGATTTGGCAGCCCTGACCTATAACCCTTTCACAGCGAAGTAACGGCCTGGGTAAAACCTGCGTTTGCCTTTGGGGTGAAAGGGTCAACCCGTGTTACCCGACCTGGGTCCGCAACCCTGCTCACGACACGGGATTTTCATGGGTCGTACATGGCTCGGCTTCGCTGCGAAAGAGGCGACACGGGTTACGCTACGCAGCACGGTTATCTGACCGACCCTCGACATTGTCAACATTTAACTTAGCAGAAACGATGTCCCAAGACTTGTATATAAATTATGGAATCCATAGACTATTCATGTGAATGTAGGCTATATTAGAACTGAACAACTCAAATTATCTTCATTTTCACTATAGATTCACAGCTAGATTCACACGAGACTTGCTAAATTGTCACAGGTAAGTAGGCATAAAAGGCATTTTTTACATAAAAGCATTTGCAAGATTTGGAGCACATCACTGGGCTATCGATTCAGAAGTCAACATACTGGGTCAAGCCAGTGTAATGGCAAACTACAATGTATCCGCTAGCCAGCTGGCTACCAAACTAGCTGTATTAGCAGGAAAAAACGGAACGTGTATTAAAGTAAACTTGGGGACCCGGGACTTACCCATGTATCTCCGCGACCATAGTGTGATGTGAATGGATCAAACGCGGGTCGAATCTGTGTTCAATATCCCATGTCATTTCCAGGTTTTGTATGTGAAAAGGGTACTACATAGTGCTGTAGCCAGGTAAGTTGGGCTTGTATTTTTGAATCAATGAATAATTAAGGAAGTGTGATTGGAGACAATTTCCCCCTTATTCACTGAAAGATAAATCCCTTCATTTCAGTATGAACTGTCAGGGGTTTGTGATATCCAATTTCAAATGACTGGATTGGCCAGTTATCAAATTTCCTGTCCCTTACACTGGCATGAGCCTTATCCAGGAGCAGGACCGCTATTCAGCCTCTTTTCTACGTCCGTGTAACTGGTGCAACCGCGTACTGTGGCAACACGGACTCACAGTACATGGTGTATTACTCTGAAATAAATGTGCTGCTCTCTTTAAAGAGTGTGCGTTGTGTTTTCACAAGCAGATTTAGTCGCAATTCAGAAGATTCCACACACGCTTAAACATTTTTTGTCTGACATGGGACACATCTCGACTCCCCTTCACTTAAGCACCCAATTCAAAATGCAGTTAAACTACCAAGGTCTGCCATTTTGAAATTGAGTTGACTATGTGCTTGCATATCTCAGGTCTGAATAGGAATCAACGAATGGGAAGGCTGCTGAGGGAATTCTCTCAGTCCCTTTATTCATTAGCTACGGTTAAGTGCCAAGTGTCCGTCTGCCCATTTCCATCCATCTATACAGGCTTAATTCCCTCTGGAGCATGAAGAGCATTGGCTCCCAAGCCTCCCATCATACCGTGCACACAGTCCTTGAACAGGTGACTACCATCCATCTCTGAGTGATAAGTCTCACCCGCCGACCTCGCTCCGTGGGCGAGCTGCCCTGGACGATCGAGTCGAAGGCGTCGACCTTCCTCCTGTTCACACCACGCGCGCGGTCCCTGAACGGTTGCCCGCAAGTCTCCCTGACCGACCTCGATTGGCGCTTTTGAAAGTATGAAAAGATGAAAGCACGACCCTTCCTCTTGTTCATACCATGAGTCCCTGAACGGTTTACGTTCGATTCTGAACTGTAAGTCTCCCCACCGACTTTCACTCGGTGCATGCATCAGTCACTTCTGGAGGAGAAGAGGGCTCCTAAGATTACATTTTTACAGAATCGCCACAAGTTTGCATTATTATATACATATATTTTAAGGTAGTTTGTGAATGAACAGGGTTGAAAATGGGAAAAACTGGGGGGAAAATAAAAAAATAAAAAAATAAAATAAAATTTTAAACTGAAAATGGCTTAAAAGAAAAGATTTTAAAAATGCGTAATTTGCCTTTTTTAAAAACAGAATGCTAGGAGTCCTATTTAGTTTCTTTGAAATGCCGATCTTACTGGTCGTTTGGCTGCACCCTAAGCAAGTTCCTGAACCTCTATGTGTTTCCGCTGGTATCATCCATCAATTCCCACTGTACCACGCTTCTGCCTGTGATTCTGCAGTAGATTCCTCTTGGCAATACTGAGCTTAATACTACACACAGAGCGGCTGTTCTCTGAGGAAAGAAAATATAAATAAGGAATTAACACTATGCACCAAGCCTCTGGCTGTAGGCAACATCTTCACTCCGTTAAGTGAGCTTGATACTGCGCACAATACACGTAACCATGTAAAAAAGAAAAATTTAAATAAAATGTCTGGCTTTGTTTTCGCGATATCTCACTCCCTGATCTGAGCAGACTGTGCATCTGGCTATGCGCTTAAGAAAAAACAAATATTGGATTACCAGTATTAATTATTACTACCGTGCACTGAAGCTGTGCAATGCCATAATTTTCACTGAGTTAAGTGGGAGTTATATGTATAAGGCCGGTGTTCTCATTGCCAAAAAGAGAAGACACCACCATGCACTATTCAAGCTGCCTGTAAGAGGACAAACACGTTCTTGGGGGGTTGCGTCTTGGGCCCCAGCATGCAAAGGATGGGCTCACAGAGAATAATTTATGTGATCCTTTCACTAGCTTATAGCAGCGCTCACTGGATGAACATTATAACCGTGCCTCTAATGTCAGTTACTCCCAGGTTATGACCCAGGTTTCAGGAAACGATGCCGACATATACACTGCTCCTCCCCAAAAGAAACACGGGAAAGAATGTTCAAACTGAGAGTTACTCATTCTGAATTTGCTAACTTACCGACACGGGTCACAGACATGTCCACACCATTCAGCTCTACCCACGATAAACTCAGGTGCTGGTACCGGACCAGCCCCTCGACAGGGACCCTTTTAGTTTCCCAAACCTCTTGAAGCCACAATGTTCGGCTACGATGGCCACTTTTGAGGAAGCCCGCACCCCCACAATGCCATCCTCTCCCTCGTGTGCCGGAGACTGCCATGTAGATCAGCGCCCCATGTGAGTTCCAGCCTCCTGCTGAGGTTGTGCTAAGTTCACAAACAGGGCTGGTGCAGAGGAGAGTTTGGCTGTACAAAGCTCCCTCACGTTGACCCAGTCCAAGGGTATTTGTGCAGTGCCACCACCACACATTTGTTAGAAACAATTCTCTGAGTTGCAAGCCTTGTGGCTCAGACAGTATGTGCACAGTCCGGCAGCAGGATTTCTCTTAATGGCAGCTGCATGCTTTGCTTGATGCGCTTGTTATAATTGCTTACATCAATATTTCCAAAGAATTGCCATGTTCAGCCAGTAAGTTGTGTTTTTTGCCCTCGCCCTTACAGAGCACAGAATGTTTGTTCCATGCAGTACACCCCTGTTACAGTTGTGTTTATGTTAGTGCTGTGTCTAATGGGGGCTCCTGCATGAAAGCTTGGGTACACGTCCCCAACCCTGTGGCAGTCCATACCGAAAGAAAGGGAATGATGGGTAACTCGCATAACCACAGTTGAATGGACTACCAGGCAGCGTCGTTGCTTGGCCCACCAGAAAACAGGCTGAATAGTGGTCTTCACCCCAAGATGAGGCGCACACCAGGATAAGGGGCATTCCTGGGCTTAAGGCAAAATTTTATTTAGGCAAGTCAGTCATTAGGAATGGATTAAAGATATCCCAACCCCAGACAATCCATTCCTCCTTCAGAGAAATGTGTTTACATAAGTAACCCATCATTATATAACTTGTCACAGCCTAAAACTACAGAAGTTTTAAAGAAGCCAGAAAGGTATACTCAGACACACATTTCAAAGCCGGTTTGCCGTTCAACTTGAATTTCAGGAAGTATCCTGTTATTTCATCGGTCTACACGGAGGAGTTCTGCTGCACATCCATTCTAAAAAAAAAAAATAATAATAAATAAATAAAAGCTTTGTATATGTACATAAACATAGCGGTGGAACAGTAGGCTGGGGTTCAGTCTGCCAGTACAAGGAGTTTCAGAAGAGTGGAAAGAGAAAGGCATAAAACCATAGGGAAAACATACAAACCAGGGATGTGCAGTCAGACTGGAGTAAGGTAAGGTAGGCAACAGGGTATTACCACTTTCCCTGCGTCACCAGACTACCCTCATTTGAGTGGGCAGAGAATATTAATGCACATGTACTGGCTGAGGAATGTTCAGCGGAAAAAGCCGATAGAAAGGAGCAAAACTGTCTTTAGGGGAGTGTGATACTCTGGGCCGGATTTACTAAGTAAACTGTCGCAGCGCAAAACATTCGCAATACGTGAATTGATTTGCCATGACCGCTCCAGGTGTACATATGCATGAATGCATTTAAATATGCATCCCTGCAAATTACATCCTAAGTGTGATTTTTTTTTTACTCATTGCGACCGTTTAGTAAATCCGTTGTCGATATTGTCGACCTTTGTAGCGAGTCCGTTTTTGCGTCGGAAAAGCAGTCACAATCCTTTAGTAAATCCGGCCCTCAGCGCCTTCCGAAATGCATCTTTCACTGCACGGCCCCATAGAAGGCAGTCTGGAAGCTGTAACCAGAGCCATAGAGAGCTGGCAACGTCTCAATCTCATCATACGAACATTTATAATAGGGGGAATTTGAATGTTTCATTTTGGGGTGAACCATTCTCGGGCATGAGAACGCAAAGAAGTGTAAATGAGAAAAGGAGCAGAATAAATCGGATATCCCCTAGATGATCTTCAACAGGCCGTCAGACCTGGTGCATACACCATATTCATTATCCATAGAGAAAACATTAGATGGACAAATTTCACTTCAAATCACAATTTTTCAGGCTTCAAAATCTCAATCAAAAGTGATGTCATTTGTCTGCCAGAGAAGTGGAAGTAAAAGTCATCAGCATTTGTACTTGGGGAAAAAAGTACTAAAAATATAGAACTGTTAACTAGCTTCTTAGAACAAACAAAAAAAAATCATTAAGCAAATATGGCTATTTCCATCTCGCCTTTTTGGATCAAACTGCATCAATATTAAGCTAACGTAATTTTTTTTTAAAAGAAGAAAAAAATAATAATAATTTGCCAGTTCCAAAGCTAGCAAGAAGGCAAGCGCCAAGCATGGCCCATGCAAGCTTGCTCATGGCCCCAAATTATAGTGAATTATATCTCTGTGGGTTCAGGTTCAGGAACCAATCTACGCGTTTCATTTGTGACATCATCAACTAACATACATGTTTTATTCATTTTCCAGACCCTTTTGTCCAAAGATACTTCCAAGACCATCATGGAAAACAATACCAATTGCAAATACAGTAACAAGGGTAACTAGAACAGAGCTAGTAGTAGACAGCAACACAGACTCAGCCACCAAATAAGCAAATTAAAAGTTACAATATAGCAGTGCGGAAACAGTAGTCTCTCCCTACCCCCATGTATACTGTATACATCATCTCATTGATATTTGTATTGTTCTTAAATAACTAAATAAACACAGATGTTTAGACAGTTCGAGTTCTTGGTATGGTACATGAACGCATACTAGATTGGGTTCTCTTTGTAAATGCCATTTATTGCCGTTTTGTTTTCAGCATCCTGCCAAAAACGTTCCCTTAATTAAAACTATTCAACTACTGAGATGAACCTTCACATGTTCCATTCAAAGGGAACGTCATAAACGCACTCAAATGGTAGATAACATACTTAACTTAATTAACTGGCTCTGAGTAAAATGAGCTAAGAAGAGACAAAAAACTGATCTGCTGTATCACCCCCATCCTAAAAAGCAACTCACAAATTTTAAGAAAAATCTTAATTTAATGACAGCAGGTGAGTATTCTTGTTTAAATGGACCTGAACGATTTGAAATGCATAACTGTAATCCCTCACTCGCCCCAATCGTTCACTTGGCATAGGAATTATTGTGACACACTATTAAAAGATTGTGAGAAAATCCCAATGTACAGTCATGGCGCAGATCAACATGCATTGAGGAAGATGCCTCTTATCGGTGACTGGCAGAACCCCTGTCTGGGTATGAGCCATCTCCGTTTCTGGTAGGTGGGGCTGGTGTTGGATACACAATAATGGCCTCAAAAAAATAATGACCCAAGTTTATAGAGAAAATTGGCCACTATTATGTATCAAGTATTATTATTGTTGTTGTTGTTATGAATATGATTATTATTGAAAGTGGTAGTAGTAGCAGTCATAGTTGTAGTAGTTGCAAAAAAACAAACTAAAAAAACATGTTCAATAAATAATTATATCACACTATTTGCCCCCAAAATAAACTGGCAGTAATGATGCCTGTAAAATTAAAGTCAGCCATGAACAGTAGCTGAAATTTGATTTGACCGCAGTCAGTGGACAAGCCGTAGATTCACAATTCCTCTGACACTAGAGAAAAAAAACATTCGACTGGACTGAAGACAAACATCTGCTCTTCAGAGGAAATATAACTTTTCTGTCCAAGATAAACACAAAGATTATTAAAAATGAACATTTCCTTTGGTGGTAAAGTAGTTTCAGCCAATATAAGTCTGTCCTAAGAAGGGCCACAAAGTATTGACAAATATCTCTCCTGACAATTTGGAACATCACTGACTACACCCCTGAAAATGAAAACCACTTTACAAATGTTAATCAAAAAAAAAAAGACGAGAGCATAATGGTATTTTGAAAATCAAAATCATAGCTAAAATTGCGCACGCAAGCGTTTTTTCAAAACAGAGACAGAAAGCTTTGTCTGTGCTCATAGAAAGATGTAGAAGTTGTTTATTTTATTTTTGTAAACGTTCACGCCGTCAACAAGTTTGGCACAGCTGTCTCGAGCATGATTAGTTCTTCAATGGCCGCATTGAACAACTAATTGCTCTTAATTAAGCTCATTTAAGCTAAATACTTTTTGTTTGTTCGTATCACAAATGTGTTTAAGTGACTCAAATAAATAGAAAGCACTTATGTAAACCCCATAAATGTTTATGTAAGCGCCATACATACACCATATCCGTATGCCAAAATTAACTTTGTTTTGAGAACACGAAGGCAGTTGGGCCACTAGTGCAAGCACTGGCACAGATCAAAGAGGTGTGTCCAAGCTATGAAACACTTACGAATATAAAGTATTATTCTTTGTTCTGCTAATGAATGAGTCCAGATAAAGGCCGTTCATGGTTTACTTTGTATTCTAAATTTCATTGATGCTGCTGCATACCTGAAAATATATCCTAATTGTGAAAACAATATCATTCAGCAAATGACAAGAAGAACAACAATAATCATCAACATAATTACCAAGACAGTATTATTATTAAGATTTTGTAAAGCCTCAAAAATCAAGCGGCCCATCCACCCACAGCCTGCCACGTACCTGGCTCTGTGCAGTTTCTCGCCTCTTCGGTGCCGTTGTCCCCTGCCGTTGCCATTAGTCTCCGCCCCCATTGCACGTGAGCATTAAGACCCTCCTCCATGGTCAGTCCATGCCCTGCACACCAAGAAAAGCGGTATGACTCATCACGAATCCTAAACCACAATTGTGATGCCACCAGCCCAGAGCACACAGAGGCCTATTAGCAATGGGAGGATGAGGACACATTGAACCAAACCAAACATGGACCTTGCTACCAAATGCCACTCACTGATTTCAACTAATGTCTTTGGTTGTCATAGAGCAGGGATGGGCAACTCCAGGCCTCGCGGGCCGGTGTGTATGCAGGTTTTTGCTGCCGCCAGTTAACAATTATTTAATTAGCCCAATCTGATTATTATTATTAAACATTATCTGATATTTGAATCTACATATCCGCGATATGAACAGCAGCTGATGAATGTTCTTGTGCTGGTATGCGTGTATTTAGCGTTTTATCGTTCTGTAATTTACGAGTGAATCGGTGATTGTGTGTATGACTAATTAGCTGATTGAACCGTGGTAAATGGTGGCAGTAAAAACATGCATACACACCGGCCCGCGAGGCCTGGAGTTGCCCTCCCCTGTCATAGAGAGACAAGTGTGCTCATCTGTGCTCATAGAGTGCTCATCTGACTATAAGCAATTGAGATGGTGGAGGTTAAAAACGCTAAAAAGCCACCATTTTAGCGAGGAGCCAGTTATGTGTAGTATTGCGGAAATTCAGTAATCTCAGATTTTTTTGTGTTCTTCTTGTGTTCTCAGATGAGGCCTAATTAAATGAAGAAACTTCAAATTCCAAACTGAGGGTAATAATTTTAGATATATTCTAAGCAAAATACAAACATTTTGCAACATTCCCTGAGGGAATGAAATGTGCTTGCACATAAATCAGTCTAAATGTGCTCATCTCCTCTGAATATGGGACACAAACTTGAGCCCATGCATGTCACATCACTTATGCCACCTACTAAATCTGCTTAAACTGGCAAAGAGCACAATTTTGGAATTATGCACATACGCAGAATAGGCCACTAAATGCAGTTTCATATTCCATATCGAGATACATTTTAATGTAATGTTCCTCTTTACTATAAAGTGCTTGAATAAAAATTGACATGCTAATCCTGCAAATGCAACTGCCCCAAGACTATAACTATAGCTTGAGGTGGATGGCAACGGCAACGCATATACTGGCTATTCAGCACTGACAGAAAGCGACAAGAATACATTGGTGTATACAAACTCCAGACATGCTTTTAATGTCTGAAAACACCACGCTCGAGGTGGTACTGGGACAGGCCTGCCCATAGTACACTAACAGGCCAGGGCAACGAGTGGCTTGGTAAAATTCACTACCGCTGGGAGATTGACAGCAGAAAACGAGAGCGCTGTGTGGAAAACCCACCCAACTGTGTAATTACAGCACAACGGCCTTCACAGCGACTTCCCTGTATCTAAAGCTCGTCCAACTGAAATGGACCACAAGTGTGCTTTCGTACTGCGGAGGCATGACACGACTGATTCTGCCCAAAATTTGATCGAATGGCAACCCGGCCAACCTCGGACATGACCCTGTATAATAATGACGCGTGTCCCTTAGTGGTCAGTGAACAGCAATATCAGATGATGGCTTTCCCCGCCCCCCCCAGCACTCCCTTGAGAAAGGATTAGTCAAGTTGTCGACAAATCACCTAAAAAAGCCATATTATTTTCCATACGCACTGACCTGCTTTTAACATGAAATATTGTTGAAAATGTCAGTGAAATATTTTAGAAAATGTGATGTGGTGAGATCCTGGTCTCGGCGGACGGCAAAGCCGTTTTGGCCGCTTTGATTTCAGATAGCGATCTCGTCCCCCCGCAAAACCGATACTGTAGGAGTTCCTGAAAGGGAACTCCCTGGTTAGACATTCAGGGCGTGGGTGTCTGGTTATAAATGAACGACGCCGCCATCATTATTCAGAGCATGTGCGCTAAATGACAACTGGGCTATCTCTGATTAATGCCGCTTCCTTTCACACTCACGCTTGCTCTACAGAGGTAACATTTTCCTTCCTCTGTATGATATCCCTGTATAATCCCTTAAGTTTCGGGTTATTTTAATACAATTAATTAACTTTTGAGATACATATTTAAAGGTATTTTAGACATTGTGTTTAAATGACAAAGGGGGTCCAGTGAAATGAAACTACTGTAAAAAAACTGGAACTATCCAATATTCTAGTAAATTTCATTAATACAGTCTGTGTGAAAATGAGGCATTCAAGTATAACATTTTGTAAACGGACCTATTAGCAATGCCCCAGGAAAAAAAAATAAACATGCATCTGGTGAGTCTATTTGGTGAAGTAATAGTTACAGAAAAAAATGATAACATCTCAAGCCATGTTTTTATAAACATAAATAATGCTTAATGATAAGAATTGGCAATAGAGCTTGTCTAGGCCATTAATTCCATGACAGCACCCAGCACTGTGGAAAGCCTAGCTTTCAACAACCAAATATCTATTCTTCCACTGCCATGTCCTGCTAAGCTTTTGCATGTAGACAAAAAGTAAAATAACTTAACTGTATTAAACCCGTATTAAAACGAAAAAAACCCAACCAAGTTAAACGTGGTCATAATCAACGCATGTAAACAACATAACTAGGCCCATATTTGGCACAGAGCAGCAGGGGAAAAAATAAAAGAAAAATGGTTCAAAGTGGCCAGCCTCACATTAACTATTAAACATTTGCAAAGACACTTAAGAAAAGCTGGCAATGGCAAGTTACTCCACAAAAACATATTTTAGTTTATATTATAGTTTTGTGAAAGCAACTTGTGTCCGCTCTGAAGTGATACCACTGGCCCATCTTGAACGTGTCCACAAAAGACAAGTGGGAAGCAGGTATTTTTCTGCAAGACTAAACCTGATGGAGCATCTGCAGGCAATGGTAGCCTGTAACTTGCATAATTTCTTAACACAAAATGTCTTAGCACAAAAGGTTACTGCAACTTTTTTAACACCATTGCAAAAAAGTTATGCAAGTCTGTGGTGTATAAACTTCTTTTTTTTTAATACATTTTTTTTTTATACCATCCCAATCACAACTTTCCAGCCACATTGTAAATAGGTCTATATTGCTGTTTTTTTTCTGCAAAAAAACAAAATGAATTTGCAGTCACCCACCAAAATAAATAAAAAGAATTTAACGGAAGACAATATTTCCACAACGTTCCATAGCCTATAAAAAGTGTTAAAAGCATTATTTGCTTGGCTGGGACAACACTATGTTGTTATATTTGTACTTTCGGTGTTGCTGTGAATAGTTCACCTACAGGTGCAGCTCAAAAAATTAGAACATCGTGAAAAGGTTCAATATTTTTTGTCACTCATTTCAGAAAGTGAAACTCATATTATATAGATTCATTACACATAGTGAAATATTTCAAGCCTTTATTTCTTGTAATATTTCTTGTAAATGATTATGGCTTACAGCTAATGAAACCCAAATTCAGTGTCTCAGAAAAAATTAATATTGTGATTGTGATTGTAAAGTTCAGTTCAATATTGGAAACTCATGGTGTCACACTCTAATCAGCGAATTAACTCAAAACACCTGCAAAGGTTTCCTGAGCCTTTAAATGGTCTCTCAGTCTGGTTCAGTAGGCTACACAATCATGGGGAAGACTGCTGACTTGACAGATGTCCAGAAGACAGTCATTGACCCTCACCCTCCACAGGAGGGTAAGGGTAAGCCACAAAAGGTCATTGCTAAAGAAGCTGGTTGTTCACATAGTGCTGTATCTAAGCATATTCATAGAAAGTTGAGTGGAAGGAAAAAGTGTAGTAGGAAAAGGTGCATAAGCAACAGGGATAACCGCAGCCTTGAGGATTGTCAAGCAAAATCCATTCAAGAATTTGGGGGAGCTTCACAAGGAGTGGACTGAGGCTGGAGTCAGTGCATCAAGAGCCACCACGCACAGACGAATCCAGGACATGGGCTACAAATGTCGCATTCACTCCTGAACCAGAGACAACGTCAGAAGCGTCTTACCTGGGCTAAGGAAAAAAAGAACTGGACTGTTGCTCAGTGGTCCAAAGTCCTCTTTTCAGATTAAAGTAAATTTTGCATTTCATTTGGAAATCAAGGTCCCAGAGTCTGGAGGAAGAGTGGAGAGGCACAGAATCCACATTGCTTGAAGTCCAGTGTGAGTTTCCACAGTCAGTGATGATTTGTCCACAGTCAGTGATGATCTGGGTGTGCCATGTCATCTGCTGGTGTTGGTCCACTGTGTTTTCTGAAGTCCACAGTCAACGCAGCCATCTACCAGGAAATTTTAGAGCACTTCATGCTTCCTTCTACTGACAAGCTTTATGGAGATGCTGATTTAATTTTCCAGCAGGACTTGGCACCTGCCCACACTGCCAAAAGTACCAAAAGCTGGTTCAATGACCATGGTATTACTGTGCTTGAATGGCCAGCAAACTCGCCTGACCTGAACCCCATAGAGAATCTATGGGGTATTGTCAAGAGGAAGATGAGACACCAGACCCAACAATGCAGACGACCTGAAGGCCGCTATCAAAGCAAACCTGGGCTTCCATTACACCTCAGCAGTACCACAGGCTGATCGCCTCCATGCCACGCCGCATTGATGCAGTAATTCATGCAAAAGGAGCCCCAACCAAGTATTGAGTGCATAGAAATGAACATACTTTTCAGAAGGCTGACATTTCTGTTTAAAATATCCTTTTTTATTGATCTTACGTAATATTCAAATTTTCTGAGACACTGAATTTCGGTTTTCATTAGCTGTAAGCCATAATCATCAAAATTACAAGAAATAAAGGCTTGAAATATTTCACTATGTGTAATGAATCTATATAATATGAGTTTCACTTTCTGACACGAGTAACAAAAAATATTGAACTTTTTCACGATATTCTAATTTTTGGAGCTGCACCTGTAGTAATTCAGAGGCTCTAAATGCCACAAGTGCAACTTATTTTCCAGTAATGTATGAACTGAATTTAATTCTAAACTGTTTTAATCATTATTTCATAGTACCAGGGCGTGCAAGAGGAACACAAAGTAATGGATCATCCTTTAAACAAGGATTTAAATATTTTATTCAGTTTAACAACAAAATTTGCAGATTCCACATGTTGTTCACTGACAAAATTGGTAATTTTTCCTGTTTGAGTTAGAAATATGAAGTGTCATATGATAATAGTCTGATCCTGACGCCAAGCCAACTGCCATTAAGAGTTTATATATTCATCTGTATATGGTTTTGAGTTTGCACTTCTGCCCTCTGCAATGTAATATAGCAGCATAGGGTATGGGCGTTTATAAAGCAGGAAGATCAATATTTGGAATGTATCCTGTTTAAAAGCACAGATTCCCATTACCTGTTTAGGGCATTTGCTTTATGGTGTACTTGGTAGCTGCCCAGCTAAGATGTAAAGTCTGACAGGCAAATACAACTTCAAGGAAGAAGGGTCATATCATCATCAGAAATGTCTCGTGTCTACTAAAGAAACATAACTTGATGTTAAAACACTGTCTGTTAACACAACAGATGTTTATTATTCTGTTTAAAACGGCCTCTGCCGATTATGAATATTTAGTGCAGTAGCAAGGTTTTTCTTTGCTTTGCCAAAATGAATGCATTAAAGGTGAATTTAGCTTACACAAAATAATTTTCAGCAAGTTTTTTCCCCCAAACATTATGTATGGCTACCCAGTGGATTCTTTTCCAGTCTTCCTGGCATACACAGCACCGGCATGGTTAAAATATATCACTTCCGAACGGTTCAAATAATCTTTTACATTGTACGGCCATGTTTTACTCAGTTTAAAATCGCAGTGATAGCACGTTCACAATACATACATCAGCATCATCATCACGTGCATAGGGATGGAAATACTTCTAGGTTCTCTATGAAGTGTGCCGTTATACAGCCATCATCTGGATAACGGCACAGGTCTTACTAAAAGCAAATAGCGCACCACCTACTTTTAGCTTTTATACCATTCCAAACCAAAACTTCCCAGCTACATTACAAATAGGTCTAGGTCCATTATAGTTCTAGATCACTTTCAAAATATGTGTTTGCAGTATGTATGCCAGTGGTATCACTCCAGATGGCACACAGGTTGCCTTCACAAACCAACACCACCTATGGGCACAGTAAGTGAGAAATTTGGCTTTTCAAAAGACAGGATATTCAAATGAGCACCATCAAGCTAAACTTCAGCTCTCTACACAATCAGGGATTTCCATGTGACTGCTATACAGTTCTGTAGATATGTTGGTCTATTGTATTTCAACATTACAACACATAGGCTACTCATCACTGGGCAGATTGGTTCAAACATTTTCTCAAAGAGGCCAATTCATACTCTTAGACAATGTGCCCCCCCACCCATGATAGTTACCTGTACGAAAAGCCTTTACATTTCCCTACTGTAGTTTTGTCTAGGCTATTACTCCATTTCTCTTATGCTTCATACCAAAACTGACAGCCAAGTTTTCATAATATTGAGATAGCTTTTGAAAGGTGGATCTAAATGTTTCAGTCCGTTTACATTTAAAATCCCTTTTAAAAGTATACTAAAGTGATACGGGTAGACGTAGAATTGTATGTTGTGATTGCATTACACTACTCAAAGTATACTTTCAGCTATTGTTTTTATTTCTACCCTTTGAACTCCATCTATGCCATATCATGACAGCTAGGCCTACATGTTATAAGTGAAATGTTATAGGCTACTACTCTGTATTGCAACAGGGCATGGTTTCATATTTCATACTATTTAGGTACACAAGTTATTTTCATGGGTGGTGGTTGCCACATGTCCAATATAGGCTACTCCTTGTTTGAATGATTCTAACCTACAAATTAAAAGTAGAATCTATGATGGTAAAGAAAGCACAGTCTGCTGTGTAAAATAATCAGCATCACGTACACAAATATATAGTACTGTGCCGCCTTAATGTAGGGATGTGTATTATAGAAGTATAGCCTGTCTAAACCTTGAGAGCTGAAGCTTGGTGGTGCTCATTTGAATTTCCTGTTTTTTTGCAGCTTTTCACCAAGCCAAACTCACTTAAAACAGGTTTTTTTTCCCCCTGGGAGGTGTCCATTTTCAAATTAAATTTAACCACCATAACTATTGTTACACATTCACTTGAACGTTGAATAAACATAACTGAAGATTACAGCCAGTAAATATATGCAAAAGAAAGTATATACACACCATTAGAAAGTTCAGTTAGTGTGCCAGGGAGCACTCTAATAGACCAGAATAAACGATCATAATTTATATAACATAATCATAACACATCAGAAATAAAATAGCTTGAATAATGACATACAACAGACATATTTTAGTTAAATTTTCATTTTATTTTGGACATATTTCAAATTAGATAACTATTTTGTCCAAAATTCTACTTTGCTATAAAGAAGGATTTGTTCTTTTCAAACATTTTGCACTGTGCTTACGTTTGGTTCTCGGTTACTAAATCTGGCCATTTTCCAGATAATTTCAGTTAGTTATTGTGCTTGCTAGCTAGCAATCGTAAAATACCATTACATAAGGCTGTCTCCAGTTTTTGGATTTTGTACTGCATTTTGAGCCTTGCAACTGTATAGATTTCTGAAAATGAATGTTGGACATCTCTCCCCGCGCTAGCTAGCAAGCTTACAGGTCCTCCACCAAACAGGTAACATTAGGCTAACAACATTCAGTGCACATGGCATGACTCAGTAAAGATGGTAATAATAGAAAATGTTAGGCTAGGTACCAGAGGCCATGGTGTGTGGTGCTGGATGAAAACAGAAATGATTTTGTTTGTGGCCCACTGCTTCTGAGTGGTAAAGATTGCTGATTGACTGCTTGGGAAATAATAGCTAGCCAATGTAATGGTAATATTACCAATATGGCCGCCATGGGCTGGACTGGAGTAACATATCCCTTTGACGATACCTAGCTAGCTAGCCAATTTGGCTGAATTTAGCCGGCTATTCTACATAACTATCCAAGAATCAGTGTTGGGGAAGCTACTTTAAAAGCATAGCTTTGCAAGCTACCAATTACTTCATATTGGAAGAAGTTGAACTACAGCAAAGCTACCCTAGGGAGAAATCTAGTTTGGTTAACTAAAGCTACTTAGAAAACGTAGTTCAAACTACTGATCAAATTGACAATGTACATGTGATATGAAATTATAACAAACTATAGTACAAAAAAGGCGCATGCCGGCAAAAAAATGCCACTCAATTGAGTTTATTGCAAAAAGTGCCTACAGGTCATACATAAACCAAAAAAATAAAAAACCCCACTATTCATGGGAAAGTGCAAAGAATGACAGCTTTGGTTTTGTATACAATGTCCATCAGTCAGACACCTGCCTTCCAGAAACTAGAATCCAGGTGGGGGTATTGCACCAAGCAGAATTACTCAGTTAGTCAGGTAACTTCTAAAATTGCATGCAACAACTTCTCTGAACATTTGTTAGTAAATAGCAATAATCAATACTTATGACTAATTGACACCTAATATATTCAAGTTTCGTTTTACAAATTCAGATTCAAAACATTAAAAACTATATTTTTCACAGGTGAGCTGACAATCCAGCTTCCTGGAATACCCCATAAACATCTCTCTATTTGATTCCAGTGTGGTCCTGCCTCATGAAATAATAGTTTTGGCAGAGATGTAAATCCCACTAACACAACAGTTGAAAATCTTCAAACTTAGGGGGATGATATGTTTTCTTCCCTGCGCTGGAGAATCTCATATTTCTTCTTGTTTCGAACACAGTAGCCACTTCAGGTGTTACGCACATAATGAGTTAGTTGAGACCTGGGCTTTACTTATACAAGTCCAAAAAGTTATATAAGTTATAAGCCACAGAAAAACTTTCCCAAAATACCATTGTGATACAATAACTAACTTTTTTATTTAAACCAAAACCAGCCTCATAGGGTGGTTGGGCACAAAAAGACAAACTGCCCTCCAAAACTGCCCTCCTTCTAGATGATCTCCAAATGCTAACTTCCGGCTTGCTAAACAACCGAGGATTCAGCTGGCACTCGCCATGTTCTTCGCCGATGACAATTTATTCCCACAACCTCCTGCTGCATGCGTGCTTCACATCAAGTGCCAAAACAAAAGTACAGGTGAGATATGCCTGAGGGCATGGATAAAAACCTGTATTTAACATCCTAATACAGGGTTTCACTACTGTTTCAGCCCAACACCCCCTAAAATGATCCTCCACAGGCAGAGGACCCAACCTCAATTAAATGCTTAATGCTTGACACCTTTATCTTGAACTCACTACATGCTGCAATGCAGTGGCTGATTAATACACCAGTACACTGAGAAGCATGTTTCAGTCAATCATTATTTCATGGACTTGCAAAAGAAATGTAGCCATTTCATATTGACTATATAAATATTTCCTTTAAATGTTTGCTGACAACTCTTCTCAGACCCCACAGCTTGGGAACATCTGATAGAATGTGCAAGAATACACACTGCACAAAATATATTTACAGATTTTAAGATGTAGCTTATTTTTAACCGTGTGTCCCTCTCAATCCCTTAACATCCATGAGTCAATTTTGCAGTTCAGCATGGTAGGACGGAGTCACTGAAAGAGTAAGGTGTGGAACAAAACTTGACTAAGAATACGCAAATGATATTTGGAACATTGGATCAAGTTGGATTTATATTGACTTTATACCACCACACTGGGCTACAAATATCGCCAACACAAAATTATTAAAAAAATTTGCATGCTCTGTGTCGTTTCACAGAACTGTATTCATAGATGTATCACAGGTGTGCTAGGGTGCATAATAAACTATGTTCAAAGATAACTTAATTCTCTCAATGAACAATAAGCATGTAGGCATATCACACGATAACACATGACGAGTCAGCCTGCCACAAATTGTATTAGTTTTCATCATCAGTTCTGCTACTGTGTATAACGTCAGCATCGGAATTGTTTAGTTAATGTCGACGTGAGACAGTTTGGATAGGTAAGTAATGTTGTACAGTGTAATGTCCTGCACGAGACACGCTGCACCAACATCCCCGCGAGCCCCAGCTGCTGCAGCGCTACTTTTCTCCTTCGCCTAACAGCAGCAACTGGACAGTATCCGCGTAGATCTAACGCAGATAAAACCGAACCTTGAACACTGATGACATCAAGGACGAAAACGACGCAGTAGGAGGTGGTTGCGATTCCGTAAGCTACTGTTAAAGGGCTGCCTTTTGCACGCGAATTCGTGAGATAATAATTCACCCCTATCTCGCACACTGCGACATACTCACGAGCGAACGACAAACGAGTGCACGTGAGCGCGCGTGTACACAGAGGAGGAAATACACCCTGCTTTAACCTATATCGAGTCAAGGCCATCTCCCCAAGAAAGCAGGTATCCAAGATTACCATAAACACCACCGAGCCAGCGGCACAGGATGCAATCAGTCAGCATAAATACGTTATCTGGTTTCGTTTGCTTACATCGAAGAGGTCTCATCCCATGTCTTAAAATGAGTAGGCTAGATACATAATCTAAACGCAGCGATACGGCTGGTTGCTATAATTAATAATGCTCAAAATGCCATGGCATAAATCGGGGAATTTCATAGGACAAGTCGAAATAAAGGTGTAAATTATTAAACACATAATTTTAAGTAACGA
The DNA here is from genome assembly GCA_022702515.1 of Ilyophis sp. 1 JC-2022. NCBI lineage: Eukaryota > Metazoa > Chordata > Actinopteri > Anguilliformes > Synaphobranchidae > Ilyophis > Ilyophis sp. 1 JC-2022. Next base: position 22,537,330 of record CM040406.1, on the reverse strand, counting down.
CTGACAGCTAATTAAAATACAACCCCCCAAAAATCTCCATCATACAGTTGGATTTCCAAGTTTAGTAACCACTCTAATTCGTGGCAAAGCAAGTGCCTGCCACTGCACGGAATTACACTGCAGAATTCTCAGGCGTTACAGCCCCGTAGTCACGAGCAGTTCCAGCACTTACTCACCTGTTTTTGTCAGTAGTGCCGACATACACCACGCCATGAAGAGGACACTGCAGATGAAACAGACCTGAACGAAAAGCATCTCCCTTCTCTTGCGAACTTTAAAAATCTTCGCGATAATGTTTTTTTTGGAGACGGTGCAATTCATTTCCTCATCCATGGTCTTCGGACGCGGATAATGGGGGCGTCCGTCCTCTAATTTTTCGTCCGTCTTACGCACTGTAGACAAGAAAAAAAGAACAGGAATGGTGTACGCTTTTACACAGGACAGGCTTCGCATGCGGTCCTCATTTCAAGCGGCCGAGGAGCAGATACTGAGTGAGGTAGCTAGTGGAGCAGATAGGCTATCATGCATGTGTGCTCGCAGCTGCCGGAGAAAAAAAGGCTGTTCGACCACTGGATTAGTAAACCTGCTCGTGAGAAATGGTGTCCCACAGCAGGAGTATTTTACGGTAACGGTATAATAATTGTAGCTTACAACTCAACGTTTTTTTTAATAATTATTTTTTTAATACGGACAGCTTGCAAGAGTTTAATAACCACGTTTAAGCTCCCCGTCCTCGTTTTAACAAACTAAAAACCACGCTCAATTACCAATGTCCTCGACTGCACTCTGACGCTAGTATAAATAAGCCTATATAATTTTTTTACATGTTGAGTTTAATGCTTTTAAGAGACAGGTTAATGTATCGAGGTCACTCGTCTCGTTTGGTGTCTTCCCACTTCCTGCAAAGTAAGCTACCCGCTGCTATTCAAAGAACACCTGGAGTCTCTCTGATTGTTCTATAAGATAAATTACTCCCTTTATGACCAGCTGCTATGCTACTTTGATTCCTGACTGGGTGCATTTTGGCAAACACGTGATATATATATAAAAACGTGCTCCAGATAAGCCTGGGGTTTGAATGCGAATGGTACTATACTCAATAATTCAGCGTGGACACAAGTTTCAAATTAGTGGCCTCCTCCGTTCCAAATGAAGATTCGAGTAGGCTATATATATATATAAGAGTAATATATTATATAAAGAAACAAACCCCAATTCCCAAAAAGTTGGGACAGTATATAAAATGTGATGCCTGCAACACGTTCCAAAAAAGTTGGGACAGGGGAAAAAAAGAAAAAGAAGACGGCTGGAAGTAAAATAAAAATTTAAAAACCTGTTCGGAACATTCCACAGGTAAACCAGTGATGCTATCATGACTGGGTGTAAAAGGATATCAAAAAATTATTAATATCTTATTTTCAGGTACTCTTACAAGCGATACTATAACCTCTCTGCATTTGAATGGATCTCTATGGGAATTTGGGGGTGGGACTATATTAAGCTGTAAATTACACCGGAATAGTATGGAACCCATGGTTGGCTAAATGGCTGTAAGTCATCAAGGGTCTGCGGTATCAAACAAGCCTCAAACCATCACTCTGCTGCCAGATATGCAGTAGATATAGATGGATCACTTGAAGGGTTGTTTCTCCTGACTTATTTTTCCATAGAGTTCAATAGGGAAATGAGTTAGGAGAAACAAGACTTAAAGTGATCCATCCATATCTACTGCATATCTGACAGCAGAGTGATGGTTTGAGGCTTGTTTGATACCGCAGACCCTTGATGACTTACAGCCATTTAGCCAACCATGGGTTCCATACTATTCCCGTGTAATTTACAGCTTAATATAGTCCCACCCCCAAATTCCCATAGAGATCCATTCAAATGCAGAGAGGTTATAGTATCGCTTGTAAGAGTACCTGGAGTACAACAAAAATTGTCTTTTGTCCGTCTTACGCACTGTAGACAAGGAAAAAGAACAGCAATGGTGTACGCTTTTACAATTTTGCAATTTTTATACATACCCCCCCGCCACAACCATTTTAGGGGACCAAATGAACATAAATTTAAATAGTAAAAAGTAATAATTATTTATATTCGGTTGGATATCCTTTGCATGCCATGACTTCCTGATTTCTGTGACCCAACAACATCAAAAGACTCTTCATATCTTATTTTCAGGTCCTCTTACAAGGGACTGTCCAAATGCTTATAGACTGCACTGTATGCAGTATATACACACATAATATCTCATCTCTTTATCTTCATTTGGAATGGAGGAGGCCACAAATTTGTGTCTACCCTGATTTATTGGCTATAGTACCATTCAAAACCCAGGCTTATTTTTGAGCAGTTTTTTGTTTTTGTTGGGTCCTGACAGTTCTGTACGACGGTGACATGCTGATGGCTCCTGTGTCCTCCCGGTTGGAAGCAAGGAGCGAAAGGGTGTTGCGCGCAGTCTTTTCCGTGGAGCTATGTGCACATTAGACAGATTGTAATTATAATTAAGCTCATCACACATTTGTTTGGGTATTTGGAAGAAGATTGTATGTGTCTTTCTCCACGTGTGCCATTTAGGAGTATCCACATAGGTCCCCCATTAGTTGGAGAGATGATTTGGTGAATTGTTGCTGTCACAGATCATTAGGCACAGCAAGTACAGCAGCAAGGTGATGTTGGACTTAGGGATATTTATTTGGCTGTTTGTGCTCGTTAGTGTGATGAACAGGTGCTGCTCTGAAAGATAATTGTTCACCATTGCTATTGTGTTGTTACAGCCTTATAAAATGTACAACGTTTTACAAACCTGTTAGAGGAGTGGAACGCTTTTGGATATTCACACTGGACCTTTTATTTGGGGTGAGAAAAGAAATTGTTCAGCTGAAAAGAGACAGTATAAAGCAGTGGTGCCCGAACTGTGGGTCACAACCCTCTGGTGGGTTGTGGGAGGGTTGAGTTGAGTTGAAAGATGAAAGATAAAAGATATTATTTCAACTGACATTTACAGCAGTCAGTGTGAGACTGTGACACAGTATTTAGGGTAGACAGCTCTCAATATAGAATATTGAGGCTCCCATATAGAAACCCCCTGTGCGGTTTGGCGGTCGATGGCTGGCTGTGACACTTTCTGTACTGTGATCCCGTCTCTATCTGTAACCCTCTTGCTTTTCTCTGTCTGAATACAGTGAAATAAATACAAAAGGCAGACAGCAGAGTCTCTGTAAAAAGAAAATGCCTGTAGACATTAAAGTTAAATTGAACACTACACATGAGATACACTGCACAATTTACATGCAGTGGTACTGGCATATGTTAAAACTAATTAAATTCTGTATTTTAACATATGAAAAAGCTCCTTTAAGAATTTTACATACACTAGTAATGTAGATATTATAAGTTCCATCTCACGCCCACACAAAGAGAAAGCATTACTAGCAGTCAGCTGAATAAGTGTGAGGGCTATCTTCTAGGAAACTATCACATGGCCCCTCAGGAGCTCTTTTGCACATGGCTTCCTGCTCAGATGACTAGCGCCTCATTTTGTAATCAGGGAAGTGAGTAAGGCTGTGGTAGACCGCTGTACGCTATAGTAGATGCCATTAACACTTGATCGAAACTTGTGACCGTTAACACTTGATCAAAACAAAAATCGACAAAGTGCTAAAAATAAGCGTAGCAACACAAAACACTTTACAAGTGAAATAAAGTTTCAGTTTTATTTGTGATTGATTGGCAGTTTGCATTAACATTTTCGGGGGGGAAAACTGCCTACATCCGTGAATATTAGATAGCTGTTTCAGTCAGTGGAAGGAAATGGGCTGTACTATAAAGCACAATTTTATTAATTGCATCATTATCACACTGCACTATGTCAATAGCATTGCCTGCTTTTAGCCATTCTACCAACCAACATGGAAAACAGTGCACATGCTATCCTTGATTTGCAATTGTTTCTCTTAAAACTCATCTTTGATTCTCTATTCCATAACTACATCTTTGTCTGTTATTATTGTTGGTGTAGACAGTGGCACAGCGTGGAAACAATTCATCTTATACATAGTCCCCCCATTTTGGGGGACCAAACGTAATTGGACAGTTGGCTGCTCAGCGGTTTTCTGGCCAGCTGTGTGTTGCTGCATCATTAGTTTGTGCACAAGAAAGCTAACAAAATGTCAAGAGTTGTAATTCTAGGTGTGGCATTTGTATTTGGAGTCTGTTGCTGTTGTCTCTCAAAAAAGTGAAGTGTCAATGACAGGCCATCATGAGGCTGAAAAATCTGAATAAATTGATCTGAGACATAGCCAAAACATTTTGGTCTGTCAAAATCAACTGTTTGATACGTTGATAAAATGCAAGAGTGCACTGGCGAGCTCTGCAATAACAAAAACCTGGGAGACCATGGAAGCGGATCGCCAAATACGTTGCAATTGTGAAGAAAACCCCCTTTTCAACCGTCGAACAAATCAAGAACACTCTCCAGGATATAGGCATAGATGTGTCAAAGACTAAAATAAAGAGAAGACTACACCAGTATAACCTCAGAGGGTTCACAGCAAGATGCAAAACCACTGATAAGCCTCAAAAACAGAATGGCCAGGTTAGAGTTTGTTAAAAAAGTATATATTAAAAACGGTAACATTCTGGAACAAAGTATTATGGACAGATGAGAGAAGAATTAACCTCTAGCAAAGTGATGGAAAGAGGAATGTGTGGAGAAAGAAAGGAAGTGGTCATAATCCAAAGCATCTCCCCCATCTTTGAAACATGGTGGAGGCAGTGCTATGGCTTTGGCATGTATGGCTGCCACTGGAACTGGCTCACTTGTCGTCATTGATGATGCGACAGCAGGATGAAACATTTAGCTTCCTGAAGACAAGACTGAAGGCAGAAATCTCCTGAAACAAACAGGAACCGAAGATGGCTGCAGTACAGGCCTTGCAGAGCATCGACATAAAGATACTCAGCGTCTGGAGATGTCTATGGGTTGCAGACTTCAGGCAGTCATCAAATGCAAAAGATTTGCAACCAAGTACTAAATATGATGACTTTATTTAAGATTATGTTAATTTGTCCAATAACTTTTGGTCCTCTAAAATGCGGGGGCTATGAATAAAAAAAGGCTGCAATTCTTACATGGATCACCAGATGTGGTTATAAGCACCCTTAAATTAAAGCGGACAGTCTGCACTTTAAAGGTGCATTATGCAGGATTTTCCTGCGTTTACAAACGAAGAAGTCTCCTCCTCCATCTTCAACCCCGCCCACTCACCTCCATCGAAGGCAAGAAACACGGTTGAGTGCAGCAAGCAAAATGTGAAACGAAGATAAAATTAAAATAACATTTTCAGAAACGTGCATTGTAAACAGCTTCACTGTTAGCTTCACTGTAAGCTACTTGCTTCTTCACCTCTGCCATTGCAGTAGCTAGCTACAAACGCTCTGCTGAAACCTGATCCCACCCCACCCCACAGATTCTGTAGCCACACCCACCTACACCCTACACAGAAAAGAGTGTCATGCCCAGAAACATCTCAAATACATCTTAGAATAATAAATACAGTGAAAGGATTCTGCAAATGTGCACAAAGAAAGATTGCTAATGCACCATAGATATGACTGAGCATGATTATTTTATAACATTCTGCATAATGCACCTTTAACCTTATATTCATTGTTTAATTTCAGACCCATTGTGCTGGAGTACAGAGACAAAACAACAAATGAGTCACTGTCCAAATACATACCGACTGCACTGTATGTCAAGTATGAATTGGACGGCCATGGCTATTTCTTGTTGTTATTCACATAATTATCCTAGATGGTGCTATCACATTCACCAGTACTTAATGCAGCTTTCTAAGGTAGCTTTTGCACTGCTTTGATTCATTAGAAGAGGCAACCGACTTTTTTTACAGACATGTACAGTATATAAACCTTGAAACCTTTTGCAGATGGGTGAAGAATGCTAGAGACTTAGCCTTGCTTTCACAGATTTCATTTCAACTAAGCAATTAAAGTACTCTTGGACTTAAACATATCATTTAAAACACAAGGTTATTTTAAGGAGCATGTGGAATGTAATTGACTTTGAGTGCACGTATCTCAAGGCCCTATAACAAATAACCATGATTTAAAGTCATTACAGTGATTAAATGCACAGCACTATTTTGGTGCAAACCTTTGCTTACATTTTGATAGTGGAAAAGGACTTAAATTAGATAGTGAAATTCCTTTTTAATTATTTCTAGATGTTTAAGACATTAGCATGTGGCAGACCCTGTCGAAAACACACTCACACAGAGGCAGTGATGGATGACCTGTCAACTTGTAGTTGGATCAGGAAAACAAATAGCAGTGAGCAACTGAAATGTCAAATGAGCAAATGGAAAATGTGAGTTGGGAAAAAGGGTGTCAGTGGAAGAAAATGACAAACAAAAATTGAAAAAGGTGAAAAGAGGAAGGGTAAATTCTTGTCTTATTTTCACTGTGATTACAGATATGGTTTGCAATTACACAATTATGTAATTACTCAACTTGAGACCACTGTGCAAGTCAAGTAATACATAATTTGGAAATTAATGTTTAATAAAAAAAACATTTCTGGTCAAAATAAATTATTAACTCTGCGTAAATGGAAATTGAAATGCAACATTTACAGAGGACAACAAACACAAAAAGGCTACAGTGGACAATTGCTGTTGCTGCTATGTGGAGTGGGAGACAAGGGTTTGGTTTTGTTGGCTGGCTCTTTGCCCCTTCCTAAAGCCCAACCCTGACCACTACACTGTGTTCTACTCCAAAGCCAGTGTTGAATGCACCATGAGGAAACTCATCTTTGATAAGAAGATACTTGTGAATTACTCAAAACCATTTTGGAAAATCCAAATATGTATTGTAATTTATATTGCTGATCATTGACAGGCATTTAATTTGTACAGGACTAAAGGTAGTCGTTGTACAAATGTTATTCTCTTTTCCCCATTCTTCACTGCTCATCCATAAAAAAAAATTATCTGGGTTATAAATTTAATACATTATTTCTCAGTTCTTATTTTCTTTTTTCTCATTCAGTTGCAATATGTGTGCTATCCATACAACATGACTGTAATATAATATAATATATATATATTTAGTGTGGGTATTGCATTGTGGGTAAGACCTGAGCTCTAACCATCTTAAAACATAATCGATGGTAGTTTATAAAAAAAAACTTCAGGATTATCCGATCTGGCCTTTCTTTAAGATAACCTCTGCACTTTTATTTCAGCAAAGCTGTTTGTATGTGACAGCAAAGAAATGTTTGTGTTCCTCCCCTGATTCTATGAGCCTTTCCATTAATAAAAGTGGGTTTGTAGGAGTCATGGTGCATGAAACATAAAATCATTCATCTATTACTTCTAAATCTGGACATGTTCCTTTGGTTGGCACATTACTTTATTTGCGCTGCTACCGGCTGCAAGAAAACATCACCAGAAGAGAAAGAAAGGTCAAGCAGGAACCTGATTAAATAAAAGATCTGCAACGAGTACATACGCCAGGATAAATCATGGATACAAATGATGGATGTACTATTTGTAGCATAATTTATGAAGTTTTGTTGTTGATCAGCATACATAATATATGATGTTCATAAGAGGTCATGCTATTTAGGTTTTTAACTGTGTGGTATTGCTCATCATGTCTGCATGTATAGGACTGCAATATGTGTGTGGTCTTAGTAAGTCAAAAAGTTTAACTTCCATTTGATGTAGGCCTAGTAGGTTCAACGAACATTAAACCATAAATACAGTTTGACAAGTTAATTCTGGTGATTGCTGAACTCTGGTGATTGTCAAACTATTTATTAAAAAAACAAAAGCTGATTAAAATTGTCAAAGTTAATGACAAATGTTGATTACATCCAGGCTGTAATATGTAATAGGTAATAAAGCATTATATTATGTTATTTGTTTCATTGTAGTATCTACATCTATTGTGCTTGTATTATTTGTGTTTTGAGAATCCATTGAAAAGCACCTGAACCTTTATGCTCTGGGTGTATTTGTGGGTTAATTTACCTAAAACACTATGGGCCCTTTTCAGACTTCATTCCAAAATTGTGCTCCTCAGAAGTGAATTCAGAGTTGGGTGCTCATATGGTGCGCAAGTGAAGCAGAACTAGATACAGGCATGGGGTGGATTTGAGGGTGTTTCCCATGTTAGGCCGAGATAAGCGCATTCAGACACACAAAACAGATGGAATATCAAGTGTACTCTAACAGGGAATGTTGTTACTACAAGTGGATTGGGAAATGTTTTTTAAAATTATTATTATTTTGTGTAGAATGCTTAATGAGTGATTATATATGTTGCTCATACCTGCTTGCACTTGCTGGTATCTGCTGCTGGTACAGGTAACATTGCTATACAAGCTGCTTTGGAGTTACTTGAAGTGTAATTTATTTGCTTTATACCACAAACCCCTGAATGGCCCTGAATGAAACTTACCATTATAAAGCCAGTACGTCATCAGAAACACAGGTAATGTATCTTAAAATGTCCTTCATAACACACAAACTCTGGGCCAGAGTATATCCCTTTAAGCAGATGCATAGTACATTTGGCAAGTCTGAATAGGGCCTTATGTGACCACCATCTGTTTTAGGACTGTGTTGAGACTGGTGGAAGGCAGGGTCTGTGTTTGGTCCATTAGGCACATCTTCATTTCCATGGTGTTACCCTCCAGCTTGGCTGCTTCAACTCGTTGAATCGCTGCTCACATCACCGTCAAGAGATTAGTCCTGGACCAAGCAAGAAGGCTATTGGAAGGGGGCCCAAAGGCAAGGATATTTAAAATACTTTCTCCGCTGGGGTTTCTCCACTGCTTCTGTGTACGAATGAGAAAATCCTCACCTTCTGCAGGGTAGGCTTTGAAGATGCCTGCTGACTCACATTCACTCTGCTGAGACCCAACAGCAGCATTTTCCTGCACACGGGGTGAGTCAATTCACATTTACACTACATCTTTTTTCATTTGTTTGATTTTCCAGTTGATTGGAATGGGGTGGGCGGGGCAACCTTTTTGTGTTTCACTCATATCGTAACGGCTGTATTCTTTTTTTTTAAAATATTTTTTCGGGCTTTTTCAGCTTTAGCGGACAGCACAGTGTAGAGAGACGGGAAGAACGAAAGCGAGGGAGAGACATGCGGCAAAGGTCACGGGGGCCCGATTCCAACCATTCGAAACGTTCAGCGCATGGACGTCGCTATACACGCTACGCCGCCGAGACACACCCCTCACAGCTGTATTCTTGGCCAGCTGTAGTCTCCTCCCCGCTAGTCAACTTCCGCAAACAGACTTATTGAGCAGCAACCAACATAAAAATGCACAAACAAATAAAGAATTCAATAGAACCATTGATTCAAGCAATAAATAAATAATGAAAAGCAGTCTAGAATACATTTGTTCTTCCGTTATGGTGTAGGACATTGTGAGCATTGCCCAGTTCCATATCTCTGGAAAAATGCCAATACGTCTTACTTTTCTGTTTTCAGTATCTTAATTGTTTCTGTATTTTCACCTTCCTTTGAAGAAAATTGCTTAATATAATCAACATTATTGGGGATGTTTTTCATTCAAGTAGCATCTCAACAATTGTTCTGGAATGCGGGGGACAATGGCTTATATCTGAGGAGAGATAGAAGCAGCTGAATTGACCTATGTATAAATAACATTTTTTGTTGTCTCTAACCTAGAAAGAAACTAAACAAAACAGTACAAAAAGGCTGTGGAAACAACTGGGCCATCTCAGTAGGCAGCGACATTGAAGTGAATCTACTGCATACTTATACAACTAAAATGTTATACTTTCTATTATGTTTCACACATGATAGACAACAGCTCCTTACATGTATTTGTATAAAACGCTCACTTGAAAAATGACTAAAAAATACAAATAAACGATTAGTTGAATAACGTTTCCCCAAACCTTACTACATATACAATGCCCTACATACTAATTAAGTATTGGGACAAGGAAGCATTTTCTTGTCATTTGGCTCTATTCTCCAAAAGTTCAGATTTGAAATCAAACCATTCGTGTGAGGTTAAAGTACGTATTATTACAGAGGGTATTTGTATAAATATTGGATTCACCGTTTAAAAATGTAAACACTTTGCTTCCATAGTCCCCCTATTTCAGCTCAACTAAAATATTGGGACAAATTAAAATAATGTAAAATAAAGTAGCCATGATTAGTATTTGGTTATATCCTTTGCGTGCCATGCCTTTTTGATGTCTGTGACCTAAAAGGGGGGTTCTAGATTCAGCTTCAAATTACACTGATACAGTATGGAACCCTTGGTTGGCTAAATGGTTGTAAGTCATCAAGGGTCTGAGCTATCAAACAAGCCCCAAACCATCACTCTGCTACCAGATATTCAGTAGATGTGGATGGATCACTTTAAGGGTCGAACTTTATGGAAAGATAATTTGGGAAATGAAAGTAGAAAAGATCCATTCAAATGCAGAGAGGTTATAGTATCACTTGTAAGAGTACCCCGAAATATGATATCAAGAGTCTTTCGATGTTTTTGGGTCACCGACATCAAAACATCATGGCATGCAAAGGTTATGTAACCAAATGCTAAACATGGCTACTTTATATTACATTATGTTAATTTGTCCCAATACTTTAGCTGGCCTGAAATGTCAAATTTTTATCATTTCTAAATGATGAATGCAATATTTATACAAATACCCTCTTTATAAAAGCAAACAATCTTTGCATGAACTTCACATGAATGGTTTGATTTCAAATATGAACGTTTGGAGTATAGAGCCAAATGAATAGAAAATGCTTGCTGTCCCACTACTTACAACATAGGGCACTGTATGCTCCATAAAACAATGACGCTATTTTAATCTGCTTTAAAGCTGACCTCATTTTGGGATTTTAAATTAAATGGCATACAAATTGAATGCTGAATCTGGAACACCGCAACTATTTACAAAATATGTCATGAAAACAAACTTGCAAACATTAATTTTTTAATGCTTATGCCTCCTAAGATTTATTTGTATGACGGCAAATGTATTTAAAAATTCAAAGCCAGTTTAATGTAGTAAGGAATGCGGCTTAGCCTCAACCCTCCCCATGCCCTTCCCTGCCCCAGGGTGCCTACGGGTTCATTATTCACAAGACCTTTTTCCGCAAACCAATGTGGGTTGCAGACCAGCTGAGCAGAGTCATGTGAGTGCTTGTACTATGGGAGTGAGAGGGGCCACTCAGCTCCCAGTAACAGTCCATGGTGTCAGCTGAAGGGGATTTAGTCCCGAGTTACCAGGCAGAAAGCATGAGTTAAGAGGGCCTGAGCAGTGGGGTGTCTTGGGCTGCCATCGCTGGCTCGAGCCGCATTGATGGCGCTGAAACAGCAAACCAATGGAAGTGTGCCGATGCTGGCCGAATGGACCAGTGCCTCCGAAACTATTCGCTTTGAAACAACGTAATACTTTCCTTTAATTTAAGTTAAATGTTGATTGAATCCAGGCCTTTGAGAAATGATCCTGCTGTACTCTGGATGGCATGTCCTGTTAAAGCACTTGGTTCAGTGCGCTGACGCATCCCCGGGGTTTAAATTCTGACTGTGCCAGTGCCATCTGTGGCTTGTAACCGCGCAATATGGTGCACAATCGGTCGTAGCGTTGTGCAAAGAGCGAGGGTCCCCGGTTGGGGTTAGCAGGGTACTTTCTTTCGAGTCTCTACTATATGGCATAGTCACAGTTATTCTGGTCAATCTGGTATCTACATTGTTGCTGTGCCAGCTGCATAATTAGGACAGCACTTCAGAGTGATGATGAAACTGTTTAGCTTCGGAGCTGAAATGAAGTGGTGGCCATTAACATGCATGCTCATCTGCGCTTGAACGGATTGATGGAGGTCTGGTCTGCAAATACAGCTCAAAAAATACAGGTGTTCCACAATGTGACAAAAGACAAAGTATAGTTATAAAAAAATATATGTTTAAAAGAGGTCTTACCTCAATGAATCGATCACTGTTATAGGGCTTTCTGTGAGGGAAATTGAGAAAAACTGGAAAATTATTCTCTGTGTCCAGAAAATGGCAGTGTCAAGAGACATTCCTGAAAAAATAACCGAATAGAAATGAAATAAAAATTAAATTAAATCATGTAGATGACATCTATCAATTCACTACGTGAATCCAAATTTGTAAACATGGCTTGAGTAATGGAGCATTCTCCAAATGCGTCAGGGAAAGGGCGTGCTGCTTTACAGTGGGCAGGGTACTTTGATTTAGTGAGTTCTCCGGTCAGTCGGGCATCAGTGTGTAAGTAATCGCAAAGTAAGTGAAGTAATAATACAAATAATCCCCCCCTCCCAGTTAAGCCATTAGGAAATTCAGGCTCTAGCCCCCTAGCTCAAAATAGTAAAAGACCACGCCCCCTGTTCTCAAGGAATTTCGCAGCATACAGACGTGAGCCTTGGGGGGTGAGCCAAAGTTGACTGTCAGGGAGAAGCATGCATAAATGAGAGGGGATCAAGCATGGCTAGCTGCCCTGGAGCAACGGATTGAAACTTGGGACGAATGCTCTAAGAGGCATAGTCAAATGCAAGACAGTACTCATCAAGCAGTTACACCATTGCATAATATGTTCAGTACATCATACATTTATTTAGTTGAATACTCCATTCATACAGCTGGATATTTTGTGAAGCAGTTCAGGTTAAATACGTTTTTCAAGGATGCCATGGTTTCTTACCTGGGATCTAACTCTGTTAATTCAAAGTCCAGTTCCTTAACCAACACACAAATGCTGCCGTTTTCCAGTGAAAACGACACTACATATGCCCCAGAACAATCAAATAAATAAATAAAACAAAAATGAATGAGCCAAATTCAATTAAAAAAGAAATAAACCAATAAATCAAAGCTTCACATTGCCATAGTGCGTGAAATTGACTTCATTTTTTTTATTGGACTGCATTAATGTGAACAAGTGAATAGTATTGGAAAAAAAAAAACTTAATCTATACAAATTTTTTTAAAAGTGCGCTATACAATTGCTTCAGAGCAAGAAAACAACAAAGAACATTTTTATTTAAAAAAAATGGGACTGACCAGCACAATACGACATAACAGTAGTAGCAATATATACAAGTCATTTGAGATTGAAAAGCTAGACTGTTTAAACAAGGGGCCCCACATTCTGGCAGGTCATTGTGAAGCCAGTGTGAAAGCTGCGTCACGCTTGGACTTTAAATAGGTTTTTGCCACAAACGTGACCAATGACATCTGCGATGACTTCAGAGAGACATATGGGTCATGGGGAGTCAGTAGTCAGTAGGGAGTCAATACTTTGAAGCGAATCTGATCTGACACACCTCCCGAAAAGTGTTTCTATGCCAGCCGAAGCTTTCATCCAGTCTGTTTACTATACGGTGTCAGGAACACGGCTGTTACCCTACGTCAGTCCTCCAGAGCCCTGGATTCCGAGGAACTACCATACCTGGAAAACCATGGAAAATGATGTGGCTGTGTCTGTATTCCAAATAAACACTGATTTCCCTATGAGTATTGTGCAACAAACTGCAAACTGGCAGGATTTTAATTGTAAAAAAATTTTTTTTTTTAAAATTATAATTCTAACAATAATCTAAATAAACATGTTATTGACCAAATGTATGAGATAAATTCACATTATCAGAAGTGAATGAGTTAGAAAATGGAAAGCCTATTGTGTTACATTTGACAGCTGTAATTTCACTCCTCAGCAGGGGGCAAAGTGAAGACCCATTGCATATTGCACTTAAGGGGTACACCCACTGTTTCAGCCTGTCTCCGACCTAAGAAACTATTTTGAAAAATACTTTGTGGGGTGAGCGAGGGAGATGGGTGGGGGCGGAGGAGCTGTGTCCATCATCATTTGCATAAATGAACGTACATTGTACAAATTTTTTTCATTTGACCTTTATTTTGACTCGAAAAAAAATCAGCTGAGGTGAAGGCCTCATTTACAGTGATGTCGAGTAAACAGTGCATTTAGAAACAACAAATAGGCAAAAATAAAACTAAATAAAAACATGAAAAAAATCAAACAATAAAACCGGTACTAGAAAATAAGAAACAGGATAAATCAGTCAATTAAAACAAGTACAATCGGAAATAAAATGATCTAGCAGTAAAGTTTTAAAGTGACTGAGGTAAACTAAAGAGTCCAACTTAAAAGTGCTTTGCAATAAGTTCCAGGCAGCAGGAGCGTGATGAAAAGGCGTGTTTGCCCAGCTCAGTTCGAGCCCTAGGGACGAGTAGTGTGAGCCAATCACAGGACCTTGTAAAATGAGTTCTAGTAGGCTGGACAAGCAAAGAAGTAATATAAGCGGGAAGTTTGCCAAGAAGGGCCTTGTAGATAAAAATGTACATGTGCTTGTCGCGTCTCTGAGAGAGAGAAGTCCATCCGACATTAGCGTACAGAGCACAATGATGAGTTCTATAGGGATCACCAGTGATAAACCTAATGGCGGAATGGTAAACGGCATCCAGAGGCTTAAGAACAGAGTCAGAGGCATGCCTGTAGATCACATCACCATAATCAAGCACAGACATGAAAACAGCATCAATAACCCTCTTTCTACAGAACAATGGAAAATTTGATTTATTTCTATAAAGAAAACCAATTTTTTGCCTTAGTTTAGTTACAAGCTTATCTATATGAGTTCTAAACGTAAGATGCTCATCAATCCATATACCTAGATATTTATAGACAGAGACTCTCTCAATGGTGGATCCGTGTATAGTGGAAATACTAAGATCAGAGCAGCTGTCGACTCTAGCACTGGAGAATATCATGAAATTAGTTTTCTGAGCATTAAGAACAAGTTTAAGATCAGCAAATGCAGCTTGGAGAATATTAAAAGATGATTGCAAATCTTTCACGGCTAAATCAACAGTCAGCAAAACAATACAATATTGTATTGTCCGCGTACAAATGGGTGTGACAGTTCGTTAAAGACATGAAAATATGATTAATATAAATTGTAAAGAGAATGGGGCCCAAAATTGATCCTTGAGGGACACCCTTAGTAATCGGCATATAATCAGACTTAGCTGAACCCAGGATCACAGACTGCTGCCGCTCAAACAGATAATTCTGGACCCAGGACAAGGCACCAGGGTTAAAACCAATCAAAGCTAAAATATCTAAAAGCAGGGGGTGGTCCACTGTCGAATGCCTTGGAGAGATCCACAAAGATGGCTGCACAGTGTTTTTTCTCATCCAAGGCATTGACAATATCATTTAAAACCAAGGTGACAGCAGACACAGTACTATGCTGAGACCTGAACCCCGACTGAAACGGATTTAAAACAGAGCTGTTGGTTAACTAAGGATTCTAAAATTTTAGCCAGCACAGACAATTTTGAGATCGGTCTATAATTATTTGGGTCACATCTATCACCGCCTTTGTGCAGGGGGACGACATGAGCTGTTTTCCAGGCTGCGGGGATAACTCCTGATAGTAGAGAGAGATTAAAAATATGAGCTATCTGCTCAGCGATCAGAGGAGCAGAGAGACGAAGAAAAAAAGGATCTAGTCTATCTTCTCCGATAGGTTTTTTGGGGTCACTTGCAAGGAGAGATTCCAAGACTATGTTTGGAGAAACAGGGTCAAGCTCAAATTTTGAGATATTTGGGCCTATAGTATTAAAATTAACAAGAGGCTCAGTAAATTCAGCCGGGGAAGGATGGCAGGCTTTGGTTTTGGGTTCAAAAAGGTGACCAGCAGAAGCAAAATGACTATTAAAAGCAGTGCAAATCTCACTTGGGACATGTAATAAACAATCCCCGAACATGACCTGCGTAGGAATAGAGGCAGCAGGATTAGAATGACCTTTTACAGCTTTCCAGAATTTTTTCGGATCAGAAGAGGAGCTAGCAACTAAATTAACATAGTAGTCAGTCTTAGCCTTCCGGACAAGGGCAGAGCATTTATTGCGAACTTTTCTAAAAGTAGCCCAGTTGGATGGATCGTTAGTACGTTTGGCAAGGGACCAAGCTTTGTTACGTTCTAAGAATAGAGCTGACAAGTCAGAGGAAAACCAAGGTCTAGATCTGTTTTTAACTCTGAGCTTTTTGAATGGAGCATGTTTATCAATAACTGAAAGGAAAGTTTTTGTGAAGAATTCTAAGGATTGTTCAGCATCAGAAATATCAGAAGTGCCTTGAATGTCGCTATTAAATAGATCATAAAGGAAAGCCTGCTCATTGAAATTTCTCAAATTTCTCCTCGTGATAATCCGAAATGATTGCGTATAACACAGATCAAACTGTCAAACTAGATGTTGCACATGAAATATTAATCAAGATTCAGCAACTGCATGGCCTATTTCTCACCTCAAATACTATATGTTCATAAACATATTAGTGGACTATTTAGGTGGAATAAGAGTTTGTGAACAGGACGCAATGTTGCTCCCGTTTAAAAACGGGAGCTGAAACAAAAGTAATGTAGTGGGTCTAACCAATCAGGTGCCGGCTGTTTCCGTTGTGGGCACAGAACTATATAAGAACTAGGAAGGCAGATGCTGAGACGGGTGCGTGAGGGTTGGACCCGAAATGCACAACTCAGAAACAGTGGTAATGATAAAGTCCCGTCTGGGACTTGCCTATATTTCAGGTATAGCCTCTCCGGAATGTTGATGTTATTGTTAGACTGAATGAACTATGGTGATCTTGTAACGTTAGACAGATTAATGGAGGCCACGTAGCAGCTATCTTGTTAAAATTGCCTCACAGTCTAACGTGAGCAAAACTACGAATCCAGATAAACGAGCCACGAATAGTTACAAAAAATGTTTACTAACTATCTTGTTAACTAGCGTTATTAACAAGCATAATACGCCGGGAGCTGGACAACTTTTCTGCAGCCAACCCGATGTTGACCCGCTACCGTTAGCGTTTTGCTATCTGGGCGGCTTTTCAGACTTCAACACTAACATAGGCTACTAGTGTAATCTAACAACACCCATCTTGAGATATGAAGTATGTCCTTAGAAATACTACACATGTGAATGCATTTGAAAACCATATAATTATTATGCACAAGATAGCTGGCAAGTGAAATTCATAACTGTTAGATAACCTAACTGTAGCTACAGTGACGGAGCCAGTTAGCTGAATGTTCATTGCAAGCCAAGTCAGCTAACCATAGAGTTCAATGGAGGTTGAGAGATTTGAGGCGAAAATGCCAATAGGCCTCCTCACGTGATTGTACTGTGACGTAACTAGAATGATCACGTGACCAGTGCGCCTACTCAACACTCACCGATAAGCTTTTTTTTAAAATCATGCCTCTTTTTTCTGTGTAGCCTAAACATTTTTTTTAACCCTGGACAAATGTAAAATGTGATTGCCTGCTTCTATTGATTACCATATTGTGAACTGTTGGTACCTAGATTGCGCTGGGGCGACTCCGTTGGCTTTCACAACGCTCCATTGGAAATACATGGCAGAGCTAATCGGTAATACTACATCCGGGCCATGGGAGCCATCTTGCAGTGGTACCATTACGGAAGAACCAAATTGAATAGGGTTGAATGGAACCACGTTTCCTTTCTAGTTAATATATAGTTCTGTGGTTGTGGGCGACAACAATTATCCATATGATGTAGAGGCACCTCCAAAAAGGTACTCT
The DNA here is from genome assembly GCA_022702515.1 of Ilyophis sp. 1 JC-2022. Classification (NCBI taxonomy): domain Eukaryota; kingdom Metazoa; phylum Chordata; class Actinopteri; order Anguilliformes; family Synaphobranchidae; genus Ilyophis; species Ilyophis sp. 1 JC-2022. The sequence continues at coordinate 22,519,636 of CM040406.1, read as the reverse complement.
GACATCGCAATTGGGGCGGGGGCAGTGTGGGGAGCAGAAAGGAAATTTCAACCCTTTGGGGCAGCAGAAAGATGCTTTTCTACCAGTTTCTCCTGATTTATGTTATTATTTCAGAATTGTTGTAATAACGAAATGGATGAATAAGTTTCATTATAAGGTAGGCATACAAACTCATTTACAGCTAAAAAAAATGGATCTAGGGTGTAGTTTCCCTTTAAGCACTATTGTACTTCCACTTGCACTGCACAACATAGTTGCTTGCCACATCAGAATGAGGATGGTGTGACTAACATCAGCAAGTCTGCATTAATACAAGTAGGAGGATTAGCTGGTGGACATTTTTGCTATTTGTGGCAGAAAATAAAATTGGCAACAGGGTTGGGCTAGGATGATCTATGCCACAGACAGCAGCAGAAGAGGTTACTGCAGTTCACCCCAAATGGCATATTTGTAGTCATTCATGTTGTGTCCCATTATGAAAAACGCCTTTAAATATGTAAGATATTTATATGTAAATATGTAATGTAAGAATGTTGTGTATTTTTGCTTTTACACTTTTTATTAACTAATTTATTAACATGCCATTTTACTTCAATTTTTTTAATTATTATCTTATTATTAAATAAAATAAAGAAATTATTTATGTATGTACACTATATGTGCTGATTTATATTTGTTATACATATATAATTGGCATACACAAATTTACACTTGAAACGTGCACAATAATACTTGTAAATACTGTCAAAAATATTTGTATTAATGTTTTATTTGTAGGGGACCAACATTAACATTAACATTAACATTTCTCTGAACAGCCTTTTGTTTCATTCATCAAAAGTAAGGCTGGGTGACTGGTGATTTTACTGATATGTAGCATTTCCCACTTATAGGGCAGAGGCTTGTGGAGAGTGTGTGTGCACTGTGGCAACCGGACTACAGCTGCGCCTACGCCAGGTACCACTAGAGGGCATGGGGGCGACAGGAGGAGGTTAACCCACGGTGGAACAGACCCGAGTAAGCCACAGACTCCGCTACCAGTAAGGGGTTCAGGACCCGGGACAGCTCCGACCAATAATTCCATCAGATCGGAGCTGAACCGAAACAGCTGCGAGCAATTGCCACACCTGCAGTCAGGCTACATAAGGCCGCCTGACGCTCTCAGACAGGAGAGAGAAAGCCACAGAGAAAGCGGACGTCCGAACCGACACGTGAGAGAACCGAACGAATGCATTGTAACCAAGCTCTCTGCACTAACCTATTTCCTTGATTCCCTTAGCACGCCGAAGAGGCTCGGGGGCGACCGAGCCGCTGCAGCTGGAAATCTGCGGAAGGAAAAGGGCGTGCGAAAGGCAGAGACTCAGACAACGGAACGACCGATCCAACTAGTGGGATTTCCCCTGAAACCCACGGAGGTAACCGATCTTCACGGCTGTGAAGACTCCGATCCCTCCCTGTTCGAAGAGCTCTGTATTGGTGGGACATCGGCTGATTCCCCCCTCACAGACGGAAGAGGGGAGCGTGGCGACGCCCCCCAGCCCTAACCCAGGAACCTGTATACTGAACCCTTAATCCTTTAAATAAACTACTTACCTTTGTTGAACATATCTGGTCTCTCCGTCTTCCTTCCATTTTCAAGGAAAGTGTGGCGGGACGCTACATATGGTGGAGAATGCGGGCATAGCGATTCCCTCACTCCAGGAGAAGATTAGTTCGACGAAACCGACGCGACAGGTAAAACGTCGCCTATCAGCTAAACATTTACACTCTATCCTTTCAGAAGAAATGGAAGCGACGGCGAGCGGAGAGAGAAGCCCGCCTGCCTCACCCCGAATAGAGGAAGCCCTATGGAGCATTGCCACCTCCCAAGGCATGCTTCAGGCCGCCATGGCCGAATTATGTAAACAGAATACGGGCCGAACGACGGGGCGGAGACCCAGAGATGTACTGTTAAAGATGACAGAAACAGATGATGTTAAAACCTACCTCAAAATTTTCGAGAGAACGGCCCAGCGCGAAGCCTGGCCAGTGGCAGACTGGGCTCACATCCTCGCCCCATTCTTAACTGGGGAGGCGCTCTTGGCCTACCATCATCTAAGTCCATCAGAGGTGTCATCTTACGCTAGCCTGCAGACCGCGATCCTGGCTCACTATGGGTACGGGTTAGCGGAACGAGCCCAACAATACCATGAATGGGCGTTCGACCCAGAGACGCCCCCTAGAGCACAACTAATGAAGTTGGGACGACTACTGGATAACTGGCTTGAAGAAGGGGAGGGGCCCCATTGGAAAGAACGTATCCTCATAGATCGAGCTGTACGGGCACTACCTCGACCAGCTCAACGATACGTCGCCGAACAAGGGCCGCAAACCCTGGACGGGATGATCCAGCTGCTAGAAAACCATTCCGCCACCACTCGCCTACTAAAAGGGGGAAAACCCCCAACTAACCCGACAAATAGACCGGACAGAAAGGAGGAACGGGACCCCAACCAGAGAATACAGACCCGACCGTCCGGAAAACCTGGAGTAGACCCGGCGCTGAGACGGTGCTTCGGGTGCGGAAGGAAGGGACACCTGGCCAGAGACTGTCCGGGCGAAGATGAGTCAATGGCGACCCAGAGTCGTACCGGTGAGCACCGTGCCACCTCCTCACTCTACGTCACCACCTGCTGGGCCCACAAGGATATGGCACCCCCCAGGATTCCGGTGTCGATCGCTGGAAGGGACACGGTGGCCACCCTCGACTCAGGAAGCGGCATTACCCTGGTACACGCCAGCCTAGTAGACTCACCCAAGGGAGCAGAAGTAAGGGTGGGGTGTGTCCACGGGGATGAAAGGACGTATCCCACCAGTACAATCACAATTCGTAGCCCGAGAGGGGCGTGTACATTAAAAGTCGCCGTGGTAGAGAGACTACCAGTGCCCGTACTCCTGGGGAGAGACTGTCCATTATTTAAAAAATATTGGGAGAACCCGTCCAGCTCCACAGATTGTACAGAGAAGAGGCGAACCCCCATGCGGAGGAAACTAAGGCCCCCAACTGCATGGATCGCCACGCCCAGGGAAGACCCACACCGGGATCTGACCCCCCACTCCAGTGACACTCTGACTGGGTTTGAGACCCCGGAGCCAGAGGGAGAGAGGGAGGTGAGTGGCCAAGAACCGGTCGTCTCCAGAAGGGAGAGGGGGACAGAGGAAGAAGATGCTAACCCCGCCCCGTTCCAGGAGGAGGAACAACTCCCTCCACTACCGGGGTTCGAATCAAGTACCGAGCGACTCCCCGGGGACTTCCAACGAGCACAGCTCGAAGATCAAAGCCTGATCAACGCGTGGCGGGGAAGTTTAGTGAACCCCCCTCCTGAGCTGGTGAGTAGGCTAAACACTCCCACCTTTTGTGTACGTAATAATCTGTTGTACCGTGTTCACAGCGTACGAGGAGAGACAGTGGAACAGCTGGTAGTCCCCAAGACACATGTAACCCGGGTGCTTTATCTGGGACATACTCACCTCCTGGGGGCGCACTTGGGGGTCGAGAAAACCCTGGAGAGAATCACCCAACGATTCTACTGGCCGGGCATCAAGAAAGCCGTGGAGGACTACTGCAGGGCATGTAGTCAGTGCCAACTGCATTGCCCAAGACCCACCAGTAGGGCGCCATTAATCCCGATGCCCATCATCGACATCCCCTTCGACCGCATTGCGATGGATATAGTGGGACCCCTCCCAAAGTCTAGCCGGGGCCACAAATATATCCTCGTAATCGTCGATTACGCCACCCGGTACCCTGAAGCAGTCCCTCTGCGCACTGCCACAGGAAGGACCATCGCCAGGGAGCTCTTCCTCCTATTCAGTCGGGTAGGCATCGCTCGAGAAATATTAACCGATCAGGGCACGTGTTTTATGTCCCGGGTTCTCCGCGAGATGTGCCAACTATTACAGGTAACCCAGGTCCGGACCTCGGTATACCACCCCCAAACCGACGGCCTTGTGGAGAGGTTCAACCGGACATTGAAGAGTATGCTACGAAAGGCGATTGAAGCCGACGGTAAGGACTGGGACCGACTGTTACCTTACCTATTGTTTTCTGTCCGAGAGGTCCCACAGGCATCTACCGGGTTCGCCCCATTCGAGCTACTCTACGGACGGAACCCCAGAGGACTGCTCGATCTGGCGCGAGAGACCTGGGAACAAAGTCCATCACAACACCGCACCCTGATCGATCACGTCGAGTCGATGGAGCATCGGCTGAGGAAGATCTGGCCCCTGGTCAACGAACACATGGCAGAGGCGCAGAGGGAACAAAGACGACTGTTCGACCGAGGGGCAGTGGTACGGGAATTCCAACCAGGAGACCAGGTGATGGTGCTAGTCCCCACGACAGAATGCAAATTCCTCGCCCGCTGGCATGGACCATACGAAGTGGTGGAACGGGTGGGACCCGTCAACTACCGGGTGAGGCAGACGGGACGCCGCGTCGAGCAGAAGGTGTATCATGTGAACCTCCTGAAACGGTGGGTCACCCCGATACCACAACCCGTACAAGCGCTCATGAGCACCAGGATGAAACCTCAAGCTCCAGAAGTGACACTGGGAGAAGAACTCTCCCACCACCAGAAGACGGATCTGAGGGAACTCATCGATGGGTTCAGGGATGTGTTCTCAGAACAGCCCGGCCGAACACACGTCGTCCAACACGACATCATCACAGAACCTGGAAGGAGGGTCAGGCTACGACCATACCGGGTCCCGGAAACCAGACGTATGGCTATCCGGGAGGAAGTGAAGGAGATGTTGCGGTTCGGGGTAATCGAACCATCCAACAGCCCGTGGTCCAGCCCGGTGGTGCTAGTACCGAAGCCCAATGGGAGCTGGAGGTTCTGTAATGACTTCAGAAAGTTGAACGAGATCTCCAGGTACGACGCCTACCCGATGCCACGGGTAGATGAACTGATCGAAAGACTAGGCCCCGCCCGATTCATCTCCACCCTGGACCTCACCCGAGGGTATTGGCAGGTACCTCTGACTCCCCGAGCCCGCGAGAAGACCGCCTTCGCTACCCCGGATGGCCTCTTCCAGTACCGGGTCCTCCCATTCGGAGTCCATGGAGCGCCGGCCACCTTCCAGAGGATGATGGATATCGTGCTGAGGCCCCATCGGGAGTATGCCGCGGCCTACTTGGATGACATAATTGTCCATAGTCCTGACTGGAGAAGCCACCTTGACCGACTCAGGGCGGTACTACAGGCCTTACGAAAAGCCGGACTAACGGCCAACCCGGCAAAATGCCAACTAGGACTGATCGAGGCGAATTATCTGGGACATACGGTGGGCCGAGGATGTGTCAGACCACAGACAAACAAGCTGGAAAGTATCGAGACCTGGCCACGACCCAAAACCAAAAAACAGGTGAGAACCTTCCTTGGCTTAGTGGGGTACTACCGACAGTTCGTCCCCCACTTCGCCACAATCGCCGCTCCACTACATGACCTCACGAAGAATAGTCAACCCTCTACAGTCCGCTGGACTGAAGAGACGGAAAAATCCTTCACACAATTAAAGGAGGTACTCATGTCTAAACCTGTTTTAGCTACCCCAAATTACCAGCGCCAGTTTGTCTTGCAGACCGACGCATCCGGAACCGGACTCGGAGCCGTACTGTCCCAGATCCAGGACGGAGTAGAACACCCCCTCATATTTGCCAGCCGCCGACTGCTAAACCATGAAAAGAACTACGCCACGGTAGAACTGGAAGCTCTAGCGGTAAAGTGGGCCCTAGAAAAATTTCAGTATTATCTACTGGGGCGGGAGTTCCGCTTAGTCACCGACCATGCCCCACTCAAATGGATGGCGGCTAATAAAAGTAAAAACGCCCGAGTAACCCGGTGGTTTCTGTCCCTACAGAATTTCAGATTCCAGGTGGAACACCGACCGGGGAAGGAAAACGGGAATGCAGACGCCCTATCCAGACGGGAGGAACTCGGACTAATAGTCGCTCCGCCACAGGTGTCAGAGCTAAGGAGGGGGATATGTGGCAACCGGACTACAGCTGCGCCTACGCCAGGTACCACTAGAGGGCATGGGGGCGACAGGAGGAGGTTAACCCACGGTGGAACAGACCCGAGTAAGCCACAGACTCCGCTACCAGTAAGGGGTTCAGGACCCGGGACAGCTCCGACCAATAATTCCATCAGATCGGAGCTGAACCGAAACAGCTGCGAGCAATTGCCACACCTGCAGTCAGGCTACATAAGGCCGCCTGACGCTCTCAGACAGGAGAGAGAAAGCCACAGAGAAAGCGGACGTCCGAACCGACACGTGAGAGAACCGAACGAATGCATTGTAACCAAGCTCTCTGCACTAACCTATTTCCTTGATTCCCTTAGCACGCCGAAGAGGCTCGGGGGCGACCGAGCCGCTGCAGCTGGAAATCTGCGGAAGGAAAAGGGCGTGCGAAAGGCAGAGACTCAGACAACGGAACGACCGATCCAACTAGTGGGATTTCCCCTGAAACCCACGGAGGTAACCGATCTTCACGGCTGTGAAGACTCCGATCCCTCCCTGTTCGAAGAGCTCTGTATTGGTGGGACATCGGCTGATTCCCCCCTCACAGACGGAAGAGGGGAGCGTGGCGACGCCCCCCAGCCCTAACCCAGGAACCTGTATACTGAACCCTTAATCCTTTAAATAAACTACTTACCTTTGTTGAACATATCTGGTCTCTCCGTCTTCCTTCCATTTTCAAGGAAAGTGTGGCGGGACGCTACAGCACGCATATACAGATCTACTGTATTTACTCATGCCATTGTTTGCTAGCTCTTAACCCTGAGCAGTAATGGCTCCATTGTTCACCTTTACCATGCAGTGAGCTTCTATTCTAGCCCATCAAGTGTCCCACTTCAATAATAAAAATCTTACAATACAATACCTTTCAGGCAAAAACATAAACGTCAAAACATGTTTAGACATGTGCAGTGAAAAAATGGATTCATATGCGAAAAATATTTTCTGAAACTAAATCTAGTTTATTTTCTTAATAGGCTTTTTTTACAGTGCTTACTAATGAAAAATGGCTTTTAGGAGAAAATGCACTTTTGCCTGACGGCTGGAGAAACAAATCCTTGTCCTTGTTGGAAAACTAATTTTCGTGTTATAGGCTTGAACAGTCCACTGACCATCACAGTAATTAACGTTAATGGAATGCACAGGTCATTTTAGGGGACATATTTGAGAAAAAAATATTTGTCTCCTGTAATGGAAACCGTGGTAAAAAATGATATACAGCAGCTTACCACAAGGTCCAAGGTGTGATCAAGGAGAACCTTGTGTTCATATCATAGACTGTAGAAAAATATATGGACAAAGTGACTGTGACTGTCTCCCACTGACCTTCCATGGGCTTGTGAAAAGCGTTTTAAAGCTGCGGAGCTGCAGTTTTATGCTACCATGTTGCACAAAAATTGGAGCCAGAGACTGTGCAGTAGGGAGCAGGGGGACCCTTATATGGTTCTTAAATCCAGGCTGGGTTCCGGGTCGTCCACCTGAGATACTATAGTGACACACAATGACTAGTAAGTGCAGCAAACTGCCCCATATTGGTCCACTGAATATTAAATTACTGTCCAAACAACAGAATAAATTAAGAAATTGGCACATGGGGAGACGTTAAATGAAGAAAAAGCACCTATTGCGACTACATGTTTTGTGGGAAAAATGTATTGACTTGAAAAGTTTGACCGCATTGGTATCATTGACTGACACTGAAATGGCTGTAAGACTATACTGGAGCCAACCGCACTAGCACCAGAGAGGAAGGCTCTGAACAAGACCAGGAAGTGAGCTTCATCAATGAAGCCGGCAGTGTAGTATAATGAATGGAACTGGCCTTGTAACCGAAAGGTTGCAGGTTCGATTCACAGGTAGGACACCGCCGTTTTACCCTCGAGCAAGGTACTTAACCTGAATCGCTTCAGTATATATCCAGCTGTATAAATGCATAATATGAAAAAAAAAAGAATAAAGAATGCTGAAAGTTGTTTAAGTCGCTCTGGAAAATGCCTGTAATGTAGGGTGTGTCCCAATACTCAAAAAATTAACCCTCCTTTTCTCCACTACCACCTCCTCTTCTCTATGCCCTGAAAACGTATATTTGTGTCATAATCTAATGTTGCTGATTTGGCTACATATTACTTCCAAAATAGTTACAAATTGAATCGACGCAAACTGAAATGTCAAGTACATTGTATACTGTACATGCAACTTGTACTCAAAACGTTCAGGCAGTGTTGCATACTTCCGGGTAGGAGAAGAGTGGGAGTGGGGGAGTGGAGAAAAGTAGGTGGGGAGTGAAAAATATTGGGACGCACCTGTAGTGTAATGTAATGTAATGAAGCCCGGGCTGCATTTGGATCCACTTTAACACGTTCTATTCCCTTGCTCTCTTCCCTCGAGTGAGCTATTTTGGAAGAGTTGGACGGTAAGATGCCCATTTTATGAATGCCTCCTCCGTGTACAGGGGGCAGGACTGCTGACTGTATGGCATTATGCTAATAGGGAATAACGTGAAAGCGCGTTCATTTAAGAACAGATGAATTCACTCTGCCAGTAGGAAGATTTCTGGAAGTTAAGTCTCGTGAATCCGACGTGAAGGAACATCTCTCAAGAGCGAATATAAAAGACAGTTAAGAGAAAAATAAGAGAATGTTGTTGCATAAGGCCCAATAATGTTACTTACTCTTTAAAATAACCCACAGTTTGGGACTTTCTTCCCTATGTATCCAATGTCCTGTTAGCAGTATTAGGAAACTTACAGAATAATGATGTGGAAAAGGATCTCAATTAAAAATGATCACAATAATCATTATACAGTGGTGCCTCAGTAGTCTTTGCATGTCTTTGGTGCAGTATCCATTGAACAGCTGCAGAGATGCTTGTATGAAAAAAGGCTCCATATGACGTTAAGATAAAATTGTTTTCTTCAAAAAATTTAATTGCAGAACTATTTACAACAAATTATCATTAGCAATAATTCAACGTTTTTGAAAGAGGTAAAGACAAAAGATAAATGGAGACAAACAGAAAAGCACATTTGCACTGTCAGCAGAGAAAATAAATGCGTGTTTACAATGGGACGTTGGCATTTATACAAAAATGAAGAAAACAATAAATATGTAATAAGTACATACATAAAAGATATATAACAATACAAACAATCTCTAGAAAGCAGCAGTATTAAGAAGCAATGAAACACAAATTATACATTCAGTATCAATCTCCTGCATGCCAATCCAAGAACGTCTCAAAATAATAAATAAACAAAACAAATAAATAAATCAGTACAAAGCATAAATGTTTTAAAAAACAAGATAACAGCATATAATTTAAATTAAGCATGTACTTACATCACGTGTATTTGTGTGTGTGTGTTTCTTTAGTGCACACACATACACAGCAAATATGGTGGTGTACATTTAACATCCTTGGACTCATATAAACACCCAAGAGTATTAAATGTACACCAGCAGTGTTAAAGTTACACAGACATTTTTGCTGTGTTCACACAAATGATGAATGTTGAATATTTGGTATTGTATTAATTGATTATTGATATGACATTTAATCATTAAAAATAGTTTCAGCTAAACATCTACTTTTTTATAGTTTTCTTTCTGCCTATTTTACATTCCCAATACCCATGAGTGCAGTGGAACTCTATTTCATGTAGGCTTTTCACAAGCTAAAATTAAGAAAGGCTATCTGCCCTCTTGGAAAAAAACGACTTATTTATTTCCAAAAAAAGGTGAATGGACAGGTGAAGATAATTGGATTTATCTGGATGTTAACTTTGAACAATTATAAGTGTTCAAATAAATGGTTCTTCTGCTTATGGGTCATTTTAGTAAGCAAATAGGGCCTATGTACTAAATTAGTGCATACTAAATTGGGGTATACTGATAGTGGACTCACATGACAAAATAGCTGTTATGTGCTGCAATTTGGGTTTCTATTGTATGAGAGTATCCTCATTTTTGAACTTTAATGCGTTTTTCAAATGTTTACATACAACAACAAAAATGCTAGGCACATGTTGCACTATTGGGATGTTGTTTTATCTCTTAGAGAAGTAGGAAAATGGATATTGTTAGGCAAGGATGTTGTTTATTTTGTCACCCACTAAATCTAGCTAGCTTTGGATATTTTGACGTTTTGCTTGCAGAATAATCCTCTGATTTTATATGCGTCTTTTTCTGACCTACGCCATTGACTTGTTTTCAGTGCGGTACTGCGGTGAGCGTGTTAGGAACCCACTGCGGTGAGCGTGTTCGTCTGCCTTTACAGACAAACGAGAATTGTTCTCGGATCTGATCATTTAATCACCCATTACTTGCAAACAGGGCGTTTTGAGGAGAGAGAGATCCTATTAAAAACCAAAAAAATAATAAAATAAAAAACAAGAACATATCCAGTTTACAGTCATATTACAAGGAAAAATTATTTGAAATGAAAATTCTGCAGAGGCTCTTGGGAAGCAGAAGGCCTAGCGCTGCAGAAGGAAATCTACATGGCTCTTTCTAACCAAAGCTTCTGATACAGGTAAATGGTAGATGGCATGACGCAATAAACTGGGTACTTTTTACAATTTATTATTCTGTAGATGTTCCTCTCTAAAATAAATAAATTCAGTAAGAGAAAACATGGGGGACATCTTGTTTCTGAAACAAACATGCCAACTATGTAAAACAACCCAAAATAAACCCTTATACTACTACTGAAGATGAAGAGCAATGGCTGGTCTTCATTACCTTCTTACACCTCATGTCAAACATGTTCAGCTCTACGTGAGGTGTAAGAAGAAAATAATGTTCATAAAATCAACTTTTTTGTATCGAATAAAAAGAAGAACTGTTACTCTTGATAGATGGAATAGAGTCCATGACTATATGTTTTATGCTCGCGCACATGGTTAACTCTTCATCACACTTTAAATACGGTATATGTATCTGTCAGAACATCGATGAAGCCCCCAGTAGCACAAGACAACATCTTTATAAGGTGTAGTGAGTGACGCTATATCACATTCGTCAACTGCGTTTTCATAACGTGTTATGTTATCCCTCATAAAGAATGTCATGACGGAATTTTATTTATTCATAATTTGTTTTAGGAAGATGGTATGCCACATTAATGAAGGTGTTATATGAACTACAGAAAGGCTTTCAGAATACAGCAGTCCCTTGCCCCTGCAGATTCCATGTATCCACAGTCATTTTGTTTACCATTAGACCAGCCACAGTATTACGTTTGATGCAAGGCATCTACATCACTCTGCGGCCTTCCATCTCCCACCACAATGCTCCACACCTACACACTCTGATCTCATTCCGATCTGATGATGGTAACATGTGCTTTTAATTGCACTTAGCAAAATTATATTACAAAATATTTTGCGCTACAAATTTCCAGAGTGTGTGGCTTAGAGCTTTGGAATTAGCTAGTTTGAGGAAAACAGTTTCCCCAAATTTTTTCCATCAAATGTACCTGTGCTTGACTGCCGTTTATTTAAATGAGCAGGACATGCACTGCTTTTAGTTGTTATTGTTGTTTTATTTGTGTTCAGTGCATAAACAGGCAACTTTGTATGGAACCTATCCAATTTCCCATAAGTCTTTAGTCTTACCAAGTGCGGTTTTGCCAGCCATGGGGGTTTTCAGTAACCTAGCCCCCGCGGTTAGTGAGGGACTGCTGTCCATACTTCATTTGAAGTATGATGAATTGAGTTCGTTCCACATAACGAATGAATGTATCGGAAGCAATATGAAGACCATATGACAACATGACATCATAATAATGTGATATGATAACAGCAAAGACCCAGGAAGAGTTATGGAAGGGGTCCCGACATTTGGCACAGACACTACATTTTGGCTATCACCCTGAGCAAAATGCATGTAAAAAGACAATCTATCATGGTTCAAGTTGCTATATTGACTCACAGAAGGACTAGGATGCTGTCAATGGACTTCTAAACCTGTCCCAGGTCAGACACAATTCTCCTGTGATGACCTAATTCAATTATTGGTGGACTATTACTGACTGCTATGAGGAGAGTACATACTAAATATAGGTTGTCTTTTTATATACTGATACATGTCTACAGGGCCTATAAAACAGTATGGCACTTAATACAGGCAATAACACGCATCACTGGCAGGCTCTCAATGCCTGATTAACAGAAAGGGGATCAAACCTATCCAGTACCTGGCCAAAGTAGTGATGTGCTGACACAAAAGTACAAAATCGTCTCTCTGTCAAAGCGAATATGATCCAGACACTGTCTATCAATGAATCCATAAAATATTGGTCTGATATGATATAGACAGTCTTTTTATAACAGCTCTTTGATAATTGCAAGTAGGCTAAGAAAAGGAAAATAAGGACCAATATTATGTTCAAATAACATGCACTCATTCTAATATCCATTTATGCGAAAGATGCGGTGTTTTTCATAGTAATCTATTAATGGCGCTAGACATAAACCACTTTTTTTTCCAAACAAAGTTGCACGGGAAAAAATGATTAAGTGAAAACTTTGAATCCGCGTATCTTGCAGACAGGCCTCTTTTTCATAAAATCGGCCAAATGTCTGAATCACAACTAGCTTAAGCTACGCAAAATTTCGGGAGTAAGTGCCATTTGCGCATGATTATCTCATCTCTGAATCTGGCCCATAGTTATCAAGCATCTCAGAGTAGGAGTACAACACAAGTCAGGTCACATGACTATACTCTTTGCTACAACTTAACTGATCTCAGATGAGCACTCCTACTCTGAGACACTTTGGGCCATGGACTCTTGGGTCTAAACCAGTTGCTGATTTTAAAGTAAAAACATAAACCAGTAGACTATGTGACTCTCCAGAATCAGGCTGACCACCCCTGCTGTAGACAAATGGCCTACTATTTTCATTTTATATGTACAGAAGATCCAGTACTGGGTTAAGTCTTGTGTTTACTCAAACTCCTGGGGCTCTATCTTGAAAATATTAGTGCTTGGTCTAAACACATGGCCAGTGCATTTAGGGCATGCGCAAGTCCACTATTGCTAGTTAGACGGCGTGTTATGTGAACGCTAAGTACGGCGCAAGGTGCAAATGGGCCGAACTTAGTCTTTTCATTAATTATAGGTGTGTCTTGGGCATAACATGCAATAAACCAATCAAAATGTCCTATCCCATTCCCTTTAAAAACCTGCGTTTGCACCTTGCGGATTGCTAATATGATGGTGGATAGTAAGCCTGTGAAAACAGCGATTAATAGCTGTGAAACAGACATGCTCATGCACATACATAAAGTGTTCGAGCAAGGAATAGGCTATTTGGATCAATATCATGATCAATATTATTCGGACTAACCATTACGACGTGTTTTGATATACAGAATAATAATTTTTCACATTAGGGTTCCCGGTAATTCCCGACCAAACTATTTCCCAGAAATATAATAACGAAAAAACAGGAAACCTTTTTCCATTAGCTTGCAACACCTGCAACAGCTGAGCATAAGCTACAGAACTTGGCTTCCCTCTCATCTTATTTCAATGAAGCATCGTCAAACATAAATTCCATGAGGCTGTTCTCACAGCAGACAGATCACAGGCAATGCATTTTGGCTAGCGAATTTCAAGCTTCATCTGAATTTCATTTACGTGCATTCTAATATTAATAACATAAATAGTGTTTTTTTTTGCCTTAATGGTGACACTAAATACACTAAAGCTGACAGGTTGGGAACCTATAAGTTTATACATATTTTCCCTTGTTTTATATTTTCCTGTTTATAAAAATATGACCAACGCGTTTTTACGGGTAGCTTAATGCCTCAAAACAAGCCCACATCCCCAGGATTCCAGGGACAACATGTATCTATTCCGGGATAATTTTTTAAATTTTAATATTAATCCCCATTGCAAAATGTGATCTTCATATTTTTATGCATGTTTGTGCGCGCTCCTGGGTGTGCAACAGACAGGAGGGTGCACGCGCGTTGTGCACACGCCTATATTGACGCATATTACTATATTCATATTGCACAGTTCACATAACATTAAATCACCTGCGACATGACTTAAGACCAGGTTTGTGGTGGTTTTAGTGCAAGCGCTTTCTGCTGGCTCAAAATAGCAATAAGCCAAAAATTATCCTGGCCACACTGTCATCTTAAGACCAACCCGCCCAGTTCACTTGGTATGTGCGCAAGTTCACTTGCTATTTAAACAACGTGAGTGCTGGAGCGCTGGACGCTAAAATGACCATTGTATCGGTCTGAAACTAGCAAAAACACTTAGCGCCGGGTGTAAGATAGAGCCCCTGGAAAGCTATATGTTGGGTCCTGGTTATATCCTTTGTAGCTCATGCACTTACCAACTACAACCAAGACCAACTTTTGGTGGCAAGGGCAGCGCAAAGCCAAATTGACAATTTTGTCCCGTGCAAACGGAATACTTTTAGCTTCCACTTGGTTTGGTAGTTTTGTGGTCTGCAGTAATCCTGTTTGCATCAACACAAATTGGGTGGTGGCTGTCAATTAATTAATTTGCCACTGTCCATGTTTGATTTCTAATGTGTGTGCAGTTTTAACCAACCACCAGACCACCTTTTAACTTTATCGTGGTGCTTTTGTCAATGCACACATATGAACATTAAATAAGGGGCAGACAAATGATTACACAACACTGTTTGATGGATGTTGGGAGTGACCATCTCTACGCATGTCAAATTGTCTAAATATGCTTTTTTTTTTTTTTTTTTACAAAAATAAATAAATATGTTTGTATGTATGTACAGTTCAACCTATGCGATATAAAAACAGGGAATCACGGGCTTGTTACTTCATTTTCTTATGGGTTTGGTTGAGCGGAATGGACCTGTTGTTTGCTGACCATTGCAAGTGCGTCAATGAAACATAACTTAACACAGGCCTATTGCAAATTGTAATAACTGCAGAAAGAAATTTGCCTTTAAATAAATGGACTTTTGGCTTATATCCAGAAAGAAAAAAAGACACAAACTAAACAGTTCATGTGCACAAAGTCTTGAATGTCTACTTCACACAACATCATACCTAAGGAGACTTTTACATAAAATCATGTGTTTCCACTTTTTTGGCGTAGAAAAATTTCTAAGGCTTTGTGAAAAACGGATTATTGTGTCCGATTGCCCTCAGGATACAGCAAAACAAAACAAAAAAAGGCTGTCAGTTTTTTATTATAATTGATATACTGATCAAATTTCATCCTAATTCTTCAGCTCTCTTTACACTTTCTACGTGTACGGAACTATAACTGGACACTTTATATACGCAGATATCTTTTAAAGACATATCATGTCTCCAGTAATACCATGCATTCCCCTATGGGCAGAGATGCTGGAACCAATAATGACCCCCTGCATAAGTTTTACTAATTATCTCCGCACAAACCCTTTTCTGATCAGTTATTCTAGACTGAAACACAATTACGTTTTCCCTCAGATATTTGATATGACATGGAAACACGCATATTTATATTTCATGGTTTGTCAGGTTTCTACCACTATTTCCTTCTAAATTACCACTTTGAAACTAAGACGACAATTTCAATATTAAGACTTTTTAAGACTTAATTTAAGTCTTAAGATTTAGAATGTTAAGGCACTAAAAGACATTTCCTCTCCATTGAAATTGTTATCTACAATGAAGTTGATACCTCAGCACAGTAGCATTAAAATAATGTATTTGTGTATCTGATATGATGGTTACAGTTGCATCAATCTAACCTAATCTAATCTATTTGTTATGTAATTTTAGAAAGTCTGATTACACACCTCTTTCAAACTGTGTCTGACATTTTTTGATTATGTAAAATAAGTGCAATGCTTATAATTAACAATGAACAGATAATGGCTAATGTTTTGGTTAACTTCCAACAACAAAGTTATGTAAGCACCATACCCATCTACTGTTGAATATTTTTAGCACACTGGATATGAGAAGGCAGTATGTATACAGTATTTAATAGGCACAATATACTAAACAGTACCTACCAGCTCCAAATGAGATGCCTTTTATTATGCAAGACTTATTATTTTGCTGCCCTATCAGGAAACCTTATACAATAATTTTATGTAACAGTGCATTAATAACAGCCAGTTCAATGGGTGATGAAGATCCCAAGCATACAACCCCCTCAAAAAGAATTACTCATGTATGTACTATGTGTGTGTATGTGTGCATGTGTGTGCATTAAATGCCTCAAACACAAATGTAAAACCTTGGGATTATTTTCAAAGTGCTTTCTTGTCCATCTTTGGCACTAATTCGGCTACTTAAAAATGCATCCTTTCATTTATGTTCAAATCTCACAGCTTAGTGGTAATCATGCGGTGAGTTTTAGAGACATTATACAGTAGTTCAGTTCCTTCTGGCATAAAAAAGTTCAAAATGTAATTACATTGAAATGAATGTTCCTGCATGCCAAAGAGGAGTGAACAAAATGATTACAATTATTATTATTCATATTTTGAGTATATCTGTTCCAATCATTTAATTTGAACTATTTTGTGGTTCTACATTAATTGACTCAAAATCTTTTCTTTAACTTTCAATGTACAATGCAGATAAAAAAATTCCCTTGAATATATTAAGCAAAGAGAGGCTGAGGCCAACAGCCTAGACATCACTGGATTGAGTCATTAGCCAACTATGACTAGGATTTCATGGCATCAGGACACAGTTGGCCTTGTCCTACTACGATAAGGTTAGGGGGCAGCTTAGCATTGATTCTTTGAGTTAGCACCGCAAGTGTCACACATGTCAATGCATCAGGTGCCTATAGGTTACCAGTTGTTATGGGGGAAGTTCCTCTACATTCCCTTTAGCTTCACGACAGGTTAAACACCTGAAATCACTTTTTTTCAAATCATATTCAGGACTACATTGATGTAATCCAAAAAAGAAAAATGCTAGATATGGGCCGTAATATATATTATCTCAAACTATATATCTCAAACTTTTTTTTACCACCATAAAAGAACCCCATGATCCAAAGCTCTCCAAACAAATGAATTATTCATAACATTGCTGCCTTTAGCTAAGAACCTTTGGTTGCCTATTTGCACTCCTCATTAACTCAAGATTACTCCTGGTGTCTGTGTCATTTCCTACAGTATTGCCTGGATTTGATTAACATCTGTCTCTAACTTTAACTTACAAAATCAAAGCGACTTTTACTTGTACAAACACAGTTTTGTGAGGTCCTTTTGGGGGTGTATAAAAGGTGGAAACTGTGTAAAGGGGAAACAAAGCTGTTGGCCTGGATTTCATCAGCATTCAACCTTAATTTGTTTCACAACTAAACAAATTAAGGTTGAAAGTTTGAATATTCGCTGACATTATTTGGCATGTTCAGACATGGAAAATATTAACAGAATATTAACAGAATCCAGCTTTGTTTGTGTTTACAGCTTGTGTTGATCCTGTGGGCACTTGTGAGGCAAAACAATGTTTTAAGGGAGAAAAGGAGAGGACAGTGAGTCTGAGTAGATATGAAAAAACATGGCACTGTCACGTCAGTATCTCAGGATTTGTGTAGCACCATTTAAAAGCTGCTTTGTCTCAATACTCAACCTAACCTAACCTACAGTTTTCCAGTACTTTTTGATTGCATGAGGTTTTGGGTTACGACACCGCCATAACTTTGAATCTCCAGGAACGGTGTACAGTGACTTGTGCCCACTGAAATGTAGGCTAACTAAGCTACTTCTCTCCTAAATACATGTCAGCCATGCTGAATATTTAAGAAGTAATCACGCGCAGTGCACAAATGCGAGCAAGACCATTTCTAAGCAAATTCAATTCTTGTGTTTGCTTCCCCAAATGAATAATTTAAAGATGCAATGATATACCAAACAGACTAATCCTCCCATCAGAAATCAGTGTGGCTCAGGTTGTTTTCCTAAGGCTCTTTCATCAGTAAGTATATTTACAGCACCATTGTATCAGATAATTAAGCTTTTATATATATGACATTTATCATGACAATGGTGCCAGACAATCTTGGAATGCAATGCCCAAAATCCACATCTGGTGATAAAATCATAAGATTATTGAACTTGTGCATAGGACTAATTTCAGCCCCAAACTAACAAGAGCCGGCACTTAACCTGGTGACACCATGGTACAGCAAACAGAAAACCAGAGACGCACATAGACAAACTCCACATTTGATTTAGTGTTATGACCTCTAGGGGGAGACATTTTCAAACTCCCTCTAACTAGCTTAGGCTTGGATTCAATAAACGTTTGTCTTTAAATGAAACGTACAAATAAACAGTTTTTTTCTTCACAGTTTGGTGAGTTGCTTTTGGTGGCCACAGAACCAAACAGTATGAAGGAAAAATACATTTAAATTGCATTTAATTGGTCGTTAAAGTTAAGTAGAAATGTAATTAGAGAGGGATAAGGAAATATTAAAAACTGAAGGTGAACTTCTGTGACCTCTTTGCCATCTTTTCTTTTGCTTGCCAATGTACAGACCAGTTTAAAACCGTTTTATCCAAATGTTAAAGGGATATGTCACTTTCTGGTGTTTAAAAAAAAAATATATTATTTCAGTTTTAATGTATGTTTTCAATTGGTTTGCCCAGAGAGTTCTTGTGCATAATGAAGGGCATTTTAGATATTTAGATAAAAAATACAACTCACGATCTCGAGAGACACAGACGCACAGATGGATGGTTCCGGTCATTTTTCAAAATAAAACATCTTTCAGATTCTGAATTAAAAAATATTTGATTGATTATCAGTCTTTCTGTGCAGCCCGGTACCAAATGACCTATGGACTGGTACCGGTCCGCGGACCGGTGGTTGGGGACCGCTGGTCTAAAGCAAGACTATACATATCAATTGTCTTCAAAGCAGCTTGAACAGCGATGTTATGCCTGTGTGTATGTATATTTCCAGATTATTTGTTAAGTATGATGTTCAGTTATACTTCTCTAAATAGATAAAATCTTCTTCTCCTCACACATTGCACACAAAACTGTCTGGGCCAAAAACATACACTGAAATTATATTTAAAAACTCCAGAAAGCCATTTAAACATGGATTGCCTTGAAGCACTGAATATCAATAACATTGTGCCCCAAGAACTCACAAAACTGTAATAGTACAAAGTATCAAGGTATTTCAAAATAAGGAAAATTAAAGAAAGGGGAAAACAACTAAACTGAATGTTGTGAACTGAACCGTTTGATTTAACAAACCTGCCTGACTTAAAAGCATGGACACAAGAAGTAAATGACTCATTCTGTCTTAAGTTAAAAAAATTAAGTCAAACTTTTCTCAAAATACCCCAAATAACCCTGTCGCAAGCATTGCATGACACCTGTGGTACCCAGTCATGACAGCATATAACAGCTTATGACCAATATCATAATATTGTAAAAGTATATCCAATGTATCATTTTGAATCGGTTTTATAAAATTCACTGCATACCTTATAATGTGATAATGAACATAATATATTACCTAACATTCTGAAAGTAATTTTACATGTGTTGTATTTGTAAAAAGGGCATTATTTGAATGTATCAGGGTACAGGTTCAGGTAACATAAACCCTGTCAACAAAAAGTCCAAATCAACAAGTTAAAAAAAATCTATTTCTACCCTCAGCAAGTCAGATGTAACAATGAGCATCGCTATTTATTTATTTACGGGATATTTATTTCCCGTGGAAATGATGGGAGGCCAATATTGTGTTTAACTGCCTTGGGTTGCTTTAAGCTTCAATTTGTTCTCTCAAATCCCCGACTGCAAAAGCTTGATGATTGGAAACAATAGAAAACAAACAGTTGGCACAATATGACTCTTGTAGCATGGTTCTGCTTTCGAACCATGCTGAGTGTAGGAGTTTCAGTGGAAATGATCAAGGAGCAGTGAAATACCTTAAATGTTGGGACAATTCCGGTCTATTTCAGACCAAATCTACTGGCATTGATCAAATAACTACTTGTTATCCTACTTTCCTGAAGAACTGGGTCAGGAGAAGCTACATTTCCCAATGATTGCAGAGCCAGAGCTTATAGAGGCGACAGAGATCAATTCAGGAGCGATTACTTCACCTGCAGCTGCGCGCAATGGCACTGCATGCACGATTGAGGTATTTCAAGCATTGGCACTTTTTTGTTGTTTTTTTTTCTTTAGAAATAAGTACTCGAGCCGCGGTGCACTTTCACACAGCCACGGCGAGTTCAAAAGAATCACAAACGAGAGTAAATTCAAGAAACTGTCAAAAACAGGAGCTGGTCTTTAAAAAAACAAAAAAAACAAAAAAAACAAACAACAACGAAAAAATCTATTATGGAGTCATGACTTCTGATCTCCGCCTCAGACCCTGGAAGTGAGCACATGGCTCTCACGAGTTAGCCAAATACCACTGCTGCTGGTGGGTTCTTTTTTTTTTTTCTTCTCAAGTTGCACTTTGTGATTGCCTTTGATAGAAAAATCTGAAGGACTGTGAAGCACACATCCCACCCAGGCTCATAATGGCTTGGTTAACACTCCCGGGGATGGTACCACTTCAAAATTAAGCACAGGGATTTCCTTAATAACCATCGCTTTCCTGTAAAATCAGTTTGAACTCCATGGCAAGAAAAAACTAGCCACTACAGTAGATAGTTACTAATATATATATATGTTTTTTTATATATATATTTAAATATAGCTATATATATATATATATTTGTGCAGCAGGAGGATGGTGACGGAAAGGGGGGGGGGGGTATTCTGGATGGAGGAGGGGAGAGGAAAATGAATGTCTTCCTTCTGCCTCATGGCTGCAGTGAACACAAAGTTATAGCTATAGCTGTGTGAAAAGACAAAAATAAATAAATAAATAACAAAAAAAAAACAATGTTTTGGGGATGTCTGGCTTGGGGGGTGGACAGGGTTGCAGCGGTGCCGCAATGTCTTTGCTCTCAAAGCCGGGTCTGGGCCTCAGGGATGTAGATCTCGATGCTGTCCGCCCGCTCGGTCGTGGAGTTCTGCCGGAAGGAGGCCGCCCGCTTTACTGCCATGAGCCGCTGCCGAGCCTCCTGCCGGTGTCTGTCCGGAAGGTCCAGCGACCTGTCCCGGGTCACGGACTTCCCCCTCAGGGTCTTCTTTGGTACGGGGGGTAGCGGCTTCTCCATTTCAGATTCAAGGGGAGAGAAACACAGAGGTAAACGCTCTGAAGGGAGCAGTGCTTTTTACTTATTAGGGAGGGTACTGGTTCCCACCCTTGGAGGGAGCTATGTTGTATGGGGGACATCGCATTTTGTCTGGATCAGCCTTTCTGCCATGTCACTGTTAGGAAACAACCAAACTGAAGGGTCACGGTAAATGCAGAAAGGCAGTCTTTTGTGGGAATTGGACCAGGACGCTGCTGTTAACACCCTCATTTGGAATGTCCAATTGTCCCCTCAACTGCATTCATGGAGCAATCCCACTGCACAGGACACTCAGGTATCAGACCTCACTGCAAACCCACGGCTTTCCTTCGAAACACGTGGCTAAGCCACCTGCTTCCCCCAACGAACCATCGCCACACTCGCACAGACTGGAGTCGAAGGAAGACCACCCATATGCAGCTGTAGACAGATCATGGGCCTGCTCATGCCTAGCGGGTTTTCCAGTTGCGCTTCTCCCCCCCATGGGGCTACTGGCCATGGTCAGCACTGGCACGGTCAAGATTCAAACCCACAGCATGGTGCCTCAACCAAATGAGCCACCCAGCCGCCCCACGGCTAATTAATACTTTGTGGCATGACACTTTCGACAAGAAATAAAGTCAGTGTGAAATTCTCTAAACAAAGTGTTTTTTAAAAGAAATAATTTCTGCGATTGAAAAAAAATTACTTGCCAAAGTAGAATTGTGAATATATACTGTGCAGTCTAAGTATTGGGCAGTGATGCAATTTTTGTTGTTTTGGCTCTGTACTCCATATATATATAGTCTTCCCATTTTAGGTGACCAAAAGTAATTGGATAAATTAACATAGTCATCATATTTAGTACTTGGTTGCAAATTCTTTGCCTTCGTTAACTGCCTGAAGTCTGCAACCCACAGACATCACCGGACGCTGGGTATCTTCCCTGCTGATGCTCTGGCAGGCCTGTATTGCAGCCATCTTCAGTTCCTGTTTGTTTCGGGGGACTTTTCCCTTCAGTCTTGTCTTCAGCAAGTGAAACGCATGTTCAGTTGGATTCAGGAAGGGTGATTGACTTGGCCAATCATGAACATTCCACTTTTTGGCCCTGAAAGAAAAACCTTGATTGCTTTATCAGTGTGTTTGGGGTCATTGTCCTTCTGCAAGGGGAAACGATATCCAATGAGGTTTGAGGCATTTGGTTGGATCTGAGCGGGTAAGATGTTTCTGTACACTTCAGAATTAATCCTGCTGCTGCATCATCAATAAAGACAAGTGAGCCGGTTCCAGTGGAAGCCATACATACCCGTGCTTTTTTCTTTCCATCACTTTGGTACAGGTTTATAACTCACCTCACCTGTCCCACATGTTTGTTCCAGAACTGTTCAGTTTTTTAAAATGTACTTTTTTTAGCAAACTCTAACCTGGCCATTCTGTTCTTCCGCTTACCAGTGGTTTGCATCTTGCAGTAAACCCTCTGAGGTTATGCTGGTGTAGTCTTGTCTTTATTTTAGTTTTTGACACATCTGTGCCTACATCCTGGAGAGTGTTCTTGATCTGTTTGACAGTTGAAAAGTGGTTTTCACTATTGAAAGTATTCTTCTGTCATCCACTACAGTGATATTCTGTGGTCTACCAGGCTATTTGCTATTTCTAAGCTCACCAGTGCATTCTTGCCTCTTAACAATGTACCAAACATTTGATTTTGACACAATGTCTCTGAGCAATTTATTCAGATTTTTCCACCTCATAATGACCCGCTTTACTGTCATTGACACTTCAATGGTCCTCATGTGGAGCAACAGAAGCAACAAACTCCAAATGCAAATTCCTATCTAGGATCAACTCTAGACCTTTTGTTAGCTTTCTTGTGCATGAACTAATGATGTAACAGCACACAGCTGGCTAGGAAACAGCTGAGCAGCCAATTCTCCAATAACTATTTTTTTTGGGGGGGGGGGGGCGGCTATGTATAAAAAGGGCTGTAATTCCTAGATGGTTCACCCGACATGGATGTAAATACCCGCAAATTAAAGCTGACATAGTTTCAATGCACTGGAGTACAGAGCCAAAACAACAAAAATGTTTTCACTGTCCGAATACTTCTGGACAGCACTGTATATATAGTTACGAAATTGTGTCTTTTGCTGACGATGTATTACTGCAGAATGAAGCGTCACAGGTTTGTTTGTCGGTGTGCACACCTTCTTCTCGGGGCTCTCAATGGGCCTCCACTTGTTATTCTTGATGTGCTGCAGCTTGTCGAACTTTGTGGTGACATCTTCAATGGACAGCTGCAGTAGGTCCCAGAATCCAGCCAGGTCCTGAGATGTAGGGCGGGGCATGGCACTGGGATCCTATGGAGAAATAATAATAATAATAACGTTGGTCTTGTTCTGCACCATAGGCTTGTTTGTTTTTCTATATCTGTGCGCCCCCCCCCCCCACCCCACTATTCACTGTAGAGGCTCACTCTCATTCTCATTTTTAATACAAAGTCTGAAGTTTACTAAGTACTACAAGTACTACCAAGTACTACGAAAACTCCAAAACCTAATTTGTCCATAACAAAGTAGTCTGGGGTATAACTGGGGCCTTGCACAAATGTCCAAAACTTCACTTACAAGGACGGTGTAATGCCTGTAGATTTTGAGGATTGGTAACATAAATAGTGACAACATCCATGAGGACTGTGCTTGGTAATGGATACCGGATACACGTCACTATGAAAGGGAATATTATGAATGGAATAACATATTAAAGGTTTTCACCTATTTCTGCCCCATGACCACTAGGTGGCACTATCACCTTTTAGAGAGACATTACTCTGAGGTGAGCTACACACCTGTTTTTTATTATTAAGCATTAAGCAGCTTTTACAATAATGAACCTGTAATGTGAAGGTGAAAATAATAATCAGAGGAGAGGTATATATATCACTGATGACTGCAGGTAATAAATGAAGCACAGAGGCAGGACATAGCTGTGGATCTGCTCTGAGTTATTTCAAACTGAGGAGATTGTTTTTCTGCTAGGTCTCAGGAATAATATAACCTATTAAGTAATATCCTCTAGACAGAGTCCACACCAAGTTGGAAAATAATTCAGTGTAGTACTGGTGCCCTGGAAAGTCTAGCTCAGGTCTCAGTCCTTTCCCTCAAGGATCTGGGAATTCATCTCTCCCTGTCATTGAAGCCACTCTGTTTACTGTGAATTTTTTAGCTGGTGCACTGTTGCGATGT
Organism: Ilyophis sp. 1 JC-2022; assembly: GCA_022702515.1. Lineage (NCBI taxonomy): Eukaryota > Metazoa > Chordata > Actinopteri > Anguilliformes > Synaphobranchidae > Ilyophis > Ilyophis sp. 1 JC-2022. The sequence continues at coordinate 22,495,172 of CM040406.1, read as the reverse complement.
CGTAACAGCCAAGAGAGAGTGGTACCCTGCCCCAGGGGAAATGAGGCACATAGCGGAAGTAAACGGGCAGTTACTTGTGCGCCGTTCTTATTTTGGCGAGAGGAGAAGCCCGGTACCTTATCACTGCCCAAAAACACTCTGCAATTGAGCTGACGGTTCTTCACGGTTCAGAAATTCCCGCTAAAATTTGCTGAAACCTGTGTTCGCCCCCCCCATATTGTATCTAAGCTCCTCACAAGGTCAGTTCTGTACACATTGAAATTGAGTTGAATATTTATCGAATCTGTGTTTGCTGACTCGTAACCAACCCGGAACCATTTACATTCGGATCCGTTTACATTTTATTCACTTGTGAGAGTGTAGTTGCCGTCGTTGCGGCGTAGGCCAAAGACATCTAAAGGTACAGTAAGTGCATTTGCACTTTAAGTGGGTCTAATGCTGAGAAAGTTTGAGAACTCTGCTGTGAGGCAGGCTGCCCCCACGCAGAACATTGGCAGACATTGTTGTTCATATTGGCCACCTGTTGCTCTATCGCAAGCAGGTGGCTTCTCCGCACAGACTCCGCTGGGACCGGATGCCAACTCACATCGGGATCCTATGAAAATGACGCCGCCATGTGTCAACATGTGACTAAATCCAGCACCGCTCTCTCCACAGAGTTTCTGTCTTTATTTAATCTTTTGCCTTTTTTATGCAAGATTTGAAATTAATCTGATTAAAAAAAAACAGCACGAGCAATTACTACACTACTCAAGCCACTTGTGTTCTCAATGTGTATAAGTATTTAAAGGCTTTCTTTGAAACGTCAGGGAAGGAAAGCTTTGTAACTTTTCGGCAGTCTAAAATTCTGAAAGAAAATAACCTAAAAAGAAAAGACTTTTGAAAGAACTGTTATTTAACTGTGGCACAGCAGTCAATTGACAAAAGAGTCAATTCACATTTGAGTTACTTCGGGTTATCTAATGTGAAGCATTAGATTTGTGATTTAGATATAAGTAGCTCTTCACTTAGAATAGAAAGAACTGAGGCTTGGGAATACAGTCACAGTAGAGACATACATGATTTCTCCAATAAAATAAAAAAAAACAGTTATTGCTATTGCATGCCTCAGAAAATGACATTTTAAAAATCTAGCAAAGTGTACATTGGCATCATACACACAGGCATACACACACGCACACAGCCCCGCTTACATACCAGGTTTTGCTGACACAGCCAGTAAAACTGCTGGAATTTCTGAGACATGAGGAGCTGTGCACTTCCCACCGCGCTCCGGATTTTACCGAGAACTAAAAGACAAGGAGCGAAACATAGCTTCACAAAATCCACACGGCACACTGTGCAGAGAAATCAGTCCTGCGGCTCTGCAAAACATGGATGATACAGCTTGAAAGGAGCTTCCCAGCGTTGCATTCTGAGGGGTTGTAATCCAGAATCTGCTGGAATAACCTCTCCTTTTGAAACACATTTTTTCTTTGCCGGTCTGGAGGAGTAATTCTGCCAATGCATTTACCGATGTTCCGTCCAGATCCGTCAAAGTGCGTGCACTCCTCCTGAAGCCAGTGACTTTTATACACCCTACTCACCGCACGATGCTACAGGAAAAAGCTAGGTTGGATCAGAGTTATATCTGTAACTCATGACTGGTAATAAATGAAGCATAGAAGCAGTAACCCTGGGGGCTTATAATAGGCTGCTGGGTGTTTTATCCTGTTAATGCACAGTTCTAGTCCATTGGCGGGCCCAGCGGTCTGAAACTGTATATAAAACAGGCCAACGCCAACTGTGCCCTGCAGCCCCACGGGACGGGTCACAACTGGCACTAGCATCACCCAGGGACGGGAGGCTTTCAACTGGCCGGGATGACGGCGCCTCATCGCTCACTAGCGACCCCCTGTCGGTCAATGAGATATCCAAATTGGCGAGAAAAAGCATGGAAAAAAGTGTATACGAACTGCAGTACATGTTTTACACCAATCTCTGTGCCGGTCGTTCCTTTAAACCCTTTCTCCCTGCACCCGCGGGCTCTTTACTCACTGTCCTCCTCCAGGTCGTTGTCCTCGGCCTCCCCCTCCATCTCCTTGCACCAGCCCTCCATCTTCTTGGTCTCCGTGTGGAGCAGCTGCATGAACCAGCTGCCGTCGCGGCGGGCGGGCGAGACGCGGCCCGTCTCGGCGGCCTCCCGGGGCGCCTCGGCCAGCCAGGGCTCGGGGGCTCGCTGGGGGCTGGGCGGCTCGGCGGGCGCGCGGTAGTCGTCGCGGTAGGTGAAGAGGCCCTGCGTGCGCACGGTGCGCACGACGCCGTACGGCGTGGGCGTGCTGGGCTCAGAGTGCTGCTGCCGCTGCTGTAAGGAGCCGCCGAACTGCAGGCCCTTGTCCTCGGTGGCGACGGGGAAGCCCTCCAGCTCCATGTCCGCCTGCACCGACGCCGTCACGCTGTTGGAGCGCTTGAAGCGGCCCATCCTGGAACGCAGATGCACAAAAAAAAAACGTTCACGTGCGCGTACACTCACACACACACGCACGCATACAAACACCCAAAAAATGCACACAAACATACACACACAAAGACGCGAACACATGTGCAACAAACACGCACACACACGCATGTGCACAAAAAAACGCACACAAACATACACACACACAGACGCTAACACGTGCGCGCACACACACGCACGCACACACACACACACGCACACACACACACACGCACACATTATATTACCTTCATTTGGCAGACGCTTTTATGCAAAGCGACATACAATAAGTGCATACGGAAGATCATTGAAGCACACACACAAACAAACGCAGGCGCATGAAAATACACACACAAGTACACATGCGTACACGTGCAAAAATGAACATGCGTACAAACACGTGCACACACAAAGAGCCAGAACAGAGGAGGGTCAGTGGCCAGTTGCTTCCTTTTCTGTTAATGAACTGCCGATGGTTATTTAACAGTTACAGATGTGTCACTTCACAATGAGACACATACGACAAAAGGATTCATACAGAACTATAATGCTATTTGAAGTCACCTATACAAAAACCAGAAACAACACAGCATGATAACTGGCCTTGAACTATGTACGTATGTGTGTATTTAAACCATATTTCTGTTGAGAAAACATTTGGTGTGCAGCCCACATACCTTTTGTCATCCTCCACTTGAATCCCTATAGAATGGTATTCCCGGAGATCTTTGCTCTCCTGTTCGGAATCTGTCGGCGTTTCCACCTACCACAACAATAACAGGAACAACAACAACAACAAAAAAAATGTCTAAAGACCAAAGTTGACATGGGTCAGCATCCACAACAGTCAAACATTATTTAAAAAAAAAAAAATGTATTCACCATAACAGCAAAGCACTTTCACAAAATCTAGCACTTCATGCAAATCCCCAGAGATTAACCGTTTAACACAAATTGACACGGACAAACCTTGAGAGGTTCAACGTTGCTACAAACCCCCCCCCCCCCACCCCCCAAGGAACCCACTTCCCAATGGAATCCTGGGATATGAAACACATAAGGTGAAAAGTCATTCTCGTCAGGCTTTCACAGACTTCAATAAAAATGTGCCCTTGACTTGAGATTGTAATAACCCTGGATTCAATCAACATTTATCTTTTCACAAGCACCGCTTGAAAATAATTTGTGCGTGCATTGAAAAAAAAAACTAAACATCAATTTGCTTCACAAAATGTATTTGTGGTAACTACTGACACAAAATTCCAGAGGAAACTGCCTTTGAATTGAATCAGGAATCAGTAAATTAACTCAAATTTAGATTTTCTTACAGTTTGTTACATGCTAAATGCATACATGCATTAGTCCGCGTGTGAGAGTAGTTGAAAAACTGTTTTGCTAACCATCTAGCTAGGACTCTGCCATCGCACCACTTCCTACTTCCTATACCATCAGCGCCACAGGAATAGTGCAGTCTTAAATGCAGCCACGAGGGGGAGACTAATTCGAATTACCTTATGAAAACAAAAGAAAGGTAACAACTGAAATATGTGACGACAACTGTAAGTCAAAATGAAAGACAAATGTTGATTGAATCCAGGCCATTAACCCTACATTAAAGCAGAACTCACTCACTCACTCACTCACTCACTCACTCACTCACTCACTCACACACTCACACACTCTCTCACTCTCTCACTCTCTCTCTCTCTCTCTCTCTCTCTCTCTCTCTCACACTCACTCTCTCACTCTCTCACTCTCTCTCACTGAGTGTTTAATGTAATTGTATCAGGGGATCGCTACGTGTTGACACAATCCCTGATGAAAAACGCCGGGGGTTAGGTTACAAAGCAAATGTCCTCAATCACTTTGCCCCAGTTGTAAAGATAGATGATGACTCCTGATTTATTTATGCGAGGAAACTCCTGGAAGCTGTAAAACCCGTCCCCCAAGTTCTTCCACTTGCCCCGCACCTCGTTTTCATTACCAAGCTAAAACAATTCAGAGTAATAAAAGTTTAGGATAAAAAATGAGAAAAGTCGAACAGTTAAATGCTTTCTAGAAGATTGGAATACTTCCACCGCAGAATGAATGGCCTGAGTCATGGGACTGATTGTGGACGACCGCACAAGTCCTCACAAAGTTGCTCGGGCCTAAACTGCGAGCCTGGAACAGAGCACAGCGCAGAAATACCACTAAATAAGTGGCTTAAACAATCTTTGAGACCTCTGAAAAATGATAGTAATTATAAAAAAATCATGTCAGAAATAGACAATATCCTTCTAATTGCTCCCAGTTGGTGATTGGTGGGTCCTGGTCTGAAGTCTTGAAGGGCACCAGGAAATTATGGTCTGTTTTCTATGCAAACATGCACGTTAGCCGTCTGCGACCTGGGCGTGAGACTGAAAAGATGAAAGGTTATGTTGGGAGTGCGACACGCGCATGATGCATAATGTGTACTGCCAGACGCTGAGAAGTGAAACATACGCAGTGGTAATTTGATTAACGCCGACAAGGCTGGAGTAGGTTTATGTCGGTCAGGATTTCTTGGGTTATGGCCGCATTACACTTTTTCAATTCAATAAAGTTTTGAGAACTGTCTCAAAGACACTGTACAAAGAAACAGAAGTAAAATGGCCTGAACCCACAAAAAAAAGCTCATTTTCCCAGTGGGGAGAAAAGGCAATGCAAAGCCATGAGTAATTCCAAATGGCATGGCAAGTAGTCCACGGGATACCTCTCCTCCAAATGGCGTTAGCTCTCGTGTAGTACTACTATGGAACCTGTAGCATAGAAAATGATCACTGACTCAAGGGTGAATGCATGTCCACCTTGCATGAGTGCAACTGGCGCTGCGTTAATTAGACTGGTACAACGCTAACTCAGTCCCCATTTGATTGAAAAAGAAGGGACAAAAAATTGTGCAAAAACACTATGTATACATTGGTTCACAGGTGTCTCAGTGAAAGGGATGTTCCCAGGTCACATTGGAGTCCGTTGGTAAATCGAACCATTTTGTAGTTTACTCACAACATTGGAGTCCCATCTGAATACCAATGCATTCTGGGAGCCCTGTATGTGTTGGCTGCTTTCAAGCTGATTGAAAACTCTGTAAATCAAAGCCGTCACCAGGGTGGTCATTTCACTGGACAGGGACACAACCACATGTGCATGTGCAGAGCCTGCAATCCGCCATTAAACACAGGCCCTTAAATTCATCATTCATCATTTTTCCATGCGCTGGCTGTTCACCAGAAACTGAGCGAGGATGGCGCTATGATGCAGTATCCAAAGAGAGAAAGAGAACGAGAGAGATTTAGAGGGAGACCGACAGTTATGGATTAGTAGCTTCCGACTACCCAGTGTAAATATGTGTGGATGAGCGGCCAGTCGGCGGACCTATGTAACAATAACAATGACAAGAAAAAAGGGTACGATTATTAAAAACGATGAAAAAACTATGAAGTTGACATATTTCCTGTTATATCGGATGGCAGGTCTGGCGTTCTCAGAGGGGGCTGTAAGATTACGGTGGGGGTAGTACGGGAGGGAGGGAGAGCTAAACAGGCATTTTGCAATGACCCCTTCAGAAAAGAACCAACGCAAAGTGAATCCTAATTACTGGGTTGCGGATGTGGCTGAACTGCAGTACATGACTCATTGGCTGCTCATTTCGGGAAGCAAAGTGAGGCATTGCCGGGGGGTGGCGGGGGCTCCACTGTTTTAACAGGACCCACCTGGATCCCGATGGACGAGCGTGGGGTCTGGAGATACTCTTCAGCCCTGGACACCAGGACGGCCTTGTCGCATGTGAGCACCGAGCTGTGGCTGTCTGTCGATGGGTGGCGCTTGCTGGCCGCCATCTCCATGGCAATGGTCACCGCCTTGGTGCTGTCCAGACTGTCGGTGGAGTTGTACAGCCCCTCTCCAATGCTGTCCTGGTTCCACGGCGCCCCCTGGGGGTGCCGGCCTTCCTGGTAGGCATCCTGCGTCGACTCTGTGCTGCTCTGGGCCGTTATGGAGATGAGCGGCTTGGAGGTGGTACGGGGCGGGACAGGGGGCGGAGTCTTCTTATAACTGGGCATGTACGTTACCGCTGCAAAACAAGCCAATGGAATGGAAGCAAAGTTTACAAAAAATTGAAAGATGCAACTCATGCTGAAGATATTAATCAGAATTGCGCATTAACGTGCATAACATTCTGCATAATTACAAAACAGAGTAACATCACATGTTATATTACAGTATATAGTAAGGGGTCGATTTACTAAAGGTTTGCGCGTGCAAAATCAGGAGTAAAACTGTTACCACCTGCAAAAAATCGTCCGAGGTGATCAACTAGTGAAGTACAAAGAGGACTGCGTGTGTTCAAAAAAAAAAAAAACAATACTTGGATTTTTACATTTTGTGCGTCAGCCTGAATGATAATGCTAAATTGGGCATAGCTATTTTATTTAGCAAAATAGAGGAGGTCATACAAAAAGATTACACAAGCATGTGTACTGTGATTTACTAAACCCGACAGACATTTTTGGAATGGCAACTGCAGGTGCATTTTAGTAGGAATGGCAAGCAGGTATTTAAAGACCCGCAATCGATAAGATGACGGCTGTCATTCTAGCAAGACGGAGGTGGGTCAATATCACTATAAAGTGCCTTTGGTGTCCTCATCATAATCACTCAGTCATCATGAAAATATAACAAAATAATGAAATTCTGAGGTTTTATTATAAATGGCCAAACATTTACACACATATTGGTACAATGATAAGTCTCTTGAAATGTGTTTCCTTCATTTTATACCACTTTCTTTGAGTGGGTGTACGTGATTTTGGCATGTCCCACATGCTGCTCTGCTAAATTCAGTGAGTGTAATAAGTGGTTAAATGACACAAAATTAAAATAATTTTAATATGTTTTTATTGTCCTCAACAAGTTATTTGATAAAACGAGTCATTTTGATCATTTATGTTCTAATTTCATAATAATATTAAACATTTTGCACGTGTCCCTGGAATTGCTGTCCACTCTGTCATTATGGGGTACCTGCCCCTTTAAGAAACCGTCTGACGTTGTCAGTGACGTCACCTCCACTACTCTGTCTTCCTTCAATGGAGGTTGCTGCGAGTGCTGCGAGTAAAGTAAGTATCTACACTTATATTTCCTAATTTTCATCATATTATGTTTGTAGTTGGATGTTGTCAAGCATAACATGTCCACCCTGTCATAGTGAAATATCAATTAATATAAAAACCTTTCAGAAATTCGAAATATATTTGTTAAACAGTACACAGTAACCTTGCTAACTGAATCATGTTGCTAACTGAAAGTCCACCATGTTCTCATTAAATGCTAACTTTAGCCAAAAATGTCCACCCTGACATTGTCCACCCTGTCAGCTAGCCTTCCATGACAGGGTGGACATGGTTCGTGACAGGGAGGACATGTGCGTTGTTTATGCCACATTCTAATAATGCTACACATATTACAACAGTTATTACACACATACAGTAGATGCTATACATAGTAGGAGTGGGTGATATTGACTTTTTTGGCGATATCGGTATCAGCAGGCCAAATGTTTTATTCCATCTTGTGGAATGGAGGAGTGTTTTTTGTCAACTTCTAAACTGTGCCCTTCCACATCCTTGATGACACCTGGGTATGCTTCATTGTCGTAATTAACGACACACCACTCTCCAATGTGCTTTACCTCAATCATTTCTGGTCTCCGAGGGTTAAAAACATTGTTGAAAACATGGCGCCTAAAATGGAGAAGCCTCTCCTGGAAATCTGTGTTAAGGTCATCCTCCGTTGTTGTTATCTCCCTTTTTATTGTGATTGTTGACACTTTCTCATCCTTCGTGATCTTCTCTGTCATCCACTGAGATAAACAAATGTTGTCTTGCCCAGGAGTTTTCAGCATCGGGTGACAAGTTAGGAGGCATTCACTGCACTCACCATAAGCACAGACCTTGGCTTTGGGGTCACACATGGTTGCTTCAGACATTTCTTCAATATTTCTTGAAGACCATGGCTCTGCAAGGCATTGGCCATGAATTGCAAGTTCTTAGGGATGTATGGAAAATAAGAGCTCTTTTGGATGGGTGAATTCACTTTTTGACGTCCCAGCAAAGCATTGACTTTTGCACGTGGTGATTTGGACACACTTTTTTTCTTGGCCCTATGGAACCTCTTCTAGAATAGAATAGAATAGAAACTTTATTTTGCCATGTATAACAGTACAAGTACAGTTATATTGGGATTCTTAGTGCCGCTAGTTCCTTACAGTGACTTATTCAATTCTAGTCAGTTCTCTTCTTATATTTCTCAGTTTTAGTTTTCTCTTTTGCCAGCTGTGCCTGATGATGATGATAAGCCTAGTTTGCCTAGACCGCCAATTAAAGTTAGTAAGGGAACGTTTTGAATTGTATTTTTCAAGGAATGAGCTCAAGTGGAGCTGAGATAGCAAGGAGATATCGGGAACGTCGTGATGCTGACCCGGACAGAAGAAGAAAGTACCTTGAGAAAGAGAGGGACAGATGGAATAAAGACAGAGAGACTGGAAAGAAGCAGGGTGTTAATGAGCTCAGTGAGAGAGAGAAGAGGGCAAAAAGAAATAAATGGAAGGAGGCAAAAAGTCAAGCCAGAGCCAGAGCCAGGGCCAGTGCTTTGCTACAGTCAGAGACACCACCCAACTCTCCTGCAATTCCTGAAACTCCTGAAAATCAGCCCGAGCCGGGGCCCTCCAGGTTAGATCATTGGAAGTTTAGCAATAAGACTTATTAGAAAGTTTAGATTTATTTGAAGGACAATTATCAACTGTTTATGTCCCCATAAAATGACATATTGATAACTAACTCCCTAAAATCGTACTAAAAATCCTAACAAATATTTTGTGTTTCAGGCAACGGCGTCGAGGGGAAAGCATTCGAAGGAGTTCGAAGAGGAAACTGTGAAAACCACAAAATTTTTATCAACTGTTCTCCACTTAAAATATGTTTATCTTCTTGTTCCTACAGTTGAATGTTTGGTGTACAGAGTTTAACACCAGAAGTCTGTTTTTAGGAGTTGTTCTTTTCATTTCACTGATGTTGTACATGTACAATCACCATGTGACAAATAAATCTCTCTTGACTTGACTCTCTTGACTCTCTTGACTCTTGAAGGCCACATTAATGGCTCGTTTTGGGCATCTTTATTCAGTGGCCGCATGCAGGTAGAGTGGATCAAACCAGTCTGTTCAAGTGGTAATTTCCCCCTACATGAGAAAAGGACCTCTGACAAAATTATAACATAATTTCCTTTAGATACATTTCATTTATGAGGCCATTCAATGACACTTCACAACTTGTCCACCCTGTCATGCCAAGGTCCACCCTGTCATGTCATTGTCCACCCTGTCATTTTCATGTTTTATGAAAATAAACAAATTATTTTCACAAGTTAGCAAAACCTTTTGTGTGATTTCTTTATAAACAAATGAGGGCCAAATAGTATTGTTTGAAAGTTTGACCAGATATCTTTGTTGTTAGATTTTATTTAGAAAAGAAAGTGCAACTCTCGCAGATTTTATAGGTAAACAAATATTTTGCCATAATTGCATTATTATCAAAAGACGTTTCCCATTAACTAAAATATATTGTTGAGAAAGGGACTAAATACCTTTCTGAAAATGTACATTTTATAATCACTATGCAATTAAAATGTATTTAGTCTACTTTGAATTTGTCCATGACAGGGTGGACATATTTTGCGGTTTGCTCGTACATTGTCTGCTTGCAGTTAATTTATAAAAAGTGCTGGAGCTTGACCAACATGCATTTCTAACAGCATAAGGTCTACTTAATACAATGAATATGAAGTTCACTGGAAAATCTCAACTTTTTCTTTGGGAAATTGGTTAGTCTCAAAGGCACTGTATGGTGATATTGACTCAGATGTCGTAACGATCAAAACTCACAATGTAGAAAACAGGTATTTTCCACTCTTGTAAATCTCTTTGGAATGTCAGAGGCAAAACATAATAGATACATCGCCCATCTAGTGATGCCATTTTGCAGCTTTTGTGGGAAATAGGGGAATTATAGCAAGTCACTAGAAAAAGCCAGCCTTCAGCAGCTATTGATCTCCCAGTCCAACTTGTTCAGGTGTGTTGTATCTGGTTCTTAACTCTTAGACACGTATGGGCACGTATGTCCATTCTATTCTTACAGTTAGTGAGTATGGACCATAGATTTTAGAAAGGTACGGACACACGGGAGTGTTTGGATTATAACCAAACGTTCTGAATGATTGCGTATAGGGGCCAATTCTAGCTACATCTGCCCCACTCTATCTACCGCTTAAAATACACAAACATTTTATTTGTGGATATATACATCATAAGCATTAACTATAAGTACAGTATCATTTGTTTTATCATGAAGCAAATCATGTTACAGAATACAAGTGTAACTAGTATTTCAATCAAACAAGTAATACAACGTCTGTTACAATAAACAGTGAATAACTAAGCAAATAAAAACTTTTACTAGACATCCAGTGAAACAGCGTGCTCAGTGTAACAGTAGCCTATATACCTAACCATTCCAAACACACAAAATCTCTCATTTAAATATGGCTGTTTGAGGCTGGAGTCATTTTAATAATAAAGAGTGAAATGATAATATGTGCAAATACTTTGTTTGTGCACGCTGAATAACACCCCTTATTTGGGATCTTAGTAAATCGACCCCTAAGTGTATATAAAGAGAGTGCACTTAATGTGCACGCCATGGGAAATGGCCAGAAAGTTTAAGGGAAAATGCATCCTTTTGTAACCCCAGTTATCCATCTACCGAGTAAAAAAACACGATCTGGTGCTGACATGAGGTCCTTCATGGTGCTCTCTCTCTAAAGTTTATTTTGCTGATGAGTAAGGGCTTTTCTGAAGAATCCCTTCTTTCATGTGCAAATGAGATTATGACCCTAACCCACAGGGATGGACCTGAAGCTAAATGGTTTTCAGCTTGATATATATATATTAATTTTTTTATCAAGTGTTTTTTAAAGCAACTTGAGAGAACATGTCTTTATCATCCTAAACCTTTCCTCACTAGTTGAAATATGTTTGCATATAAAAGAGATAACAGGTGTCACAGCCTTGTTCGTTAAGCTTCTCCTCACAGACAGTGAGAAGTATGAAAAGTTACACTGCAGTGTTGTTTGATAAAGACCCAAATCATTAACAATTACCTGGGGCCTCATTTATAAAACTTTACGCAGGTTCTACACTAAAAGGTTACGTATGCCCAAAAGGAGAAACTTGATTACACTCAAAAATTTCCTGATTTATAAAACCATCCGTACACTCAACTGTACACACATTCTTTTACAATCAACTTGCAATTTTGCATACGTGCACGAGCCTTGGATCCTGCTTCGTTAACTCGTGGTTAATTGAACACTTGTTGTGACTATGATCTCAGCAAAAAATGTTTTCATCATAAAAAAAAATGCCAAGTTACTCACACATAGCTTACAAAGTACTGACTGTAAGTCATTAATTCCAACTTGCAGAAACTAGTTAAACTAGCTCTATTCCAAAGCAATGCAACCCAATCTTTCCTGAATTATTTAATGTAACATGGCCCTGTGTTTTTTCATCTTTTTCATGTAAATTCTTACATTCAAGGAACATCCAGGAAACAAGACAAAGGTGTGTGAAACCAAGGAGTGTTTACCCTAACTTTATGGAAATGGTCTGGGAACCAAATATTCATCTTGTCTGGGGAATGACATTACTGTAACTGTATACACCCCATTAGTCAGTTCCATTTACAATGTTGATTGACAAATTGATTAATTTCATGCAACAGAAAATAACTGCTTCCATTAAACTATAAAACAAATGAAAGTACTTTCCTGAGAGACTGGTCTGTTAGCACATAAACAAACAAACTGTGTGAGTTGTTGCATAACAATGAGAACCGTTCAGATTGAAAAGTCTCCAAACATGGTGCTCTTACAACGCATCAATTTCAGGGTGATTTCAGCTGTTGGCATATTTGGTTAAGTGTGGAGTTTTTTTCTCAGCTCACATTTACCATGGTGAGAAACACAACATTTCAGTTTTACAACTTTTTACAGAAATAAACTATCTGCTGAATTCAATCATCATGCACAATTTTGGAAACGAAGGGCCACTTCCCTGTTACACTTCCTGTAGAGAGTAAATCATTTTCCCTATTAGTGAACTGTAGTCTACTTGCATGTCGTTATGAAAACAGCATGCCATTCACAAGGCTTATGTGCAGAAGGCTGTATCTCATTTATACAGATTTGTCATAAAAGGAACCCGATTTGGCAATAGATGCACGGTAGAACAATTTTTTGCTTCTGTGGTTGAGGTTCTGTGGTTGAGGACCGCCACTTCAATAAAATGGTTAATAGACCCCGGTTTGGGAACCCCCTGATGTATCTTTAGATTTGATTCACAGTGAAACATAAGTATTCCATTACAAGGTTATATTCAAGGAGGTTATTTATTGGAACCTCGCCACAACGGTCTGGTCACAACCGCAACGGAGCGTCAGTCAAAAGCAAACTCTCAGCGCCAATTTTGAAACAGAGGTCACTTATTCTGATTGGCTCTCTTTTGCTTGTGGCTCAGGAAGGAGGGGACGACAATTTCACATTCCATGCTCGTTTCCAATCTGCCCGCCAGATAAACGCCTGCACCCTGATGAATCAATGAGACTGATTACACAGCCGCTCACGGAGAATGATGCATGGCGAAATGACTAAACGAGATCCTGAAGCCTTGATAGCACGCCGACAAGATATTTTCGGGGATTATTAATTAAAGTGCAGGTGATGTGTATTGTCTTTTTTTTTTTTTTTTAAAGGTTGTGAAGTAGTTTGAAGGATATCAAGACGACAGCTCGTTCACAATTTTACGAGCACACAGGAGCGTTGAGAACAGCCCATCTTGACTTGTCACTTAAATAGAAATACATATACATATTTATAGATTTTAACACAGAGGACATTTATCATAGTATCAAGTGGTCTTGTAGGATCCCAGCGCTTATAAAGAGAGACGGCCAATCACTGAAATATCTGTTCAGCGAGAGTATCCATAGAGATGTATAGTGTATTTAACATGTATCACAGGGTTAAAATGCTCATGTTGCTGAACCCTTCCTACAGTACAATGCAATTTTTTGCCAAGAGCTTGTCCCAGTCAATACATTTCTATATTTAGACTTTTCCAATATTTTGTATAATGCATCTGCAACTGACCGGCCTGGTATTCACGTCATAAGAGTGGACCCCATTCTATATACAGATGATTTTCTACCTTGGTTCCAGTCATATGTGATTTCTATATTGTTTGATGATTGCCAAAAGGTTTTTAGTTCAAGGTTTATCATGGTTTAAATGATCTGACAGTGTTCTGGATATATTTCATCAAACTCTTCTGTTCTATTTGTCTATTTATCCCTTCATTAGCTATAACCTCTGCCCTGCTAGAACATTTATTAACATTGTTTGTTCTTCTTATTTGTTTTGCAACCTAGACAATTTGGTTTTCAAGTAGGTGTTTTACAATAAGGTATATAAATGCAACTATTTTTGCATACTTTGTATGCTTTTTAAAGTTGCCTGTACCTTCTTAGTTTTGGAACACTTATGTTGCACACTGTTTTTAATTATTCATTCATATCACATCTTCATGTGACTCCTCTTAAATTCTCTCACTTAAAATTACTTGATCTAAGTTTGAAAGCCATAGTGTGAAGCGGAGGTGGCTATTTAAGCACCTGAAATGTGACTATACTTTAGTCACTGTACGCTGTTAGTCATTTACATAAGATCAGAAAATTATGCGAGGGGTAGCAAGAGGTACGATAAACAAATGTAAAATGTTAGTTACAATATCAAATGAGCTTGTCTACAATGATTTTGGCCCCAGTATTTCCCTAGATATCTTCACAAATGATGCATAAAAACTATTTAGCAGCCAAATTGAAAAAGATAAATCATCTTGGTCACTTGAGTATTGGTATACAGTAAAATGTCAAGTGTAGTGCAAATCAACACTGTACAGAGTACATTTGAACCCACTTGCGCTCATATAAACTCTGAACAATTCATGGCGGAAGAAAGCATATATGTGGACGGGTTTGAGGTTGCAGAAGTCAATATTTTCACATGTATTTGAAGGCAGACAGGAGTTGTTTAGTGGTGCTGAAAGAAGATCTCCACAGTACAGGTAACACCGAGTGGAGGAACACCTTACCTGGGGGCTGCTGTGGTGTCCGCTCCACACTGCAGGGGGAAGGAAGACGAAACTGGATTCCTGAAACGAGAAACAGGGCGCTGACGGTTAAGGGGCAATGTGCAGTACCTTTCAATGCCTGACTAACAGTGCAGCTACGGTGTTTAGAGCCTGAAGATCCTCAGTTTGGGTTTGCTAACTTTACCTCTCTCTCTTAAGCATTGGACTGCTCAAGCTCAGGACTTTAGCATGACAGAGCTAGGCTGGCCTGTTCTTCTATTTCTCCAACAAAGTGCTGAATAAGTTCAGACCAATGCCTCATCTAAACTCTTAGCTAGACATGAGCACTATAAATTAAGCTAGCGTTGTTAAATCCAAATCAAAGGAACATAAAATGTATTACTACACTAGCTAACCACTTGATACCACCACTGATCGCGACAATCTGCAAGAGAGATAGATAGCAAGCTTAAGCAGCAAAAGAGAGGCAATTTCATTTAAACTAAATAAATTTATTTAATTATATTCAAACCACTATATTCATTCCTATTGTGATTTCTTTTGGATATAAAATAACTCCAAATTGCCTGCAGAATTTACAATGCTTTGTTTCTTCAGCCATAAAAGACAGCACACGCACAGACACGCACGTACAAACAAAGAAACGCACACACCATCAGTGAGCGGGGCTATTGCTTCCTTAATTCCCAAACCGTGTGTTTTAACCTTGTATTTTTCTAATAGCGACAGTTATTGACACGTTAAACAACTGCGAGCGTTGACATGTTGACATCGGGCAAACACCTTCTGTTAGACAGTCAGCTGTGAAATCAGATGGGGAATTTAAAAACACAATCTGGGAGCTCTGATCAGGCATAACATTAGTCACGGCTCCTTCCCATACAGACCCTCAGATATTCTGGTCATTATAAAAAAAATGGTATCATACAATATATGCACACACTCAGTGGACACTTTTATAGGTACACCTATGTATATAGTACTGGGTAGGATCTACTTTTGTATCAAGAACTGCCCGAGTTCTTCACAGAATGGATTTAACAAAGTGCTGGAAGCATTCCTTTTGGGATTTTGGTCCATGCTGACTCTATAGCATCACACAATTCCTGTAGAATTCTCAGCCGTAAATTCATGCTGTGAACCTCCTGCTATACCTCATCCCAAAGGTGCTCTATTGGATCAAGATGTGTTAACTGTGCAGTCCATTGGAGTAAACTGAAGTTACTGTCATGTAAGTCACTGTCATGCCCTTGGAACTAGCTTGAGATGATGCATGCTTTGTTATCCTGCTGGAAGTGTCCAATTGAAAAAACTCCTCTGACCTCTCACATTAACAAGGTGTTTTCACCCACACAACTGACGCTCACTCTATTTTTTTGTTTATCACAACATGCTCTGTAAACTCTAGAAATAGTAGTGCATGAAAATCCCAGGAGGGCAGCGGTTTCTGAGATGCTGGAACGACCACATCTGGCTCCAACAATCATACCACGGTCTGTTCCTGGTCTTCTGTTTGTCTGTCAGTTCACCCCATGTTTTCCCTCCCTCCCTCCACTTGTGTTCTCAACTTCCCCGCACCTGCATTATGTTTCCCTCTCGTTTCCTCGTTAGTTGTCGCCTCACCTGTTCCTTGTTCTGTCCTCATTAAGTTTGTATTTAGTCTGCCCCGTTTCTCTGTTCAGGGCCAGACCGTCTTGTGGTGTATCTCGTGTGTATCTCGTGTGTATCTCGTGTGTATCTCGTGTGTATCTCGTGTGTATCTCGTGTGTATCTCGTGTGTATCTCGTGTGTATCTCGTGTGTATCTCGTCATGTGATGTGAGTTTTGTTTTGGTTCCTGCCCTGGCTTCCGGTTCCTGCCCTGGTCCCCTCTTCCTTCCCAGGCTCCGCATTTCTCCCCGGCTCCCCTGTCCGACCCCCAGGCTGTGTGCCTGTCCCTGACCGCAGGCCCCCCGCCATCCACGAAAATCCCGCATCTGTTCCTGAACCCCAGGCCGAGCGCCTGAACCCCAGGCTGTGTGCCTGTCCCTGACCGCAGGCCCCTGCGCCATCTGCAGTCCCCCACTCCTGTTCCCGATCACGGTCCCCTGCGCCCGTTCAAGTTCCTGTCCCGCCTAGTTCCTGACCCTCCAAGTTCCTGTCTTCCCATTAAATTTCCATTGGATTTGAAATAAAACAATGACTGAGATTAAAGTGCAGACTGTCAGCTTTAATTTGAGGCTATATACATCCATATCCGGTGATCCGTGTTAGAATTACAGCCCTTTTTGCACATGTTATATATATATATATATATATATATACTGTATATAGAAATTATCATGTATATACATATTAAAAAAACAGTTGAAACTAATTTATTTATGTTGCACAACTATAAGGGTCAACATATAACATATTTATTGATTGAAAAAATGTGTTTGAAATATGAATTAAATTCCTTGAGGCAGGTTGCATTGTTTGATGTTTGCTTTATTTTCAGATGTTGCGCTCATCAGTCACTGAATCTGCAAGACAAGTGACACTCAAATTTGGAAGGTTATTGATTTAAAGTAATTTGGGAAAAACAAATTTCTACAGTCAAATTGACAATCCTTCCAAATGGCTTTTTACATATTTTAAAATATATAATTTGTGTGACCACATTACAAAGTAGCTCCAATTCAATGTTCATAGGTTAAAGATACAAATTACAGCTTTTTGCACGACATTTATTTTCCATTTAAGTTATGTTTTTGGTTTCTGATACATGCCTTGATTGTTTCAGAATTTGTTCATAATGAATACAAATAGGTGTTAAATATATCAATGTTGGATATACATCAATATAAATGAGGAATTTTTGAAAGTGATAGAACAAAATGTCGATTGAACCCAGGATGTAGACCAGTGGTGCCCAATCTCGTGCCATGGAGGGCCGAGAGTATGCAGGTTTTCATTCCAACCAATCACTACACCTGCTGATTTCACTGATTAACATTCCTTCAACCAGAGGGGAGGGAACTAACCAGTGAAATCAGCAGGTGTAGTGATTGGTTGGAATGAAAACCTGCATACTCTCGGTCCTCCATGGCACACGATTAGGCACCACTGATGTAGACTATTAACCAGAACCCCTACTTAAAAAAACACTAAGAATATAATTTTGCATCACAAAGAGAACCAGATAATAAAATAAAAAAGGAATTGAACGCCCTCGATGGGTATCAGTTAAGATTAGAGGGCCTCGGGTGTCCTCCATATCCTACCATGTCCTATGGGACTCTTATGGGACAAGGGGATCGATTAGAGAGGCCAAAGAAACAAAGAGCCACATGCAAGCAAATTGAAGCTATTGGCTCATTTGCATCTCATATGCCAAGATGAATTTCTGAAATCTCCAGTGCCCTTCACACTTCAGGTCATGCTATGGCTTTGTTGCTACGATCACAAGTTTAAATGGGACGATGCATATTTGCCACAGTGTCACCCAGAAGCAACAACAATGGTCAGCTTACTGAGATAATCACGTGTAAATGACACTTACTCGTAAAATTCCGCTTAGCTGAAGCTATTTATGATTCAGATATTTGACTCATCCGCTGTTTTACGTGTCTCACCAGTATATACATGCGCGGGGCCGAGATTTGCTGAAAACGAGACATGTCTGCAAGATACGCGGATTCAGAGCTTTCACTTAATAATTTTTTTTCCGTGCAACTTTGTTTGGAAAAAAAGGCAGTCTATGTCTAGCGCCACCAAGAGATTATTATAAAAAATACAGCTTGCATAAAACGATATTAGAATATCTTATTGGAACGTAATATTGGTCTTATTTTCCTTCGCCTAGCATACTTGCAATTATCAAATTCTGTCATAAAAAAAAAAAAAAATGCAAAGGTATGATTGACCATCATTTCATGTATTATCCCCTCCCAATTTGCAGTGAACACATTGTTCTCGCAATGTATCTGGCAGTGAATGTGTTCTTGCGTTTAAGGGAGAAGAGGAGTCACGTACGGCAATGAAAGGAAAGGATATACAGACCAACATTAGATTGGTTAATTGATATTAGATTGATTAATTGATAGGTAGTGTCTGGATCACATTCACTTTGATAGAGATAATTTGTACTTGTGTCAGCTCAGCTGCTCCAAAATTATTAGGAAGTGCAAATTAATTCCCCGCAGTGTACGAAGGTTACAATATCTCTCTCCTTCCTGACAATATCCTTCCAGCATGACAAATGCACTCAAAAAAATTAAACATTAGACAGTGGTTGCACGTAATAGGCTACTAAGTATATTTGACTTCAACTGGTTAAGTTGAAAATGTCACATATAGGCTACATAATAATAATGTGTACAACCACTGTACATAATTTTATTAGATAAATCGTTAAAAAAAATAAAAAATATATTTTTAAAAAGTAAATCCAACTAATTATTTGTTTACTGAATAATATTGCATCCAACCACTATCCAACAGCTGGTCGACCAGCCTAAGGTGTTTTAAGATGGAATTTTAAGCAGGGTCACTCAAGGGCACAGCAGCAGTGATGCACCTGGGAAACAACCTCAGTTACAAGCCCAGTTCCCAAACCATTTTGCTACATTTCCAGCCAACTGATGTGTAATTAGGTTGTAGGATGCCAAGTCTGAGCGATATGGTGGGTTAAACCACACAACCTAAAAACCTCCATGTTCAATGGAGTATACTCTTTTAATCTACTGGTAAAGACCAGATCCCTGAGGCACCTACAATCAACATGCCTTCAGATATTAACTCAACCTTTGAAAGAAGAATAAACACATGGGCCCTATTTTCCGGCCAGTTGCCAGCCGTTGCACTGGCGAAGTGGCAATTTTGTCATAAATTTTCACATGCCTGAGCCCATTTGGTAATTTGTTTGGGGGAGGAGAGCTGCTGTTGGGGGAGGGGGCGGTCCCGATAGAGCAGCACACAAATATTTGGTGCAGCCGATAGCAGCTGATTGGATCATATGCTGTCCAATTTGACTTGATAACTGAAAATGTGTGAGTATAATATCAAAGCCTAATGTTGCCAGGTGAAATAATTTGTTAACGGTTGTTTTTTTGGTTATTTAAATATACAAATAAACTACAAAGTAGTTTGTTTTGTGAGACATTTTTTTCAGATATCAATACAAAATAGATATATGTTCCACTGCAGTGGTATTTGGAAATTGGCAGTACCCCGGGTCGCAAAGCACACGGCTCTTAAAGGGAATGAAAAGAGATCATTTGATTGGCTATGATTGAATCCAGCTGCAACACATCCACTGATACATATTCAGCCTAATCCAGCCCATTTTCCACCTGTGCAGTGCGCTGCGCGCTCCTTGTCTCTAGTCACAAAAATAACTAAATTCACAAGCCACACTGAGTGCCCCATGCGCATTGAATGCGCCTATGCAGTATTCGCTGGAAAATAGAAATAATGGAGTCAAACGCATCCATCGAAGCCAATATTTGTGCAAATGACCCACTCCAGTTTCCAGGATGTACAAATAGAAGAAGGTTTTGAACTTTTGAGGACCCATAGCTGGAATGAGCACATTTAAAATATCTTAAAGAGGATCCCTTCAGAGGTCAAGACTTGTGCCAGTAGCTAGGGAAATTCCAGCTCAACAAGCATATTATTTTATTTTATTTATATCTAATAAATTTGGTGCCCAACGCGGGGTGAATCGTCTGCAACTGCAGCTGCATACATTGTGTGAACCCCACTACTGATTTGGGAGAGTGTAGACACCCATGGCTCTCCTCCGAAATACGTGGTGTCACCGGCTGCTTTTCACACCGCAGACTACAGCTAAGCTAGTGTAGGCCGGAGTCGGAGGAGGGACCTTTCATACATGTATGTATGCAAGCTACGGGCGCCCGATCGACCAGCAGGGGTCCCTAGATAGCAATGCACACGGAACCCTATCTGACTGAACCCTCCTATTTCCTGAGCGGCGCAATCACCAATTGCTACTGGCCATAGCAACAAGCATATTATTAAAGTTGCCGCAGTTAAAAAGCTTGTAGTTGGGGTTACTTTTCCTCCTGTGGAAAAATCATGTGGTGAAAAAATCTGACTAGCCTTAATCTTCAACAAAGTAGCTTCTACCACAGAAAGTGATAGTTTCAGCTTCTTGTGAAATGTAAGTTAATAGCCAGTTGCCAACATTTTGAAGCATAAATATTTCAGAATATTCCCTGCCTTTTGAAAATATGGCATACATTTTTTTTTTTTATGCCAATTATTAAATGATTAGTTATATTAAATTATTTTTCTTGGTTCTCCTCTCCTTCTAATTTGAATCTTTCAGATATTTTGAATTATGTTCAATATTGTTTGTCCAATGTTTGGGATTGCTCTGCATGTAATAACAATATCTGATTGTATTCTATAAAGAAAACAAAATTGTAGCAATTGCCCATGAACAACTACAAACTTGTTTCCCTTCGCTGAAAAGCCCTGCATTTGCCAATGCCAATTTCCATACATTGTTCTAATGTAATAACTGAAGTGAATATTTTATGGTTGAAAGAAAGTTATTTAAACTGTAGTTTGCATTCATAGGAGAAATTATCTGATATACAATACTTGCTCTGAAATCAATCATTTTTAAACATTGCTGAATGCATTTATGAATAAGGATTGGTTAGGGCAATGTTTCAAATTGCAGACTTACACACACCAAGGGAGATAATTCCATAACTATAATTGTAACATATGCATTGTTGCATATCAGCAATGTTTCATGCATATATTAGGGCAGCATTTTACTGGGTTTATTAATATAGAGAAATGCATTGAGTAAATGTAAAACATTTCCTATATGCAATTTACTTCCCCCAAGCTTCACTACAGTCACCTAATACTAAACTAAATGGAAAAAGGCACATTACTAATTATGGCACTTCATAGTACAACAAGCATAATTTTGCAGATACATTACAGATTTCGAGCTTGATTTACTAAGACATTTAGCATGTGCAAAACCTTTTAGCACACAAAAAACAAATAATACAACCAATGATTGGTGGAAAGCAAAAACCATGGCCAATCATTGGTCATGTTATTGGTTTTGCGTGAGCTAAATATTTTTGTGTGTGCTAATGGTCTTAGTAAATTAGGCCCTTAATGCTCAGAGACGTTACAGATGTTTAGTCCAACATTAGTATCATTCACCATGACTTTGTGATAAGTGCCATGGGATCTTGACCACTGGGTGTCAGGACCTTGGTTTGTCCGAAGGACAACTTCTCCTGCTGTACAGTTAAACATTTTTGCAATAAGGTTTTTATAAGGAGACAAGGAGGAGGAGGAGGAAGGTTTTTTGCCAAATTACAAGAATTCTGGTCACAGGTCACTGTTTTTTAAGGCCCTTTACTTGGCAGTGAATCTCAAGCAAAGATTCAACCATGAAGAACAAGGAATTTTCCAGGGGGAAACTTGGTGACAAAGTTGCAGAAAGGCACAGATAGAAGAAGAGGAGCTGAGCAAGTACAAAACTGGTTCACTTCATTGTGAAACTAAATGTGCCAGCTGTATAGGTAAGGCACTGGACTAGAAAACAATTATTTTTATATTTGTATAGGGAACATTTATTTTTGTATCTTTTTGGTGTCTGTGCTTCATTCTGCTTCTTTATTCTCCTGCCGTTGTGTACAGTTATATGCACGTTTTCACCACGAGTCTACTTATGAAGACCACCCTGTGGCTGAATTAGGTACAGTGTATCGCATGACATCCCACGGATGTTTTACTTGTCCTTGACATATGAAGTCTAAGTGCTTTACCAAGCCCATCTGAAATTTTGGGCGCCCATTTAGGGAACCCAGAAAGAAGTGCACTGAAGGTCTTGCAACCAACATATAAGTAAGCTCTCTGAGATAGAAACACATAAACAAATGAGTGAAATTAATAAAACTAGCTCTTGGGTCTCACAAACAAATGTATGTACATACCCAGATACATGTGATACAAAAATACAAAGGTGTATGTTTTTAGGTCTTATGAAGTGTACAGTTACCTGTTGTGGATCTGATGGTGGAGGTGACGGTGGAGGATGTCATGGAAGGTATGCAGTCATCGTCTTGGGAGTAGCCGGCCTGGATGGCACGGAGGTAGCTGTGGCTCCGGGTTCGGAAACAGCCCGGGAGGTCCAGTGCCTCCATAGCCTGAGATTCCACTTCACTAAAAACGGACTCACACACCGATTCAAACTGCCCATTGAACTCGGTTTCACTCACCTGTGAAAAGGAAAAAACAGTACTTAGCAATGAAATTAAAAGAAATCTGTACGTGTTAACTAAAACTGTTACGGATAGAACAATGGATTGGACCCAAACGCAAGACTCAGAGACAGACTCGGGGGGAAAACTCCACATGGAGTGAGTTTATTGGGTAAGGCAGGGAAGTGCGGGGCAACAGACAGGCGGGGCAAGACAGGCAGGGGCAGGACAGGAATGGGCTGGACAGGAGCTGGCCTGGGCAGGAGCTGGCCTGGGTAGGGGCAGCCTGGATAGGGGCAGGCTTGGGTAGAAGCAGACCTGAGTAGAAGCAGACCTGGACTGGAGCCACCTGGGTAGGGGCTGTCTGGGTATAAACAGGCCTGGACAGGAGCGGCCTGGGTAGGGGCTGTCTGGGTAGAAGCAGGCCTGAACAGGAGCGGCTTGGGTAGAAGCAGACCTGAGTAGAAGAAGGCCTGGACTGGAGCCACCTGGGTAGGGGCTGTCTGGGTAGAAGCAGGCCTGAACAGGAGCGGCCTGGGTAGGGGCTGTCTGGGTAGGAGCAGACCTGGGTATAAGCAGGCCTGGACATGAGCAGTCTGGGTAAGGGCAAGCTGGACAGGGGCAGGCTGAGTAGGAGCAGTCTGGACAGGAACCGGACGAGACACAGAAACAACACAGACACGAGGAGCAGGCGGAGAACCAACCAGGAATCCAAACTCTGGAAAGTTCAAGACAGGCACGAAGACAGGCACGAAGACAGGGCACAAGCAAGGCACAAGCAGGGCACAAGCAGGGCACAACAAAAGACGACCCGGCCCCAAACAAAGAAACAGGGGAGACTAAATATAAAACCGATGAGGAAATAATGGAGACCAGGTGAGACGAGAACACACGGGGAAACACGATTCAGGTGCGGGGAAGTGGAGACACAAAAGTAGAGGGGGAGAGGGAAAACACGAAACGGAATACCAGATAAACGAAAAACCAGGACAGAAGCACGGGACATGACAGTATATTTCTATTAGTTATATTGACTGTCATAACACTACTGTATCTACAAGTGCTGCTTACTGACAAGTGACAACTTATTAATGATGTCCTCCTATTTTTGGAGAAAGATAATATTGCTGAATAATAATGAATCTTTATTTTCTATGGATGTAAAGCAAGTCATTTAGAATTACTTTGGGCATGTGAACTGTGGTATATATCTACGGTAATTCTCTCTACAATGTTTTAAAGGGGCAACATGGTGGTTTACCTTACTTTCTGGTGTTTTGTATGATATTGGTACATAGGGGCATTGCGGAAACACCACGGAACTATCAATTTGTATTTGTTTTAGGTTTGGAGAAATAGACTATTTAATTTTCAGGTCGTTTCTCGTGTGACGTCACATGAGAAATGACCACACCCCGGTGTCTCAAAACTGTCTATGGAACACTCCCCCATCCACGCCCACAAAAGAAAAAAGGCGTGAATTTGAACTTCACCAATTTTCGCCATAACCTCTTCACCTATCGGTAAGTTCACAGCCTTGTTACTAGTTTACACAGAGCATGATTGATTATCTATTATTGCAAGCTACCTTTACTGAATTTATCGTTAGGTTGCAAACCTTAGATAAAAGTTAGCAACATTTTAAAACATTGGCTGTTTCGATAACTAACTTGTAACCTAACAAGGGTAATTTGAGTTAGGCTAACATTAGCCAGCTATTGATAGCTGAGCACTTTCTATGTTATATGAAAAACGATTTGATAACTCACCGTTGATAACGTTAACGTAACAAAATCAAAGTTGTCTAGAGTCGGTGTGTTGACACATAGCTAGCTAGATCTAACGTTATCCCACTCAAACTACATCTTAGCCGTTCTGCTAACATTACTGTATGCATCTGCTTTTGGTAATGTTAACCCTCCTGCGCTATGGCAGGCACAACGCACTCGATTCTACTATACTCTAGCCTTACTTTATCGAACATACCCTTCCCTAGCATTACACTGTGCTGTAAGGTTTCCGAAGTGATAAGTTAACATCAGCTAGCTGAATCAATCCTTCCCAGCATGCTATCGATAGTGTGGCTGACTGCAGTGGACTTTTCCTCAGTGTTGCGAGAGACACAAATTTATGCTAATTCGGGGATATGGCCTGGTAGGTAGCGTGTACCTTAACAATATTTGGAGGTTAAAAGCTGGTGTGTCACATTGCTTATATTAAAGACTTTGTAAACGCATATATACTTCTTGGTAAATCCAGTCTCGAGGTAACTATGGTAACTATCTGACTGACAGTTCTCATTGATACGTCTACAAATCAAGGTGAACTTGTAGAATGGGAAATTTGGGCATATAAAAAGTTTTTTAGTACTTAAAAATTACTGAATAACAACATTGATGGACACATTCACTTTGATGTTACCTAAAGATAACTGGCATGTGTTACATTCAACCCCCATGTTACCCCTTTAATGTTTTAATACAGCTATTAATTACATCCCCTGACTTTCATTTCCATCATTACTAAAATTACAAGGTTACAATTTGACCTGGAACACCTGGTTGCTATTGTTTTCCAAAAAACATCTGGTGCAACAAAATACAATGCTCTCCACAATTATTGGCAACCCAATTAATACTTTGTACAACCTCCCTTTGCCAATAAAACAGAGTTTTCTCCAGTAACATCTAATAAGGTTGGAGAATACAAAGTACAAATCTGAGATCATTCCTCTTTACAGAATCTCTCCAGATCATCCTAGGTCCTCTTTTGTGCACTCTCTCAGCTCAGCCCACAGGTTTTAAATGGGGTTTAGGTCAGGGGACTGAGATGACCATGGCAGAAGCTTGATTTTGTGTTCAGTTAACCATTTTTGTGTTGATTTGGACGTATGTTTTGGATCATTGTCCTGCTGGAAGACTACCCAGTTTTAGTTTCCTGGCAGAGGCAGCCAGATTCAGATTGAAAATTTCCTGGTATTTCATGTAGTTCATGATGCCATGTACCCTAACAAGGTTCCCAGGGCCTTTTGAGGAAAAACAGCCCCACAACATCACAGAACCTCCACCTTACTTAACAGTGGGGATCAGGTTATTTTCAGTATAGCCATATCCTTCTTTTTACGCCAAACCCACCTTGAGTGTTAATTGCCGAAAAGCTAAATTTTTGTCTCATCTGACCATAGAACACGGTTCCAGTCAAAGTTCCAGTAGTGTTTAGCAAACTCCAGGCGCTTATGTTTGTGGTGAAATGACAGGAAAGGCTTTTTTTCTGGCATGCCTTCCAAATAATTTGTTGGCATGGAGGTGACGTTTAATGGTAGTTTTGGAGACTTGATGACCCCAAGATGCTTCTTTCCTCTGTAATTTTCCAATAGTGATCTTTGGGGATTTTTTTGCTTTTCTTACTATCCTCCTCACTGTGCGTGAGGGCAAAATAAACTTGGGTCCTCTTCCAGGCAAGTTTGTAACAGTTCCAGTTGCTTTTAACTTTTTAAGTATTGCCCTAACAGTAGATATGGGCATTTTCAGGTGAGTAGCTATTTTTTATAGCCATTCCCTGATTTATGAAGCTCAACACACTTTTCCCTCATTTGATTTGTGTGTTCTCTTATCTTTCCCATGTTGATGTATGAATAAGGGAAAATTGCTTCTGTCACTTAAAATATAAATATAAAAAATGCTTCAGTTACAATTTGTTCATAATAATTTCTAGGGGTGCCAATAATTGTGGCACACGTGGTTTTGTTAAAAATAATTTCTTGATGAGGGATTTTTTTTTCTCAGAATAAATTTTAATTCAATTCAATTCAATGTATAACCCTTTTTACTCATCTTTACCAGGGGTGCTAATACTTGTGAAGGGCACTGTAAAATATTACACTATCAAGGGTAAACAAATGACATAAAGCCAAATGTATCATGGCAGAAAATGTCTTATTGTTTATTAACTTTCATCATACCGTTAGAATTTTTCAGTTTTTTAAATATTTGAGTATGTTAGGGATCTCTGTCAGAGACAGAGATGGGAATATTGGAGATCCAGAGGCGATAGCTGGGAAATCTTAAAGTGTTCCTAAGAAGACCACTGGAACGGACAATGATCCGTAATGGAGAAACAAATAAAATAAAAGAACACAAACCTCGCAATAAAAACGAGGAACTCGATAATCGAGCAAAACAAAGAAATAAGCAATAACGCTTATCTAACTCCCGTTTGTGGAGTGAAACAACAGAAACAGAGAACTGAAAATACCCCCAAAACTTTGGGTGAGACACTCGTAGGTTAGAATAGAAAACAAAAGAAAACGAAAACCTCTGCTCTGAAATAAGAGCGTATTAAAGAGAACTGCTTTCTTTCTAAGGTTGTACTGCTAACAAGTCCCGCGTTGCTAATCAAAGCGGTCGATAGCAATACAACTTCCTATACCCTTTTTTACCGGCTCGAATGTTATGTGAAATAACATGGAAGCAACGAGAGAGGCCGGAAGCGGGGTATAAATAGTGAGCGGAAATAAATGCCAGGTGAACTCACTAATGATGAGGCGAAAGCAAAACCCGTGGCGGAACACAGGAAAATCCGATAGATTACCGGTAAACGATAAAAACGAATAAAGCGACGCGGAGATAAGGGAAGAAAGGTAAGATCCATGACAGGACCCCCCCTCTAAGGAACGGCACCGGACGCTTCCACAACCTTATCTCTGCGGACGTCGATGATTAACTGAGGGTCCAGGATGTTTCTCGATGGAACCTCCGGACCATAACCCTCCCAGTCAACAAAGAACTGCCACCCTCTGCTCACACGTCTCTCGGCCACAATGCGGCGAACGGTATAAGCCGGACCCCCTTCTATGAGTCGGGGAGGTGGAGGTGGTCTCTCAACCGGGGCAAGGGGGCTGACGAGTACCGGTTTCAGATGGGAGACGTGAAACGTGGGGTGGATGTGCATCGAGCGCGACAGTTGCAATCGAAATGTGACTGGGTTGATTTTTCTTATAATTTTGAAGGGGCCCACAAAACGAGGGGTGAGTTTGCGGGACTCGACCCGCAGCGGAAGGTCCCGAGTAGCAAGCCAAACCCGCTGTCCAACTCTATAGGATGGTGCAGCTATCAGCCGTGGCTTTTTGTTTAGCCGAAGCCCGTATAAGAGACGACCGCATTTGTCTCCAAACCGACCGACACCGCCGAACGAAAGATCCTGCGGAGGGCACCTCCACCTCCCTCTCAAGCTCAGGAAAAAGAGGTGGTTGGTAACCCAGCTGAGCTTCGAAGGGGGAGAGGCCGGTGGAGGCGTTACGCAGCGTGTTATGAGCGTACTCCGCCCAGGCGAGGTGACGGCTCCAGGAGGTAGGCTTGGACGCGGCAAGGCAGCGAAGAGTATTCTCTAGAGTCTGATTAGTACGCTCTGTCTGGCCGTTAGTCTCCGGGTGAAACCCGGAAGATAAACTAACCGAAGCCCCCAGCAGAGAGCAAAACGCCCGCCAAAACTTGGCGGCGAACTGAGGACCGCGATCGGACACCACATCCGACGGAAGGCCATGCGGGCGAAACACATGGTCAATCATAAGTTGCGCTGTCTCAGGTGCCGAGGGCAGCTTGGACAGCGCAATGAAATGGGCCGCTTTGGAAAAACGGTCGACCACCACTAAAATGGTAGTATTGCCTGAAGATAACGGCAACCCTGTGATGAAGTCCAGGGAAATATGACTCCAGGGACGGGTGGGAATAGGTAGAGGGCGAAGAAAACCCGAGGGAAGAAGGTGAGAGGCCTTGCTGCGAGCGCAAACCGGACAAGCCGCGACAAATGAGCGTACGTCTCTCTCCAGACTAGGCCACCAGAAACGCCGGGATAAAAAGTCCATAGTTCGATGAACACCGGGGTGACCGGTGAGTTGGGAGGCGTGGCCCCATTGGAGAATCCGAGACCTAAGACGAGGAGGCACGAAAAGACAGTTGGCCGGTGCCTCACCTGGACCTGGGTCCGAGCGCAAGGCTCTCTGCACCGCTGCCTCAACCTCCCATATAACCGGGGCAACAATGAGGTCAGTGGCGATAATAGGCTCGGGAACAGAGTCTGTCTCAGAGCGGTCGTAAATCCGCGAGAGAGCGTCAGGTTTGACGTTTTTTGAGCCGGGACGATACGTGATAATAAAATTAAATCTTAAAAAGAACAGCGCCCACCTAGCTTGCCGTGAGTTACGCCTCTCTGCCGATGTTAGGGCGCGAGAGAAATAAGCGCAGGGGTGCATCTTGTGGTCAAGTGGCGAACATTGGGAAAGAATGGCTCCGGCGCCTAGCTCGGAGGCGTCCACCTCTACCACAAAGGGAAGGGAGGGGTTGGGTGTAACCAGGATGGGTTCGGAAGTGAATCTTCTCTTTAATTCTGAGAATGCTGCCCCTGCCTTGGAATTCCATTTTAACTGGCTGCCGAGGTTTTTCTTAGTGAGCGCAGTAATGGGCGCTGCTACCGCACTAAAATTCCGAATAAATCGCCGATAAAAATTTGCAAAACCTAAAAAACGTTGTACCTGTTTTATGGAAGATGGCGTGGGCCAGTTCTTTACAGCGGAAACCTTTTCCGGATCCATCTGTACCTTACCCTCTTTAATAATGAAACCCAAAAATGAAACAGAGCCAGTGTGAAAAACGCACTTCTCTGCCTTTACAAATAATTGGGTTTGAGAAGTGCAGCAAGAACCTGACGAACGTGACCTACATGTGGTAAGATCGGGCGAAAATATTAAAATATCGTCAAGATACACGAAGACGAATCTCTCCAGCATCTCCCTCAGCACATCGTTAATTAACGCCTGAAACACAGAGGGGGCGCTAGTGAGCCTGAACTGCATGACACGATATTCGTAGTGGCCGCTGTGCGTGTTAAAAGCGGTCTTCCATTCGTCGCCTTCGCGAATGCGAACGAGGTTATAGGCGTTACGTAGATCCAGCTTAGTGAAAACAGACGCCCCCTGAAGGCGCTCGAAGGCGGAGTTCATAAGAGGAAGGGGGTACCTGTTCTTCACCGTTATGTCATTTAAGGACCTGTAATCAATACAGGGTCTGAGACCTCCGTCTTTCTTTTTAACAAAAAAAAAACCCGCCCCTGCAGGCGAGGTGGAAGGTCTAATGAACCCATTAACCAAAGCCTCCTCAATATACTTATGCATGGCTGCGCTCTCAGGGATGGATAACGAATAAAGAGACCCTCTAGAGGGGGTAGTGCCTGGGTATAGCTCTATAGCGCAGTCATATGGTCTGTGAGGTGGTAGTGAAGTGGAACGTTGTTTGCTAAATGTCTCCGCCAGATCGGCGTACTGTTTAGGGACATTAGCGGGCAGCTGGAATTCGAGTTCCCCTCCCACTTCGACACCCTCAGTGTCCGAGACAGAGTGAATCTCCCAATCAATATCTGACTCGGACGTCAACTCCTGCCACGCAGGAGGTCGTTCAGCAGAGTAATCCCAGTCTAAACTCTCTTCTCCATTCTCGGAGGGAACATGAGAGGACTGCTGTTTAATAGAGTAATTCTCCTCCTCATTCTCTGAGTCAGACTGTGCATAATCCTCACCCCCTTCTCTCAACAAAAAAGGACTGGCGACATAACAGTGGCGTTTGCATTTGGGACCCCATTTCTGAATAACGGAACCCCCCCCCCCCCCCCCCAATTAATGTGTGGGTTATGGCGAGTGAGCCAGGAATGACCCAAAACCAGCGGATAAGCTGGGGACTCCACTAAAAAAAACTGAATCTCCTCCGTATGCTTACGAAACGGAACGCGCATGCGTATAGCGGCGGTAACCCGGGAGATAGTGCCAGTGCCTAAGGGCCGGCCATCTAAAGCCGTAACCAGGCGAGGAAGAGAAAGAGGGTGGGTGTGGATCTTGTGGGATTTAACCCAGTTGGAATCGACGAGGCACTCGACTGCCCCGGAATCAATTAACGCATTGCAGGAAATCTGGCGGTCGTTCCAGCGCAAATAAACCGACAGGAAGGTCCGAGGGTAATTTAAATCTAGTACCGCTAGGCGACTCGGTTCCACTAGCTGGACCACTCTTTTCCCAAAAGTTTGGGACAGTGGTCCCTTAAATGACCCCTCCTTTTACAATACCTACACCACCACTCACGAGACTTAGCATCCCCTGTTTCGCGCATGGAGGAACTATCGACCTGCATGGACTCCTCCTGCTCAATGGGAGCTACAACAGGACTGTGAGCCGGTGCTGGCGTGTGGGAGGAAGAGTAACGAGGTGGGTGATGTTTAAAGCCCTTATAAGCCCTCTCCTTCTCTCTCTCTCTCTAAACCGGTTATCCAACCGAATGGCCGTAGATACCAGAGCCCCGAATGTAGCGGGTGGTTCGATACCCGCAATGGCGTCTTTTATGGGTTCCGATAAGGCGTTCAGGAACAGTGCACATAGAGGCTCATCGAACCACCCTGTCACCCCCGCAAGAGCACGGAAAGTAATAGCGAATGCAGCCACGGTGTCAGTGCCCTGACGAAGACGGGTTAAACGCATGGCAGCCTTCTTGCCAGAAACGTCTTGATCGAACACTGACACCATCTCCGCCATAAGCCGCTCTGTATTACTAACGATGGGTGAATTAGCCCTGATAAGTGGGTCGGCCCATGCGAGAGCATTACCGGTTAAGAGAGAGAGAATGAAGGCTACTCTGGACTCTTGTGCATGGAACCGCGAGGGCTGTATTTTAAAAAAAATTAAACATTGTGTTAGAAACCCCTGACACTTCCCAGAGTCTCCGTTATACCGCAACGGGAGCCGGAGTTTCGGCTCCCTAGCGTCAGGTGGAAATGGTGGGGGGGTGGACTGTGTAGGTGCTTGTGCAACTGGAGGGAGATCGGACCTGAGAGAGAGAGTTCGGATATTTTCAGACAGATCTCGTAGCGCTACAGCTTGTAGGTGCATCTGCTCATGTAAGGCTTGCTGTGAGTGTTGCAAGGCACGAATACTCTCTCTCTGGTCCGCCAGGGCTGCCTCCTGAGTGGCAATGACTACTTTAAGATTGGCAACTATCGCTGGAAACTCCCCTGTGGCTTCCATGTTCTGTTAGGGATCTCTGTCAGAGACAGAGATGGGAATATTGGAGATCCAGATGCGATAGCTGGGAAATCTTAAAGTGTTCCTAAGAACACCACTGGAATGGACAATGATCCGTAATGGAGAAACAAATAAAATAAATGAACACAAACCTCGCAATAAAAACGAGGAACTCGATAATCGAGCAAAACAAAGAAATAAGCAATAACGCTTATCTAACTCCCGTTTGTGGAGTGAAACAACAGAAACAGAGAACTGAAAATACCCCAAAAACTTTGGGTGAGACACTCGTAGGTTAGAGTAGAAAACAAAAGAAAACGAAAACCTCTGCTCTGAAATAAGAGCGTATTAAAGAGAACTGCTTTCTTTCTAAGGTTGTACTGCTAACAAGTCCCGCGTTGCTAATCAAAGCGGTCGATAGCAATACAACTTCCTATATACCCTTTTTTACCGGCTCGAATGTTATGTGAAATAACATGGAAGCAACGAGAGAGGCCGGAAGCGGGGTATAAACAGTGAGCGGAAATAAATGCCAGGTGAACTCACTAATGACGAGGCGAAAGCAAAACCCGTGGCGGAACACAGGAAAATCCGATAGATTACCGGTAAACGATAAAAACGAATAAAGCGATGCGGAGATAAGGGAAGAAAGGTAAGATCCATGACAGAGTAAGCTGGCTAGATTTTCATTCAAATGGGAATTTATCTCTGTTGAGCTGTCTTCTGGAGGTGCTGCACTGTTTTCAAAAACATGTCAAGCTAACTCTCGGGTGATAATAGCTCCGAAACTCGCGAGTATACTTTGAAAGATAAGTTATTGACATGCCATCACTCGGTCCCATTGTCCCAAATGAGATTTATGTCTGTCTCTCTTTGTCTCATGCAGCTATCTCTCAAAATACATTACAGGCGATGTATTACAGAGGCTTATTAGTAGAAAATATTATTCTACGTTTGTGAATCTCTTTCAAATGTTTTATGGCCGGTGTCTTACAGTACTGCATTGTTAAAACAGATAATAGATGTGAAGTACAGAAATAATAAAGTGATAAAGTTAGTCCATTTATGCTTTTATAATGGGTTTATGGTACTGTTGTTCTTACTGGGTTTAGATCATATTTAGGCATTTTACAACAATGTCTGACTTGCGAGACAGCAATGTCTGTCTTTTTTTCACAAGCACATTTATATGACCACCAAAATCTGAGCGATATTTAAGTCTGTGCTTTTATTATCTAATGTGAAAAATAAATACAGGGACGTAAATACTTGGTCATTTGAAAAGGTTAACAAATTTAATTTTCTTAGAGAGATAGTTAAAGCACTGATTTAGTGCATTTTTCAAGCTTGAAAATCAATCTTCACAATTCCATTTTTACAAATACATTTGTAAGCAAGCCATGACCACCTGGTTAAGTGGCCCTCCACTGAATCCCTTTTTAATGCTTATTCCATACTTCCATTCCATTTTACTGTAAAGTAAAGTATTAGGTTAATTTAGGAAGAGGACCCACACCAAGTAATTTGTTGTTGCTGAGGAAGATGTTTTAGTAATTCATAAAATGGACACCTTTACAACGATTTCACTGTTCCAATCACAGTTAATTAAAACAATATGCTTCTGGGGAAAATGGGATTTTACTTCCCTACCTTCCTGCATAGGGCCACATTTATAGCTGCCTTCCTCTCCATCTAATAGGGCCACATTATAGCCCTATTACCCCTTCCTGTCTACATGGAGTCACAAAATAGGCCCCTTGCCTCTCCCTCTCTGAATAAGGCCACACTGTAGCCCTCAGTCTACATAGAGCCACTTTGTAGCCCTCAGTCTACATAGAGCCACTTTGTAGCCCTCAGTCTACATAGAGCTGCCCAGTAGCCCTCAGTCTACGTAGAGCCACTCTATAGCCCTCCCTCTCTACATAGCCACCCTGTAGCCCTCAGTCTACATAGAGCCACTCTGTAGCCCTCAGTCTACATAGAAACACTCTGTAGCCCTCAGTCTACATAGAGCCACAGTGTAGCCCTCCCTTTCTACATAGCCACCCTGTAGCCCTCAGTCTACATAGAGCCACTCTGTAGCCCTCAGTCTACATAGAGCCACCCTGTAGCCCTCAGTCTACATAAAGCCACTCTGTAGCCCTCAGTCTACATAGAGCCACTCTGTAGCCCTCAGTCTACATAGAGCCGCCCTGTAGACCTCAGTCTACATAGAGCTGCCCTGTAGCCCTCAGTCTACATAAAGTCACCCTGTAGCCCTCAGTCTACATAGAGCCACTCTGTAACCCTCCCTCTCTACCTACGGCCACAGTATCCCCCTCTTTCTCCACATAGAGAAACACTGTATCCCCCTCTCTTTTCTGTCTCTGCAGAGGATCACATCATAGCTCTCCCTCCTCTCTGCCTCTGTGCAGCAGAGGCCGCGTGCAGGCCGCACTCACCTGGCTGACACAGCTGGCCTGGCTGAGGGTGCTGACTGCTCGCATGTAGCTCTGGTTTCGGGACCGAAACTTGGGGGAGTTACAGTTCACCGACGGGTCCAGGGTGACGCTTGGGTGCAGGTCTCTAGCAGTCTGCAGGTAGGAGCTCTGACTGAACAGAAAAAGGGGACAACAATCATTAACCCCATCAGTTCACTTCTTTCCTTTCTGAAATTTTCAGGCCTGTCCCCATCACAGTGGCCCCTGAACATGGGAGTACAGCAAGCATAACCTCGAATAGCCTGTCAAAGATCACAGGAAGACACAATTCAAACAATGAAACCGTTGATAGCCCGCTCAGAAAACATGGCAAAGAACAGATGGCAATAAAACTTCGATTGAAAAATAAGCACACGGCAGTATAAACAGACTCCTGCACTCCGCAACAAGACATTTGATCATTTGCCCCCAGGGAAGAAAGGGCTTTTCCAAGAAGAAAATATTTGCAGTGTTCAACAAGATTCTCAAAATGGCAATTCGATTTACCACAGAGCTGAGGCGTGCAATCAATGCCCGGTAATGACACACGATGCAAATAAGAGGCTAGTTAGCAAGCAGCATTTCTAAAAGGGCACAAGCCGTACACAAGTTCGATACTGAAACTACTCTAGAGAAATGGCTTTCCGCATTTGTACAAAGTCACCTCTAAAATGCAGCAGGAATGCAGTGGTGGAATAATTAGGTATAATCGAAGAGGTAAAAAAACGAAAATATCCCAGCCCATTAAAATTTATCAACAACTTTTTCATAACAAAATCATATTTGGAACAAAATTCTAGAGAGGTACTCAGACAATATAGATAAAACAATAAATCATGTGCTTTTCTGCCATTGCGTAACAAGACACCAGTGTGGTTTCATGCAATGACCTCTTATTACACAGTGTTTAACAACAACGCTGCAGAGAAAAACTTGAGAATTGATTTATACTCCTTTTCTTGCTTTTCTTGTTACACAGAGAATGGCCACATGAGAATCAACGGGATCCATATTAGGAGCTTGTTAAATTGGACATGAATCATTCATGCTTGCTGGACACTTTTTTTGAATAAGTACAGTCTTCTACATTACCGCATTTCATAAAGGACCCAGGTTTTTTTAAATTGTGTTCTTAATTTTTTTTATTTCCTCCTGATATTCCCACCATGCAAGTATGTGCCATTTTACGACTGGGTGCTGTCATTTGGTTGGTTGCTATTTAACACAGAAAAAGGAATCAGAAATAAGCAACCACTAAATGCCAGCAAAGCTGCAATACAGTTTGTGCTGGGATATTGGGTTATTGTTCTATTCTATTTTATTCAAAGATTAATGACCATTTTTAAAGTAATAACTTCAGGTACTCACTTCTGTGACGCAAGTGTTTAAATGTGCCCCAATACTTATATTCCATAAACAACCCTTAGGCCAATTGGCTTTATTTAATTTAGTTTAAGATCTGCGCATAAACATAACCTACAAATCAATGCAAGTTTTTCCTTCAAAGGCACAGTCTGAGTTCTAGAGTTCTTCCTATCTCTTTCATCTCCCTAGTCCTTTAACAAATCCTGCACAATGACAAGCAATGGAGCATGGAATTAATATCAAATAAAGATGTCAGAGGTTGCTGTCAATGACTAATTTGTTTAGTCAATAATTTGTAATGTTAGGGGCATTAAGTGTCCATAATAAATGTGTCAAATTCTCTGCTCTCTGGCTCCAGTCCATACCCGGAATGTTGTTGAACGGTAGAGATAAAGGTAAAACCTGTATTTACCTTAAGTCTGCAGCAAAATTTGTAATATAGCCTGACACGTCTCCGTTCTTCTTTTCCACACGCCACAAGCTGTGAAAAGACACAAAATCCATCGGGCATTAACAAAAACATTGGACAGTTTAACATAATGTAGAATAAAGTAATATTTTCTTATATTTGCTCGCATATCTTTTACATGCCATGACTTCCTGATGTCTGTGACCCAACAACATCAAAAATTCAAAAGACTCTTGATATCCTATTTTCTGGTACTCTTACAAGCAATATTATAACATCTTTGCATTTGAATGGATCTCTATGGGAATTGGGGGGTGGGACTAGATTTAGCTGTAAATTATGCTGGAACAGTATGGAATACATGGTTGCTGCCAGAAATACAGTAGATATGGATGGATAAGCGTTTCTTTGTTTCTTCTCCTCACTTATTTTTTCATAGAGTTCAATAGGAAAATTTGTCAGAAGAAACAACCCTTAAAATGATCCATTCATATTTACTGCATATCTGGCAGCAGAGTGATGGTTTGAGGCACACACACACACACACACACACACACACACACACACACACACACACACACACACACACACACACACACACACAACTGACCTTGTTTTTCTGCCCTCCACATTATATACTTTTTGAGCTACTAATTTTACTTTATAAAATTGCATTATCAATTCAAGTTTTTTTCCCCCCCCCTGGCCTATGGTTATTAAAGTAGCTCTGCTGTGGCCAGTACTAAACTGTGAGATGATAGTAATCACAGTTTTCTGCTTCCATCTTCATTGCAGTCTTGCTGCAAAAGTGCCCCCATGAATTCTTTCAACAATGCCACACAAACACAAAGCAAAGTGTTGATTTCCAGCTGTGCGGAGCCAAAGAAGTCAGCACAGCACAAAGGCCTGCTGATAGTGCCGAAATTTATACAACTAGAATGTTTTTCAAGAGCGGAAAATGGACTTTACAAAGCTAACTGTTACCCTCAGAGTGCATGCTGAAAAAGGCGAGCAACAGCCTTGTAAAATGTCTCTTCTAGGTTATGACCAGGAAAAATCTACAGAAACACAGCACTTGGAATGTATGGCCCTGACAACATAATTACATGGAAAATAATAACCCCCCTCCTGCCCTGGTCCAGCATTAGGCTGCAAATGTGTATTGTCAATAAGATTTGGGATTAATGAAAAGTGACATTTGGTTTAATCTCCTATGAAGAACAGCATGGATGTGCAGGGAAAGGCAGGATTCAAGAGATGCCACATAACTTAGTTATACCACAATAAAGCTCCGAAGATCCATCATCCAACGAGTTGACTGAACTACATTAAGACGGTCACAAACGGAAACAGAGCAAATGTATCCGTCTTCCTGGCGAATGGCCATTATTCAGGCTAATTTTTCTCCGCACACACACACATGGAATTTAATAAACAAAAATCAACCTGACAAGCGTGCTCTGGAGCAGGGTATCCGTAGTAAATTGTTTTGAGCAATGCATTTTTTTCAGATCAATTCAACGTTTATTAATTTTGCGAGTTTATAGAGACACTGTAGCAAAGACACCTTCTAGTGAAACAGGAAATAGGAACATTTGGAGAGACCTGAACCTGAACCCACCAAAATGCAGCAAATGGCATAGAAAATAACTTCCCAGTGGGAAGAAAAAACACTCAAACATGGCAAGAAAAAAACTCTTCGGTGGGAATGCATCTCAGGAGAAGCTCATTCCCCACTGGTCGACCCAGTACCAGTAATTAAAGCAAAACTAAATTGTACTTGAGAGGTAATGGGGAAATTATCGGAGCAAATTGTTACGTTTCAGACACAGAGACCCAATAGCAGACAAGGATATAGCAAGAACGAGGTTTATTTCAGAAGGTGAGGTCAAAAAGCCAGGATATCAAAATGTACAGTACAAAAACGGAATGCAAAGAGTAGTTAGGAAGCTAAAGTCGAAAACCGGAAATCAGAGGCAGAGTTACAAAATCGGCAGGCAAGGCAAAGTCAAAAACAATCAAAAGTCGAAAAACCAGAAATCAAAGGCAGAGGTACAAAAACGGTAGGCAAAGGCTAAGTCAAAAACAATCAAAGTCGAAACCAAATGGCAAACAAACAAAATCGCTAGGCTATCTCGGGTCGTACGGAAAAGGTTGTCTCAGGTATGCAATAAGTCACTGGCTTTCTAATTCTCAGGCTCAGGAAATAATGGGTACGTTCTGACAGGGAACAAACAGATTTGTGGGTCTATATATACGTATAGGAAAGGGAGGGGTAACAAACTACGTGAGGTTAACACATGAGGTAGAAAATGAAACAATCACGTAAACATAACAAAGACATGGAAGGGACTCGGAAACATGCATAACAAACAACGGGCTCGAAGTGGAGCGGAGTGTGCTCAGTAATCACGAGAGGTGAAACTACATACAAACAGCTGGGGCGAATAAGAGATCGCGGACAAACTGGTTAATCTTGTTAATACCTAACTATAAGACAGACCGTTAGTTCGTTAGTAGACATTTATGTTAATAGGTTTAGTAAGTGCATTTAATTAATAAACCACCCGAGTGATTGTTAGCACGAGTTAGTAATCTATACATTTAGCGTAAGGGAAACCAGGAAGTAGCAGAACACGAAACCCTCGGAAATCCCGAAGTCACCTAAACAGTGCATACACGAGACAGGGTAAACAAACACACGAATGCGACTCAGACAACCCACGAACAGAGGGGAATGCAATGATGAATGATAATAATAAACAAACAGACATACATAATAACAGAACATCACAGTACCCTCCCCCCTAAGAAGCACCTCTTGGTGCTTTAACAGGTGGCACAGGATGGGTCTTGTGGAAGTCCTTAATGACAGTCTTATCCAGTATAAAACTGGTGGGAATCCAACTTCTCTCCTCGGGGCCGTAGCCCTCCCAGTCAACCAAGTACTGGAGGCCCCGACCCCGACGACGGCAGTCCAAAAGTTTACGTACAGTATACGCATCGCCTCCATCGATGAGACGGGGGGGAGGGGGGGCATCAGGGGCGGGACAAAGGGGGTGGGTGACTACCGGTTTGAGCCGTGAGACGTGGAAAGTCGGGTGGATCCGACGCATGGTGACCGGCAACTTGAGTCTCACGGCTGTGGGGCTCAAAACCTTGGTGATGGTGTAGGGCCCAATGTAACGAGGTGCCAACTTGCGAGAGTCCACTTTGAGGGGAATGTCCCGTGTCGTGAGCCACACCCGTTGCCCCAGCCGATACTGGGGTGCCTTGGACCGACGCCGGTCGGCCGTTACCCTCATCCTGGCGCTGGCACGAAGCAGATTCTGACGGGTAGTCTTCCAGGTGCGGATGCAGCGCCGGATGAAGGCTTTGGCCGACGGAACTCCCACCTCCTCCTCCTGGCTCGGGAACAGAGGTGGCTGGTAGCCTAAACAACACTCGAAAGGGGATAGTTTAGAGGCAGAGGAGGTGTGAGAATTTATAGCATATTCGGCCCAAGGTAGTTGGTGACTCCAAGATGTGGGGTTTCTAGAGCATAGACACCGTAGAACTGTTTCTATTACTTGATTAGCCCGCTCAGTCTGGCCATTACTCTGGGGGTGAAAACCTGATGACAGACTAACAGTGGTGCCTAAGAGAGTGCAAAAGGCTTTCCAGAACCTAGCTGTGAACTGTGGACCTCGATCTGAAACTATATCTGTGGGGATGCCGTGTAATCTAATAATATGTTGAACTAGGATGGATGCCGTTTCCTTGGCGGAGGGGAGTTTCGTGAGAGGAATAAAGTGAACGGCTTTAGAGAATCTGTCGACAGTGGTGAGGATTGTGGTGTAATTATTAGAAGGGGGTAAACCAGTGATGAAATCTAGTGCGATATGTGACCAGGGGCGGTGAGGAATAGGGAGGGGTTGAAGTAATCCTGCAGGGTGTGTGTGTGGTACCTTATTCTGGGCACAGACTGAGCAGGCAGCGACAAAGTCCTTAATTTCCTCCTTCATATGGAGCCACCAGAACCGTCGCTGGATGAACGTGAGTGTCCTGGTGACCCCTGGGTGGCAGGACAGATTGGACGAGTGACCCCACTGCAGGACGTTGGTCCGGACTGCCTCAGGAACATACAGTCTGTTAGTCGGGCAACCACTGGGACCTGATTCGCCATTGAGTGCGTTGAGAACGGTGGTTTCTACGTCAAACTCAATGGCATGGACGAAGCAGCTAACCGGAAGGATGGTGTCAGGGTCCTCCTGCTTGGTAGGTGTGTCGAATCTGCGGGACAGTGCATCGGGTTTAACATTCTTGGATCCCGGTCTGTA
Source organism: Ilyophis sp. 1 JC-2022 (assembly GCA_022702515.1). Classification (NCBI taxonomy): domain Eukaryota; kingdom Metazoa; phylum Chordata; class Actinopteri; order Anguilliformes; family Synaphobranchidae; genus Ilyophis; species Ilyophis sp. 1 JC-2022. The sequence continues at coordinate 22,454,576 of CM040406.1, read as the reverse complement.
GGCGAGCACAAAGTGGAAGCGGGTAAAGAATAAAGCCCAGCGGGCTTGACGAGAGTTAAGTCTCTTGGCTGTCTGCAAGTACTCCAAGTTCTTATGATCGGTCCAGACCAAGAAAGGTTCTTGAGCTCCCTCTAGCCAGTGCCTCCATTCCTCCATAGCCATCTTGACTGCCAGGAGCTCCCGGTTGCCAATGTCATAGTTTGCCTCCATAGGGGTGAGGCGATGGGAAAAGTATGCACAAGGGTGCACCTTGTTGTCCTTAGCGGACCGTTGGGACAACACCGCCCCTACTCCGACATTGGAGGCGTCAACCTCCACGATGAACTGGGCCTTAGGGTCAGGGTGGATCAGGATGGGGGCGGTGGTGAAGCGATCTTTCAGCTCCTTAAACGCTGTCCCGGCTCGAGGATTCCATGCGAACGACGTCTTGGTAGAGGTGAGCGCAGTGAGTGGAGCCGCCAATGAGCTGTATCCTCGGATGAAACGCCGATAGAAATTGGCGAATCCTAGGAAGCGTTGAAGGTCCTTCCGGGTCTCAGGCTGGGGCCATTCCATGACGGCTTTGACCTTCTCGGGGTCCATGCTCAGACTCCCTGCGGAGATGATGTACCCCAAGAAGGTCGTGGTGGAACAATGGAAGTCACACTTCTCAGCCTTGACAAACAGTCTATTTTCCAGGAGGCGTCTCAACACCTGGCGGACATGGGTGACGTGCTCGGCCTTGGTCTTGGAAAATATCAGGATATCATCCAGATAAACAAAAACGACCCTGTTGAGTAGGTCGCCGAGCACGTCATTGACCAGTTTCTGGAAGACGCCAGGGGCGTTCGTGAGGCCGAATGGTATCACCAGATATTCCCAGTGGCCCGTGGGCGTGTTAAAGGCCGTTTTCCACTCATCCCCATCACGGATACGTACCAGGTGGTACGCGTTGCGGAGGTCCAATTTGGTGAATATGGACGCCCCCTGGAGCAGTTCGAACGCAGAAGCCATGAGAGGAAGCGGGTAGCGGTTCTTGATAGTGAGGTCATTGAGACCCCGGTAATCGATGCAGGGCCTCAGGGAACCATCCTTCTTTCCCACGAAGAAGAACCCCGCTCCCGCGGGCGAGGAGGAAGGTCTAATTACTCCTGCCGCCAGAGACTCCCGCAGATACTTTTCCATGGCTTCGTGCTCGGGACGGGAGAGGGAGAAGACTCGCCCTCTCGGAGGGACTGCGCTAGGTTGCAGCTCAATGGCACAGTCATAGGGACGGTGAGGGGGCAGATTAACGGCTCGGGACTTGCTGAACACCTCCTTGAGGTCCAGGTACTCGGAAGGGATACGGGACAGGTCCTCGCACATCTCGGAAGAGGGGGGGCTCGGAAGGGGACTCGGAAGAGGAGAGTGGGCTTCTCGGAGACAATGAGATGAACAGAATGGGCTCCAGCCCAAAATCTCATGTGTCGACCACTCGAACGTGGGGTTGTGCTTGACCAGCCAGGGGTGTCCCAGGATAATGGGTGAGTGGGGAGAATCGATGATGTGGAGCTGAAGCTCCTCCCGATGGTTGCCTGAGATCCGCAGCTTGAGTGGGGCGGTGATGTGGTTTATGCTGGCGAATCTCTGGCCGCTGAGGGACTTGGCGGCTAGTGGGTGTGACAGCTTGAGGAGAGGAACTCCCCATCTGGACGCCATCCCAGCGTCCAGAAAGCTCTCCTCCGCTCCAGAATCGACGAGGGCGGATGTCCTCCTCGCTTGATCTGCCCACTCGAGCGTCACAGGAAGGCAGGTGCGGTTCCTAGAGGAGTGATCAATTGGAATAACGCCCACTAGTGCTCCTCTGGTCACTAGCGGGCGTTGGCTTTTACCGGGCACTTGGCGACAAAGTGACCCGGTTGGCCACAGTAGAGGCAGGCTCTGGAACTCATCCTCCGATCACGTTCCTCCTTAGACAGGCGAGTACGATCCACCTCCATGGCCTCCGTCTCTGGTGCCCGGGACGGCGGTTTCTTGGTGGTAATGGATGGATCGTTGATGTGGGATCTCCAGGGAGCCCCCTGATTAGAAGTAGCCTGCTGACGAAACCTGCTGCGGTCCTGAAGGCGATGGTCAACGCGGATGGCGAGCGCGATGAGGTCCTCCAGGTTCTCCGGAAGATTCCGAGTCAGCAGCTCGTCCTTAATCCGTTCCGCCAGTCCCATGAGGAATGCATCATACAGCGCCCTGCTCTCCCATCTGCTGGACGTCGCCAATGTCTGGAATTCAATGGCGAAATCCGATACAGAGAGATTGCCCTGGCGCATCATCAGCATCTCCCTTGCCGCCTCATGCCCGTGTTTGGAACGGTCGAAGACCCTCTTCATCTCCTCCGCGAACCCGTCTGAGGTCTGGACGCACGGAAGACCCTCCTCCCAGGCCGCCGTTCCCCACTTCTTGGCTCGACCAGATAGCTGCGTGATGATATAAGCCACCCGGGAGAGCTCAGTGGGGAAGGTGGTAGGCTGCAGCTGGAAGACGAGCTGGCACTGGGTGAGGAAGGGCCGACAACCGCCAGGTTCTCCGGAGTATCTCTCCGGCGGGGGAAGACGAGGTTCCCGGACCGGAACAGGAGGGGGTGCTGAGGGAGCAGGAGCAGGAGCAGGAACCGGAACAGGAACAGAAGGTTGCTGGGGAGCGTGGCCAGGCTGAAGTGCCTGGAGCGTAGATGTCAGCTGCGTAACACAGAGGGTGAGGTTTTGCAGATGCTGCGAAACTGAATCCAACTGGGTCTGGTGGCGACCCAGCATGGCACCCTGCTGCTCGAGGGCGTAGTTCACCCGGGAGCTGTCTGCTGGGTCCATCTCTGGTCAGAACGTACTGTTACGTTTCAGACACAGAGACCCAATAGCAGACAAGGATATAGCAAGAACGAGGTTTATTTCAGAAGGTGAGGTCAAAAAGCCAGGATATCAAAATGTACAGTACAAAAACGGAATGCAAAGAGTAGTTAGGAAGCTAAAGTCGAAAACCGGAAATCAGAGGCAGAGTTACAAAATCGGCAGGCAAGGCAAAGTCAAAAACAATCAAAAGTCGAAAAACCAGAAATCAAAGGCAGAGGTACAAAAACGGTAGGCAAAGGCTAAGTCAAAAACAATCAAAGTCGAAACCAAATGGCAAACAAACAAAATCGCTAGGCTATCTCGGGTCGTACGGAAAAGGTTGTCTCAGGTATGCAATAAGTCACTGGCTTTCTAATTCTCAGGCTCAGGAAATAATGGGTACGTTCTGACAGGGAACAAACAGATTTGTGGGTCTATATATACGTATAGGAAAGGGAGGGGTAACAAACTACGTGAGGTTAACACATGAGGTAGAAAATGAAACAATCACGTAAACATAACAAAGACATGGAAGGGACTCGGAAACATGCATAACAAACAACGGGCTCGAAGTGGAGCGGAGTGTGCTCAGTAATCACGAGAGGTGAAACTACATACAAACAGCTGGGGCGAATAAGAGATCGCGGACAAACTGGTTAATCTTGTTAATACCTAACTATAAGACAGACCGTTAGTTCGTTAGTAGACATTTATGTTAATAGGTTTAGTAAGTGCATTTAATTAATAAACCACCCGAGTGATTGTTAGCACGAGTTAGTAATCTATACATTTAGCGTAAGGGAAACCAGGAAGTAGCAGAACACGAAACCCTCGGAAATCCCGAAGTCACCTAAACAGTGCATACACGAGACAGGGTAAACAAACACACGAATGCGACTCAGACAACCCACGAACAGAGGGGAATGCAATGATGAATGATAATAATAAACAAACAGACATACATAATAACAGAACATCACACAAATAATCATAGCGGTCGGGTAGATGATAGCCTGATGTATTAAACTAGCTGGTAAAAGAGACAGTCCAAGCAAACTGTATAGCAATACACAGGCCAGAAGAGCAAGATGATACATATTACGCCTTAAGTTGCATCATGGCATGTGCTTGAACCCAGAGAGGGTTGGGGCTCATTTCTAATTGTTATAATGTTTCATCTCCAGTACATATACGTCTTCTGCAAAAAATAATGTAAAAGGACTGAACCAGGGAGTTTAGTGCAAGTCAATGCCCAGCTTGAAAAAATAAAGACAGCATGTTACTTTTCTTCAAGAAAACTGTTTAAAATTCATACAGGATTTTAAGCTCTGGATCAAATTCGCCCTTAACAAACAAACAAAAGTTGCTTTTTTAAATTCAGCATAATTTTTAATTGATTTTGGTGGTTGGTTGTTGAAAAACCAAACTATGTTTCAGAAGGAAAAAAATGGTTACTTGGGTAACCTTGGTTCTATGAATGTGAAAGTGAACTGATTGGCTCTATATGGGAATTGGCTTTAAGCCAATGACAGACTGAAAAAAGTCAAACAACACCAACTTCTGGCCAATGTTAGCATCCCTTGCTCTATTAAAAGGTCCTCATGTCCATTGATTCTGCTTTGGAATAATGTGAAATTTTGTCTGTGTATTCAGCAGCAGGGCAACAAAGCCAATCGGGTTTGCTCTTACATTCACAGAACCAAGGTTACCAACATAAAGTCTTTGACAGTGTATTTCATATACTGCTTGTCTGATCGGCTCAATATTGGAATGAATGCACAAACCCTGGTGCAAAGGACGAGTTCAGGTTCCTATCGCTGAAAAAAAGCTGGGGATAATGCAAGACCCAGTTCCTAGCCAGCAGTAAATAGACTAGCATATAAGGCACTCCATTGGGTCTGCAGTAGCATCTGAGCAAAGCAGTTGGAGCCACTAGACAGCCCAACCTCTAGTGTAGAGCAAGTCTGATGATAAACAGTGGTCATGTGTGCCCATTTTGTCAAAGAAGACAATAGGGAGATGGGTAGGGGTCAGCAGATGGTTGCGCTCAGTACAGCACTGAGCAGACTTATCTCTAAGGCAACATATCTTACTTCACCAACACATTTGCTTCTGCATTTCTATTTAAACCAACACGCTGCCCAAAGTATAGCCAAGATGTGCTTCTAAATACAAAGTAGGCTGGGAAATATGGCTGGGAAATATATCATGATTGACGGTATGACTATTTGGTTTTCCAAATACAAATTAGATGAGAAGTAAACTGAAATATACAGTAACTGTAGAAAAATAAGTCTAAAAATCTAAATGCAGTAATAATCAATCACTTTGACTTTTTTATTAGGAACATGAATACTGAATGGTGTGAAATATTGAATAACATTCAATAATTGGATAGTAAACAAAAAAATAATATACTTTTAGGTAGGACTGGGTAATACAGCATATCTACTTTTATCAAATGTTTTTTGTATAACAGTATATAACAATAATCGTCGCCATAAAGCATATCGGCTTTCTTTCGTCTTTTTTTCCAATTAATCATACCTTGGCTCCGACTCATTGTGTTTCCACAAACTTCTCGGTACGTGTTGTTTGCAACGTTGCAAACGTTTTTTTATGAAATGGTGGGAGTTTTATTCAAAACAGACAAATTCACAAATTCTTTATAATACTAATGCAATGTAAAATTTGTAATATTATTTATCGTTGATGACAGTAGGCCTATTTCAAAACTGAATACCGTTATGTGAATTCATATCGGTATACCTAAAAATAAAGTACATTGCCCAGCCCTAATATAAAGTTGCAAAAGCAGCCACATAGCAGATTTTAAAAGCAAATACTGTGGCCTAAGAGCGCAAATCACTGAAAAACAACATATGACGGGCTACAGAGCAGAAAACTTCAAATGCATTGAGAGGATTGCTACACTTTCTACATCGCTCGTCACTCACAGTCACTGTTGAGTGTTTAAGCCTATATCTTTTATTTGATTTTGAGTATGTTAGCTCAATGTCGCAAAGTTCACATTTGACTTTATTTTCAGAAATTTGCTGAAAGAGAGACCAAATGGCACTTCTGTTCCGTTCTTTGCGAAGCATTTTGAGGAATGTCAGTGTGATTTTCGCCACACGCAAGCAGACACCTACATTATTACTTGAGCTGATCAAGATACATATTTCCTACGTCCATATCACAACCTCACTCAATTTTCAAAACCAACACAGCAATAATACCTTTAAACACAAGCCTATGACAGAGTGAAAATAGGACACTGTAAAAAATAAAATGCTCAGAAATTATTTTAATTACATTTAAAATGTGTTTAATCGTTTTGATATTTTGCTAAATGTTTAGCATTGTTGTCAATGTTTAGCGATTAAACGTTTAGAAGTCTCACCCATACTATACAGCAAAACGATTGTTACATTACTATCCCAAAAGGAAATCCAAGAAGAGGATAACTAAAAAGGTTCAGGAGAGCCATGGTGTAATCTGAAATGGTGGGTCTTCAATTTTCGTTGGAAGATGGGTTCTGTTCTCCTGACTACAGTGGGAAGCTCATTCTACCTCCAGGGAGCCAAAAAGACAACAGACGAGACTAGAAAGTACAGGCAGATGGGTGGGAGGTGCACAGAGATTGAACAATGGAGAAGTCTGGCCGGAGAGGTCTAGCCAAAGATCTTTTGAAGATATAACAGAATGGTCTCTTTAGCTGCCCAATAGGTTAGCACCAAGGTTTTGAATTGTATGTGTGTCAATACTCGTAGCCAGTGGAATCAGAGCTAAAGTGACATGGCAGAGGCAGCAGACCAGCCAGGAGGGAGCTGCAGTAGTCCAGCCAGGAACTGACTAACACCTATACTAAGAGTTAGGTTGAGTAGGCGGTGAGGAAGAGGCAGGTTCTCTGGATGTAAATGACAAATCTGTACACCTGATATATGAATGTGATGTTTTCAGAGAGGAACAGTTTCTTGTCTAGCACCACTCTGAGTGATTTATAGTAGATTGATAGGTTGACACTGTTGCGCTATTCAGGGTGAGTGGAAGGTCAAGCAAGGCGAGGCCTTCACTGCAAAGTATAGCATCTTGAACCACTTTCAAGCAAGTTAAGCTTCAGGCAATAGTTTACCATTCATCTGGGGATGTCTTGTAGGCAAGCTGATTACATAATACATTATATATGAATTATGTAATCAGCCTTTTTCAATTAACCGTTGCCAGCCAGCGGCAGATGGGCTCTCCCCTCTGAGTCAGATTCTGGTCCAGGTTTCTCCCTATTACCAGCCGGGGAGTTTTTTCTTGCCGCTTGCCTTTGGCGTGCTCTTGGTGGGGGGGTTCCCCCAACACCCCCCCCCCCCCCTCCCAATCTCTCCCCTAATGCAACTTGGATGGGATGACTGAAGGTAGAACGTAAACCAGTTAGGAGCTGAGCCAAAGATCCCCAGGGTAATCCGAGAAGACAACGGGGGAGATAAGAAGGATTAGACTGTTGGAGAGATCGGCTGTTTTTGCAGAGTACAGCTTCTCGCTGAGTGCAAGGGGTGGTAAGGTCCCAATGTGGCACCCTGGGGCAAGCAGGGGGGTATACAGTTCTAAAAAAGCCTTTGGACGGTGACACAATTTTTGTTGTTTAGGCTATGTACTCCAGCCACTTTGGATTGGATTTGGAGGTTAAAGTGTTTAAATTGAGGGTATTTACATCCATATCAGGCGATTTGTGTAGGAATCACAGCCGTTTTCAAATATAGTCCACCCATTTTAGGGGAGCAAAGGTAATGAGACAATTGGCCGTAGTGGCTGACAGAAGAATGCGTTCAATTGTGAAGAAAACCCCCTTTTCAACTGTCAAACAGATTAAGAACGCTCTCGAGGATGTAGCCATAAATGTGTCAAGAACGACCGTAAACAGATGACTACACCAGCATAACCTCAGGGGGTTCGCCGCAAGATGCGAACCACTGGTAAGCCTCAAGAACAGAATGGCCAGGTTAAATTTTGCTAAAAAAAAAAAAACTGTAGAATTCTGGAACAAAAGAAGAAATGAGGATTAACCTGAACCAAAGTGAAAGAAAGAGGAAATGTGGAGACAAAGGAACATGATCCAAAGCATCCCGCCTCCTCTGTGAAACATGGTGACGGTAGTGTTATGGCTGCCACTGGAACTGGCTCAATTGTCTTCATTGATCCTGTGATTGCAGACAGCAGCAGCAGGATGAATTCTGAAGTGTAGAGAAACTTCTTATCTGCTCAGATCCAACCAAATGCCTCAATACTCATCGGATGGCGTTTCACTATGCAGCAGGACAATGACCCCAAACATATTGCTAAAGCAACGGGGCTACAATTTTTCAGGGCCAAAAAGTGAAATGTTCTTAACTGGCTAAGTCAATCACCTGTCCTGAATCCAATTGAATATGCATTTCACTTGCTTATGACACGACTGAAGGCAAAACGCCCCAGAAACAAACAGGAACAGAAGATGGCTACAGTACAGTGTCACCAGGGAATATATCCAGCATGTGGTGATGTGTATGGGTTGCATACTTCAGGCAGTCATCACCTTGTTTCAGTATGTACCAGCTGAATAAATGGATGCTATGTAAAATGCTAAGAAGCTGTGTAAGTCCCTCTGCATAAGATTGTCTGCTAAATGCCAGTTAGCCAGTAATGTAATGTAGCTCACTGTATTCCGTCTTCCAGGAAGCATCCTCTCATAAATTACATTTCCTGCAACAGTAATCCAAGTTCAAAAAAGGAAAAGGAGTGTAAGTGTACATTGTATTGCCCAAATAGCATTGATTACAAAATCCTTGTGTAGGTTAATTCACCTTGCTTAGGTTTAAAATCCTGCTGGGAGGAAGATTTAAGGAAAAGGTTGGGCTGTTCAGAACATTCTGGGCTGGTCTGAACATGGTGGGAAAAGCCAAGTCGTTCTATGCACCAATAGAACGTCCTATGCATCTTTTGAGCCATCTATAGAATCAAGATTTTTTTACCTTGAACCTTTTTGCAATTAGCATTCACAAGTGATGAATCCTGAGCAAATAATTGCCTAACTGCTTGACTTTCATCTCAAAATAAGCAGAACTGATTGCTTTCTGTAGACCTTGCTTAATAACTCATGAGAACACAGCCATTAGAGAAAGCATCCCTTGTCAAAATCAGATGGATTGCTTCACTTGTCTGCTATCCACAACCACCAATAACCTCGTTAATGTTTTTCTGTGATGTTTGTCATTTTATTTTCCACATGGCATTATTGTTTCATCACAAATTAGGTTAAATTACCAAATGATTACAGATGTACAGATCCAGGGATCTGCTAATTCAATACCAATAAGGCAAAATTAAAAATCTAATATGGTTAACGTATATCCAAAATACACTCATAGCTCATTAGCATTCAATAATATTGATCAATCTTTTTGAAAGGATGTTAGCTGGTATATAGATAAGAGAAAAGGCAGGGGAGTGTAAATTCATTGGAATATTTTGATATGGGCATGAACAAAGTGCAGCTATCTGCACTTGAGATAAGGGTGGATTGGTGAGTGACAGTTTATCTACCTTACCGCAGGTGATTTCTACATTTGACACCATTATACCCCAAAGCCACTGCTATAAAAATGGCACTGAACACACTTACTGCAAGGAGGAGGAGAAAATATTCCCCATCTCCCCTGCCACCACCCAACCCTAAATACAAGCTCTCGCACTGCCAATTAATGAGGTTTCATGTGTGGAGCTTGGAGAGGTAGAAACATGCCAGTTGAATTTCTGTGGAGTTATTCGTACAGGAAAGTATATTTGAGTTCACATATTAAGGGGTAATTCAGACCTTTTTAATAACTCAATAACAAGTTTACTTATTTAGACACTAATAAATTATTATAACCATTACAAACCTATTTTAGGGTATCATTTAATTCATACATTATTAGTCCCATGTTAACGGCTTGTTAGTCATAATATCAATATAAGTACATATTTAGCATTTAGCTGTTCCTACTAATTTACTATTTGTAAGCAGATTATGAAGATTATCATGGCTATGCATTCAATAAATTAAATATGACAAACTAGTTTTACTAAGCTAGCCAGTGAGCAATGTGTTACCTTTATGTGTATAAAATGAACTCAATGGGCCTCATTCATGAAACGATCCTAAATATGCGCATACATTTATGTAGGAAACAAGTTAGTACAAAAAATATATGCCGGATTCATCAAACCATGCAGAAAAGGCAGATTTGTTTGTATTACATGCGTATGTTTATACATGCCGATTCATTATAAATGACAAGCGCGTTCACCTTATTTTGCGATTTGCATAAATCCACGGCCATAAATTGCCTTATAGGAAAGTTGTCCCTTCTATTTAAAGGTGCATACGATGGCAAAATGGCCCAGAAAGGCAAAAGAAATAATTATTCCGACACTGAAATCAAAGTTTTATTAGCAGATGTTCAATCAAGGAAACAATACATAGTTTTAGTTTAGTATTAACCGTTCTGGTGTCATAAAGTAAATAGTAAAGTAGCCTACACGGTAGAAAGACCTGGCAGGATATAACATACAGGAAATGCAGAATCTCCATCACACAAACTGTTAAAGTTCAAGCCTTTCTGCATCGAACGAGCGCATTGCCTCTATCTGCCAAGCACTACGGTCTTTCTCACAGCCTGGAAATAAATACAATATGTGAGAGTTTGTGCAGAATAACGATGAGCCAAACACGAGAAAGGAAAAAAGGGATAGAAAGTCCCTGGCCGTAGCCAAACAATAACACACCCCTATAAAACGGGCTAACCACGTAAACACGGGCAGAAAGAAGACTCAATAGTGAACACTAAATAATTAGCGAGAAAAGGACAAAAAACAATGCACCTTCGGGACGTGACTATAATGCCCAATAAATGCGTTTTATAAAAATAAAACTCACACCCTCAGAAATGAGAGAGTGGGAGCGAAAAAGAGGGAAGGAGAAATAAGGGAACAGAAAAACGAATTCCCTAGGCTTCTAGGCCGAAGAATGTCTCAACTGCGAAACCAAAGAAATAATCTTTCTTTAAACTGCAGAGAGACCAAAACCAAGTAACCCTGACTTTGTGAAGGCATGAAATGATAACAAAGCGCCAGGAAGCAAAACTCAAGTGCTTAAATACCTGGCGGCAGGTGAGACAGGTGAAACAAAGAATTAGTGGGTAGAAACTAAACTCCGCAGCGGAAGGAGTCCATGACAAGATAATTAATTTATTAATTTTGTCATTTTGTTGGTGTTTTGTGCATGTGAGAGGTGGTTTAAAATCCCCAGTACCCTAGTGATGGAAGAGATAGGCTAGTTAGAAATCTATACTCTGACACAGTGAACAGCAATTTGATGTATAGCTACCAATAAGCCAGCCGTCTCTCACTGCAGCGTTATGCAAACAAGTGCCAACTGAACCACCAGGCAACCGGGCCAGGATGTTGAGCAATACATCTGGCATGACATATGAGCTGCAAAGATGTGATAGCCCTTTCTATTCATATATGCAAATGTGCTTTGGATGGAGCCTTGAGGCTACGTTTGTGCAGTAGCCTACAGTTAAGGCACCAATAACATTGGGCTGGTTGGCAATTTTATAAAAACCCGAAAACGACTAACCAGCCATACATCACTTTTGTGTGCGATTCTAAAGATGCGTTCTCTCCTAAGGAGCCAACTCCTCCATCAGCACAAGATCAGCCATGGCAATGCTGGCTACACAGACTTGTAAGTAATTTTATAGCATTTTTGTTCAATGGTTAAATGTGTGTTTTTAATTAGCATATTTAACGTCATATAACATTTTAATTGAATCAATTCAGGAAAAATAGTAGCCTACTGAAAGCAGCAAATTAAGTAAATTATGGGTCTATTTAAGTAAATTCATAGCCTACAATTGATTAATAGGCTTAAGTTAAAGTGCTTGCTTTTTACAGTCGTAACTATTACGCTTACATTGTGCATTTCAAAGGCTACAATAAAAAGACATTCATAGGCCTGTTCTAATTGACATTCAGAAGCTGCATTTAGCTGCATTCGAATTTACGGATGCAGTGCGCGTGGTCCTGAGCAGCTGTAAATTTTGTTCGTATGTACAAACAAATATGAGGTACAAAAACTTTGATGAATGCCAAAATACGAACAAATTTGCTAATGCAGGTTTATTTATGAAATGTGAGCGGAACGAAATTGCACATAAGGCCCATTGTCCCTACGATGTCAATTTTTAATGAGTAAACATATCACCTGTCCTGCTCTTCTACCTTCAAATGACCAAACATGTCAAAGTAGCAAGCGTGTTGCGACATGTTGAAACCTGCTCATTTGTTACTTGGAGGAAGGGGTTGGGCTTAATTTCTCTGAGTTAGTATGCTGCGCTCAACCTTTGCTACAGCTTTGTTAATTCCCAGGCTGGCTTTTCGGTGGAAGGTCTGAGGTTGGCAGTTTGGAAGTGCCCATAAATTGTATGACACTGAGTTTGTACCTCACACAGGAGAATATACATTTTTTCTACGTGAGATGCTCCTGCCAAAGGCTTACTAAGGTTTTTTTTGTCTACACTCATTATTTCTGCACTGTCACCATTCATGGTTTTCTGCCACAAGGATAATAATGTGCTTTAACGGTAGAGCTAGTACTCATTTTAAGGCTCTAAAGCAGATGTTGACTGGATAGTAAGTGATCATGTTTTAAATGTGCTAAATTCGGTTACCCTGAATACAGTACCTCCTGTTCACAATGGATCATATAGACAAACTGGAGTGTTATAAAATAAATACATTCTTACTAAATCCTTACATTTTTCTTCCATTTTCAAATAAAGCAACCACAAACAACTGTAAGACTGAACCAGTAAAAGTAGACTGTAACAAACCTTTCTTATGTTTATATATTTTTTGTGTAATTGAATTGTAGTTGCAGGGTCAACAGGGTGAAATAGCTGTTTACCCGGCAACTACAATTATGGCTGAATGTGTTAATGGCTTCTGCTTGCTATGGCTTGTTGTGGTGTTTTTCCTAGAAAAGGCCAGTACAGAATAACAGGCAACGAGTTCATCACCCTCAACTGAGGGGTAACATCACATTATCACATTAGAGTCCCACATGGTAAGACAATCACATCACAGCTATGTAAGCTGGGATCTGGCTGGAACACGGCTGTACAAAATAACAGTTTGACAAATCAGACCTTTGCCAGTAATCTGCATTTATATTCATTTACCATGGCAGAAGCAGTGATTATATGACTGAGCTTCCAAAATGTCAGGTAAGAGTACATAAAGCAGTTGGTATCATAAGTAAGATTTCATATATTTTTTTATTTATGAAACCCGACCACCAAAAACTAATTTGAGAAACATAAGCATCAACTTCTTAGATCTGGAAATGGAAGGAAAAAAAACCACCAACACACAGATCTCAGGTTTACGAGAATAATTCACAGAGAACCATGCTCACAAACCCACAACCCAAAAATCGCAAGCATTTTAATGAAAGTGATCATATGGGCTTTTTAGCAGCTTAGATGGTGAAATTTGTAAAAAAAAAAAATTTACTGAAATGTGTCCCTAGCAATTTGACTAATCTATGAAATGTGCTATTGTAGTTTATGCAGAAACTATGGTTTTAGGCAATTATTTTAATCTCTGCAATGTTGCCACATCTGCACTGGAGAAACAACACTTCAGTGGGTTAGTGTCTCATGTTATAATGAGCACTATGTTCAGTTACATTAAATTACATGGCATAGGGGTTTTGTGATTTTACCAAGCAACCTGTCACACGGTGGCTCTAACATGAAGCGTTGAGAAGCATTTTTCATGAGCAGGTATTGCTGCGAAGCCACATCACGTTGTGAATTTAAAGGCGAAATTCTCCAAACCTAGATCAATCAATGTGCTGCATAACATCCCTTTTAGCATTCTGTGGTGCTTGGAAAAAACTAGTCTTCAGATTTGGCATTGCAGTACAATTCCCATCAAGGAAATACATTTCACCATCATCTCACATAAATCAAGACTTTGCAATAAAACTATGGGAGCTTGAGGCGAGAGAAGAATGTAAATGGCCGCATACACCCTCTTTCAAGATGAAGTTCTAAAGATAGGAACATTGAATTGATATCCCACATGTCTTGACTGACATGTATCAATGGTGTATCTATAAATTGTAATGGTAATGCCAAGTAGTTGAGAACATGAATGCTGATGTACGTATACTGTATGTTCCACCGTGTCATCGGGAGTGATTTGGAATCTTGTGAAGCAGAATATTGCATATATCATGCTGTGGGTGTTTGTATTATTGATAGAGAAGCATTTTACATTTTTGGGTGAATTTTTCTTCTTAGACATGTATGGTCAATATTGATTTAATTCCTATTTATGTAAAATCTATTGAATTCCATGTATGTACTGAGACCTCACTTTATAAATATATAAAAAACAAACATTGCATACGTTTTACATAAATGTTGGATTTACAGTACAAAAACAAAGAGCCAACGTTCAGCCAAGCCTTAAAACACAAACCTAACGCAAGTGCATAATAGTTCACACTGTCTCCAATGCGCTCAATGGACTGGGTACAGACATTCTGTCACGATGCGACCAATATTAAATGAGACTTGATCCATTGGTTCTGTTCCCCTTTCAGCCCAAAGCTGAATACATGCCCAAATGGCACTGGATCAAGTGTGTTCGCTCTGAATGCAAGAATTCAGAACAGCCCATATGTCAGCGAGAGAGTAAGAAATTGATGTCATTTGCTCAAAAGGCTCATGATAAGGATAAAAACTGTGTTCAGCTGCCAGTGTGAATGGCTTGTATCAGAGCCTTTGGACAAAACCGATCAGAGCATTTGCCATCATGGATAAAACAGAGAAGACATTGTTTCATATGTAATACCAACTGTTTTCCTGCAATGCTTGCTTTATCATTATGGAGAGATGGGTTTGTCAATATAAAAGCTGATATAATATTATGATATAATAGTCAAAACCATGACAAAAACACCATTTGGGACAACACTTGAACAATTCCAAGAGTAAAAAGAACAGTCAAGTTTCAGGAGGAACCTAATTTGCATATAACATCAGTCAGTGACAGAACACAGTTAGCTTTGTTCAATATGTTTCATTGGCTATATACAGCATAAATGAACCAGGACAGGCTGTGTGGTGCTCATGATATGCCTTGGCTGGTAATGTGGCAGGAGGCCACTGCACTTATCATAACCAAATATTAAATTATAAAATTGACTAAAATAACTTATCAAGACAAAAATGATCATGTTCGTATCTGTACATCCACCAAAAAATATAGTTTTTACATTGTTATGATACAGGAAGAGAGTGCACCATTTCATTTCTTGTGCACAAGATAGAAGCAAAGGATTTCCATAGCGTAGATCAGCAGATTACCTGCCCTCTCCATTTGTAACTTATTCAAATTCAGAACACCATTTTAATGAGTTCCAATGGAGAAGTAACACTGATCTTTGTTTATACAGCGTATGTTTGCCCTTGGCCTACCTTTGGGGGTCAATGAGGGGCCTATGCATGACAGACTTTATGAGAGCGTCGGGACGAATGGCCTTTTGGGGCGAGGTCTTGGGGCTGGTGTCGGACTCTCCACTGTCGTCATCCCCCATGGCTTTGATGTAGCTCCCACTTCGCATCCTTCGGCAGGGGATCTCCTCATCTTTGTTGATCCCTGGGTAACCCCCCCACTCATCTTGGGGGACCTGTGTACGAACATGTGAGAAGAGACAAAATAAAAAGTTCATCCCAGAGCACCTGTGTAAGCACCACATCAGACGATCAGTAACCCCGAACCCTTCCATGCGTTCCCGTCCCTTGTTATACAGAAGGTTCTGGTTAGTAACAAGTGTTTCCGGTGCCGTAGTAAAGTTGACAGATATTTACAAAGCATGTGTCCTAGGACAGGGCATTTATTGCCACCGGCATTGTCTTTGACTGTACCTTTTCATGAACAATGATTGTATGAATAAAACATTTTTTTGAACTGAACGCCACCCTGTTGACTATAGTAGGAAACAAGAATGTGTTTGTAGAATGTGTTTGTGTCGAACCACTGGTAGGAATTGAATCAATGCACAAAGCACTGCCTTCATTTCTAGAAGGTTGTGTAATGGGTTTATTGATAGTTCGGAGATTCAAACGCAAATGTGGGGAGATCAGAGAAAAGTCAGCTCACAACCGTGAGGACCAATAATTAGGAGGAGAAAAATAATAATGGAAGGAAGAAAAGACAGGAAATTAATTCCTTAAGGCTAACAGCCAAAACAAAATTAAACCCACTAAAACGGGCGAACTACTAAAACTAGTAGAATACCAACTAATACCAACTAGAATACCAACTAAAGTCCCAAGCTCACGTAATGAGCTAAAAACGGGAAACTTAGTAAAACAAAAGAACACTCTCGGCGGCCGTAGCCGCCAGTAGAGTGAAAAACCAAAACGAAAGTACAAAAAAAAAAACTGTCTCAGAGAGAACAGCAAAGTACAAAAGAGATAGCACCAAACTCTACCAGGCGGACAACAATCCTATACCCGATTAAGTAGCTATAGCAAGTCCCCCCTGAACATAAACAGAGTTTAATATCAGGAGGTTGCTAGTTCCTGACTATACCTGGCTCGAAAGCAATGTTGTGAGACAATCAAGCACTGGAGAAGGAACTTAAATACCCTGCAAGTAGAAGCACAGGTGGAAACAATAATGAGGCTGGCAAACCATGAAATGGAACGTGGAAAAAATCAGATTGATTCACAATTGTGAAAGCAGGACGAGAGCCGCAAAAAAAAGAAAACAAACAGCCGCAAACCACTACAGGTCGATGCCTTTCCCTGCTCATGATGGGGCTTCACAACCCTTGCAGGCACTGACCCTCCCAGATAGCTGCACAGCCAATCTCGGAGGCGTCTATGGTGATGTTCACTCTCGAACACACTGGCCCGAAAGGAAGGATTCATAGTTCGTCCTTGTGTGGCCACAGCCTGTGTGTCGCCAACCACTGCCGTAATGGGCGCATGTGCAGCGGCTAAAGTGGCACGGCCTGGGCAGCTGCTGCTATAAAAAAACTCAGGCTCCTGATGCCGGCGCTTCTTCTTGGCAAGCTTCTAGGTAATGGGCACCAGCTCGTACAGTTCCTGATCACGCTTCTTACAAACCGATTGCCCAGGTGAGACGTCCTTCCCAGAATGAGCCACCACCTCCCGAATTCTGCGCACCTTCTGACATACTTAATGCTGAAGTGCGCACAACACCTAATCACCAATAATCTAAGGGCCCACAAGCTTTTACATGTGTTGTAAAACGAAAATGTAAAACCAATTAAATTCTATTTAGGCTACCGTAGCCAGAAAAATATCAGTAAACAAACACTACCGATTAACCTACCGAAATGCGTGTATGCGTCATTCGGTAGAATCGGTACTATCGGTAGAATAAGAATAATAATCGCAAAATACGAAGCTACCCATTGCTGGTATTAAAATGGTCAGATGGCATAATCCTTAAGTAAAAGAGACATGTGCAGATTTTGAATCTGTGTTACAACAAAAATGTATCCAATTAAATTCAATACAGGTTATTATAACCAGAAAGATATCAGTAGTAACCAGGGTAGGAATTTCACGGCGGCCACGACGGCCATGGCCACTGTGATGCCCCGAAAATCATACGGCCAACATGGCATTTGTGCCCTGCTACTGTCAAAATCTCGTCGGTCAGTGATCTCGTTGAACTGCAGCAGTTTTTGCAGCTTGAATTGGATGCGCGCAAGCGTCACATAGCAATAGCATCAAAGCCACTAGCAAGAAAACGAGAGTGAAACTTAAAACAGACGGGAAACCTTAAAAAGGAAGAAAAAAAAGAACAGAAGACTATATGAAGGTACGCAGATAGTTATCGATAGAGATAGCTGACTTATTTAGTGCTTACCTGAATCAATCCTCTCTGTTCTTAAAGCCACTTAACATTAACGTAAATTCAAGTTAACAGCTATTTACTAACTCTTAGATTGCTAGTTAGAATCCGATTAGCACTTGTCTGGTTCATACTTATTACCTAAGCTAATTAACTGGCTTTCTAACACTGCACTAACACTAACATCGCTTTTCCAGAGCAATGCCACGATTTAAGAGAATTCAGAAAATAAATGAAAAACGTTTGCGAGATTCGGCAGCAAAGTGGATGCAACTGGATGAATTCGTCAAACGGTGGGTTCTAAAGTTGCATTTCCATGGTTCAACTATGGTTGCCAACTCAGGTCGAATTATTTTTTTCATCCATTTTTCAGCTAACGTTAAACTGCTACCTATTTTAACTGCTGAACAGCAATGTTGGAAGATGGTATATTCTATATATTCTAGGTTGCAGATAGCCTAGCTCAGTGGTTCCCAAACACAGTCCTGGGGCCTCCCTGTGTATGCTGGTTTTCGTTCCAACCACAATCGCAATGCCAGAACTTTAACAAGCTGTTAATTTTCCATCCTCAAGTGATGATGAGTCAGATTAAAGACTCTCTCTCTCTCACACACAGAGTATTGCATAACGTTAAGGAGGCATATAATATGACAAGACATCTTCAAATGTTTGTGTTTTTAATTGATATTAAATTAAATTAATAGTTTATGTTTTTTATGTCATTTGTGTTTTTTCTAATTGGAAAGTCAAGTTATTTATTTGGAGGCTCCAAATTCTCTAATTTCACTCAATGGCTTTTGTGCCCTAAAAAAATTTGTCACACCGAAGGTCAAATGGCCTTGCCCCTAAAATGACGAAATTCCAAGCCTGGTACTAACACTGATATAATGGCAGGGAGCTGCCCAAACAACGGCAGTAAACAAACATAACCTTACCGATACGTGCACACACGCGTCAATCACAAAATACAATGCACTGTGTTGTTGGCAGCCCCCATAAATGTTTCATTGGGGTGGCCAGATGTGGCCACTGAAAATCTTGGGGTGGCACACCAAAACCAAAAGCCATAACTGAATTTCAGGAATTCTATTATGTTGTTGTAGTATATAGACTTGTTAAAAACTATGTCAATATGAGAGTTTAGGAATCACATACTGATATACTTTGGTTTCTTATTGTACAGTTAATGTTACTAATTATCTGATGTGCACAGACTAATACCGGTACAGTTAACATTTTGAGTTCCACAACAATCCTGTTTTAATGTGCTATGTATCTGTATATACATAGGCGATTAATTGTTCTTCAAATAGGCTAGTAGTTGTCCTTTTCCTTAAAAAGACAGATATACAGCTTTAATTTGAAGGAGTAGCTACAATGATTGTAAGGAACAAAACATTTACTGGGAACAAGCCTACTAGAGTTTAAAAACACCACACAGAGGCCTTCAATTCTTTTCAATACAGCTGTATTTGGCTGTTGCTGTGTCACTGTGTCTTTTTGTAAACAAAAATATTATATATGTCCAAAAATGAAAAACAAAACAAAAAAGCATAATCATGGACAACAATATACATTTTATTATAGCCTACTCACAACCTACTCATATCCCTGCTTTATTAGGCTACATTCTTCTCAGCCCGTTTCATCCACAGTTATCAAAGGCTAGGCTATGTGTAGCCTATGGTTTTTATTTAGTTTTTTTTAAAGGGTTTCCCCGTTGTTATGGTTTTGAAAATGACTCCTCACGTCTTATTGCTCGGATCCACTTTTCTCATCTTATGGGCTCTGTTTTGCGGTTCGGAATTTTATAAAATCTGCAATTCTGGGTTTTTTGCCTTGTTTAGTGCATCCCACCAAACAACAACTTTTAGGCATTTTTATGCCGTTAGCTAACGGATAGAAATGACAAGAAGGAACCAGCACGTCAAGTCAATGGAGGGCGAGAACGGGATATGTTTTCCCCCCCGGGATGGGCGGGGCCTATTTGCGCTCAGTTTCCTGGCAGTGCACTGTGCAGCAGCAGCGCAGTGACGGACGGTCATAAGCGGCTGGCTGGCTATGCATTTGTTTGTTTTTTTACATGCATGAACTATTATGAAAAATATAATTATTGATTTAAATTAATAGTACCTAATGTAAAATATCAGATAGCAGCATATTATGCATATGCGACTCGCGTGGGGGGGCCAGCGATTGTATCGGGGTGGCCGTGGCCACCCCTTGGCGGCGCCACTGGTTGTTGGAAGTAAAAAATGCCTCAGGTAGCAAAATTATTCAAACATCGGAAACACTGCCAAACACTGTCATTCAGTGTATTGTGTTCAGCAGACTATGTTGCAGTAGGAGGATCATATGAGGGCAATAGCTGAAATGCATTGTGCTCATAGCTTTCCAAGCACATTCACAGCTTATAGTGATCCAATGGTCAGTATTTGATGGAAATATCCTCCTGAGACAGAAAAAAAGTTTAAGTATACTTTTTTTTTTTACATGATACAAGTGTATTGGTGGAGTGAAAATATTTTCAAAATGTTATTTATTTAATTTTTATTGAACGCCCCTTAGTGTAGGTGTTAGATGCTCATAGATAGCTAATAACCACGGCGGACACCGAGTTGCAAAACCGACTGAACTTTATTGTGTACAGTTCTTCATAACCCTGGCGCGTTACTCTGACGCTCACGTAATCATAACGGCGTGACGTAACCTGTCACGCATACACAACATTTTCCCCCCCCATAGAAAACCCCACCAAACCCTAACGTTCAAAGTCACTGGTTCTTTGGAATGTATAACTGTCCGTGCAGAGAAGCCATATAACCGACTACTGCTATTAACCGTGACGGATGTTAAAAGTTAGTGACAAAGTCCTTGAGATAACCAGGCCGGGGCCGGGCTCGGGCCGGCCGTACTCTAGGCTCAGTAGGACGCGGGACCGGGTGTTCCCCCAGGGCTGGTGGCGGCCCTACTTGGTCTCCCACCCTGAGGCCTGAGTTTGCATTCTCTGTCATGCCTGCTGTGGGGCTAGGAGGAGCCACTCTCCGCAGGCGGCTTGCATGCCACCGTGACCCGTCGGACAGACGGAACGTAGCTGGTCCCAGTTGCTTGGTGACCTGCATCGGCGTGGACCAGAAAGACTGCAGCTTGTGGTCTCTGTGAGCCCTCCGGACTCTGACCCAGTCCTGGGCCACAATGCATGGAGGTTTTGCCCGTCGTTTCCCATCGTAGCGCTGTTTCATCTTTTGCTGATGGTCCAGGACCCGGTCTCGTACTTGTGATGGTGGTGCTGGGTCCGTCTGGACTCGCAGTCGATCCAACGGCAGCTGGAGCTCGCGCCCCAACATGAGGAGTGCCGGGGAACAACCAGTTGCGGCGTGTTGAGTTGACCGGTAGTGTAGCAGGGTGCGGAGCAGTGCCGTCTCGAACGGGAAGCCGTCGGCCAGGTGGGCTCTGATGCCGTTCTTCAGAGTTTGGTTCATTCTCTCCACCCCTCCATTGGCCTGGGGGTGGTACAGAGCTGTGCGAATGTGCTGAACGCCCCTCCCTCCCAGGAAGGCGGTGAACTCTGCAGCGACAAACTGTGGGCCGTTGTCGGTGGTGATCGCTGTAGGAGTCCCCCACCGTGAGAAGAGCGAGTCTAGGCAGTCAGTTATCACCCGGGTGGTGACGGAACCGACGGAGATGACCTCTGGCCACTTTGAGTGGAGATCATAGACCACCACCAGAAATCGTTGGTGGTGTGGGACCCCGTGGAGCTCCCCAGCGATGTCCACCTGGAGGTGTGTCCAGGGCTTGGTTGGCCAGGCCAATGGCTGCAGAGGGGGTGGTGTAGGGGGGCCAGTTTTCCCGCTCACAAGGCAGGCGGTGCAATCCCTCACCATGGTCTCGATGTCCCGGTCTATGGCTGGCCACCACACCAGGTCCCGACATCTCTGCTTCACCCTCACGATGCCCAGGTGGCCCTCGTGGGCCATGACTAGAATGCGTGCCCGTAGGCAGTCGGGCACAACGGTCCGTAGTCCACGAGCCACACAGACGTCACTCCAGCAAGACAGCTCCTCTCTCACCCGATAAAAAGGGGCCAGTTCCTCTGGGACTTTGTGGGGCCAGCCTTTGCGAATGAAAGTGCGTAGCTGGGAGAGAACGGGGTCCTGCTCTGAGGCCTGCTGGAGGTCGTGGAGAGAGACTGTAGCCTGGAGTGGGGTGTGGAGCATTTGAACCAGCTCAGGCTCTGTGGTGTCCAGGTCCGGGTCGGGCCCAGGAGAGGGGCACGGGAGGGGAGTGGCACGGGAGAGCAGGTCCGCCACTACATTCTCACGACCCGGGGTGAACTGTGTAGAGAAGTTGTACTGCTGCAGCCTCTCTGACCAGCGGTGGATCCTCAGTGGCCTGTGACCTGTTCCTGATGTTAATAGGAGGGCTGTGAGGGCCTGGTGGTCAGTCCGCAGCGTGAACGACCGCCCGTAGACATACATATGCCACCGTTCGCAGGCCCAGACACATGCGAGGGCCTCCCGCTCCCCCACCGAGTACTTTTGTTCAGCTGGGCTGAGGGCGCGAGAGGCGAAGGCGATGGGTCTCTCCGTCCCCTGCTGCAGCTGTGAGAGTACTGCTCCCAGGGCAGTGTTGGAGGCATCACAGGTGAGGATTGTAGGGCTTGAGAGATTAAAGTGTGCCAGCACAGGTGATGAGGTGAGCTGAGTCTTCAGCTGCTGGACGGCTGCTGAGCAGGCGGGCGTCCACACCCATGGAGCATCTTTTTTCAGTAGCTCGCGTAGAGGGGCCGTAGTGCTGGAGTAGTGGGGGAGGAAACGTAGATAGTATGCCGTCATGCCTAGAAATGAGGCGACTTGAGCTGGAGTGGCGGGCTCTGGGAGGCGCAGCACAGCGTCCACATTAGAGAGGAGTGGGCTGAGTCCCTCTGCGGTCAGACGAAACCCCACAAACTCGACGTCGGCCCTGGAGAAGACACACTTTTCCTCGTTCAGCGTGAGGTTGTGCTTCGATAGCACGCTGAGCACCTGGCGCAGGCGTTCGTCATGGAGGGCTGGTGTCGCCCCATGCACCACCAGGTCGTCAAGATAAATCACCACTCCCGGGATGCCTGTAAAGATGGTGGCCATAATCTTTTGGAAACAGCTGGGGGCCGAGCTGAGACCAAATGGCATCCTGGTGTACTGGAACACACCAGTGTGGGTGACAAAGGCGGTGAGACTGCGGCTGTCGGGGTGCAGTGGGACCTGCAGGTATCCTTGGCGGAGGTCCAGTTTTGAGAACACAGTGGAGTCGTGAAACTGGGTGGTCAGTTCCTCCACTGTGGGCAGTGGGTATTTGTCCGGGACGACTGCTTTGTTCACAGCCCTGAGGTCGATGCACACACGCAGCCCCCCAGACTTCTTTTTGGCGATCACTAGATTAGAGATCCACGGCGAGGCGTTGACAGGCTCGATTATGCCCGCCTGCTGTAGCTTCTGTAGCTCACCTGACACTTCCTCACGGAGAGCGAGGGGAATACGCCGTAGAGGCTGGATAACAGGCCGTACGTCAGGATTGAGAAGGGGCTGGTGGTTGAAGGAGGAGAGGCAGCCCAGTCCTGAGAACAGGGTAGGATATTGTTGTCGCCAAGGTGAGGCAACTTGGAGGATCGCTGATCCTGCAGCATCCAGGAGCGTGAAGCCCAGGCCAGAGAGCAAATCCATGCCCATAAGGTTACTGCCATGGCGTGCCACTAGGAAAGTGAAAGAGGGGAGGGTCTTCGTGCCATAACTGACCGTGCCAGTGAGTGCCCCCACCAGCTCGATTCTTGAGTTTCCATAACCACACAACTGTACCGAGGGTGTAGTGAGTTTTGCCTGTGGAAAGAGCCGTTCTACGGTAGATGAATTCAGCAGGGACACTGCAGCCCCTGTGTCCAGTAGCAGTGGCATGCTCACGCCATCCAGCTCGATTGTGCACGTCTTGAATGGCGAGGGGGCAGCATTCACCGCGTGTATAGAGTGGGTGTGATGTACTGTCGTGGGTTTGGAGTTCTGAGATGATGGGGCCCCTGTATCATTAGCCGGCGCAGAGCGGCAGACCCTGGAAAAGTGGTTCTGTCTCCCACAGCGCTGGCACGTCTGCCCTCTGGCAGGACAGTTCTGGGCCCTGGTGGCATGAGAGGAGGAGCCACAATTACCACAGCCCTGGCGAGTGAACGTGCGCTGTTGGCGCCCTATACGATTCACCCCAGAGTCGTCTTGAAAAGGAACAGGGCTGGGTGACCTGGAGGGATTTTGTACCTGTTGTGCTGTCATGTGCCCAGCAGAGGGCAGTGCTTGCCTAGCTAACTGTGAGGCAAATCCTGCTGCCGACTCAACTTTGAATGCAATCTCCACAGCCCTGGCGAGGGTCAAGTCATCTGGAGATGTTATAAGTTTCTCTCTGATCTTGGGGTCGGTTGTATATTCTGCAAGCTGATCTCTTATCATTTCATTTTCTAATTGCCCGAACTTGCACGTGCTTGCTAAGCCCGTCAAATCGGCTACATATTGATGCACAGACTCACCCGCTCGTTGTTTGCGTTGGCGAAACAAAATTCTCTGCATAATCACGTTTTGGGGGGCGGCGAAATGTGCAGATAGTAGCTGCACGCACGTCTTGTAGTCAGGAGCAGCTCCGAGGGTTTTGAAAATTCTCTGTCCCTCGATGCCCAGACAGTGGATTAGCATGGCTTTTTTCCGAGCATCATTCTGGTTCTTCACCGCGAGAGCCGTGAGATAGGTCTCAAACGCCTCATGCCAGCGAGTCCACGGGACGGGAGGCTCACCGGGCAGTGCGAGGAAAGGTGAAGGTGCTGGGAACGAAAACTCCATCCTCGTCGTCAATGTTAGATGCTCATAGATAGCTAATAACCACGGCGGACACCGAGTTGCAAAACCGACTGAACTTTATTGTGTACAGTTCTTCATAACCCTGGCGCGTTACTCTGACGCTCACGTAATCATAACGGCGTGACGTAACCTGTCACGCATACACAACAGTAGGTTTCATTATAGTGAGATTAAGACCAGACGCTCATGTCCCCATACAGGGGACCAAAATGAATTGCTGGCTTTTGGGAGGATATAGAATACATCACCAGAATATTTAACATTAACAGAAAATTGTGTCTGAACCTATAACAAGCAAGATGGTTAGCTAGCTAATGTTAGCTACCCACATTTTTTTTAAGGGGCTATAAATTTAGTGTACTTGATTATATTGATGCATTGAAGTTGATGGGAACAGTTTTAGTTTTTTTTATAATCCATAACTGCTCTGGTAATGGACAACTATCCCAAGCAGTAAATTCAGAAGAAGCCGAAAACGTGTAATTTCCTGCATTGCAGCAAATATGCCTCACAGAGGATTTATGCCACTCAAGTGATTCTGCAGCCTCTTTTGGACCATCTGGTTAGTCAAGAGAATCTGAGCTTGTAGTGCACGTCATTCACATTCATAATGTTGACATTTATAGAAATCTCATAAAGGGTACGAAAGACACATTCCTATTCTTACCACATAATTGTGATTCAACCCATCTTTCAGTGACATTTACGTCGAGGAAGACAGAGAGAGCTCTGCTAATTTCAGCAGGTTCACAGTTGGAGCTGTATGTTTTCATAAGACAACAGCAAAGGAATAGTCTCTGAGAAATGTCACACAATGATATGCATCGATATATTTATATGTTGATCTTCTTGAGTATTGGAATGTACCCTATAGAGAAAACCCTGACTGAATTATTATTTTTTTTACACGTATTAATACAAAACGTAGTACAAATAGAGGATTATGAAAAAAAATTTATTCGTCAGAGGAGTGCCAGAGGAGAATAGGGAAGGAGTCCTAGGACCCAAATAAAGAATGACACCGCTTAGAATACGAGAAGTACAGGCGGTAGTGTTGTAATGTTATTACGTTTGTTCATTTTGTCATGTCTGAATCCCAGTCCTTGTCTAATTCCTCCCCCTTGATGGTTTCCATAGGTAAAGCAGTCGGCTAGAACACATCTACCACCACATTGTTAATGAAGCAAGTAACAGACTTAGAATAAATCACTTTTTCTTCTGGACTGATCCAATTGCTACTACAAACACTACCCTCAAAAACCCAAAGCTAACCTGCCGTGACTCAGTTTATGTAATTTGTGAGTAAATTCAACAGCATCTCCAGAGGAGATAGGTAACTCCAGAGGAATGCTGTCAATAGTGTGACGTCCGGACAGGGACGGACCCAAATGCACGACGAGACAGTCTTAGGTTCAATAGGTTTACTTTAATGATATTCCGGGTCGGAACCACGCCGGGAAAACAAATATAAACAGTCAAATAATAACTCGTGGAACCCGTAGAGCGCTGGCCCAGGAGATCCAGCGAAGTAGCCAGTGGCTGTAGAGCGCTGGCACAGGAGATCCAGCGAAGTAGCAGTGGCTGATCACAGCCTGGGTAACGGCGTGAGTCGGTCGGCGGTGGAACCAGGATCCACACCGGGAAACAGGAGTGGCAATTGCTGGACCGTGGAGTACAGCTTGGGTAGCGAACTAGCAAGCGAAGAGACAAGTAAGACGACCAGACATACAGGAACAAACCGCAATACTTTGACAAGGAAACACAGGAACAGCACGATAATATAACTAGTGTCATTAGAGCTGATAAGCTACAGCTTGCGGGAAATGCATGCGCGATCAGCGAATTGATTGAACGATTAGCAACAGCGTGAGGAATGCGGTGAAGGCGATTGAGTGTGAGTTGTGTTATTAAGATGTGGTGTAAGTAATCAAGTGAAATGTAGACCCAATCAGGTAATAAACGCAGACATGATACGATTAGGTTCGGGGAAAACAGAGGAACACATCAAGGAAGGAACGGGGAGCGGAGCGGATCGTTACAGTACCCCCCCGTCAAGGTACGCCTCCTGGCGGACCACAGGCTCTGGTCGACTGGGCCTGGCGGTGATGGAAATCCTGGATGAGGGTCGGGTCCAGGATAAGACGGGGGGCAACCCAGGAACGTTCCTCGGGCCCATACCCTTCCCAGTCGACCAGGTACTGGTGGCCTCGTCCCCGGCGCCGGACATCGAGGATGCTGGAGACTGTGAACGCGGGGGCACCATCAATGTCCCGGACAGGTGGGGGGGCAGGAGTGGGAGCGCTGAGAGGGCAGGAGATCACTGGCTTGACCTGACTGACATGGAAGGTGGGGTGGATTTTGAGGGAGGCAGGGAGACGGAGTTTGAGAGTGACTGGGTTAAGGATGGAGTGCACAGTGAAGGGTCCGACGAAGCGGGGTTGGAGCTTGCGGGAGGTGCCGGGGAGGGAGAAGGTGGAGGTCGAAAGCCAAACCTTCTGTCCCGGGCGGTAGCGAGGGGCTGCGGACCGGTGCTGATCCGCCAGGCGACGATTCCGGGAGGAGGTCTTAAGGAGGGCGTTGCGGGTGGCTTTCCAGATCCGCTGGCAGCGTCGGACGTGGGCGTCCACAGATGGGACCGCCACCTCGGCCTCCTGGGCGGGGAACAGAGGGGGTTGGAAGCCCTGGGAAGCTTCAAAGGGAGACCTCCCCGTAGACGAGCACACCAAGGTGTTGTGGGCGTACTCAACCCACGGGAGGAGCTGGGACCAGGAGGCAGGATTGCGGGCCGTCACGCACCGTAAGGCGGCTCCCAGGTCCTGGTTAGCCCTCTCTGCCTGACCGTTGGTTTGCGGGTGGAACCCGGAGGATAGGCTGGCGGTGGCGCCGAGTGCGGTGCAAAATGCCTTCCAGACTGCGGAGGCAAACTGGGGGCCCCGGTCGGAGACGACATCCGCCGGAATCCCATGCAGCCGCACCACGTGCTGCACCAGGAGGTCGGCCGTCTCGAGGGCAGAGGGAAGTTTGGGGAGGGGAACAAAGTGCACCGCCTTGGAAAACCGGTCCACCAGGGTCAAAATGACAGTGTTACCGGCCGAAGGTGGTAGTCCGGTAACGAAGTCGACCCCGATGTGACTCCAAGGGCGGCCCGGGATGGGAAGGGGACGGAGGAGACCAGCAGGGGGGGAGTGAGACACCTTACTCCTGGCGCAGACAGGGCAAGCGTGGACGAAGGCCAGGGTGTCCCGCCGGGCGGTGGGCCACCAGAAGCTCCTGCGCACCAGCTCCACGGTGCGGTTGCCTCCGGGGTGGCAGGCCAGTCGGGAGGAGTGAGCCCACTCCAGGACCTGGGAGCGGACAGGGTTGGGGACGAACAGGGCAGAAGAGGGGTTAGGGCGAGGATCGGGATGCGTCACCTGAGCGTCCAGCACGATTTTCTGGATGGGCCACCGGACCGCAGCCACGACGCAGGAAGCTGGGACGATGGTCTCCGGGACAGACAGGTCGGCAGGGGAGGAGTGGATCCGAGAGAGGGCGTCGGGTTTGATGTTTTTTGATCCGGGTTTGAAGGTGATGGAGTAATTGAAACGTGCGAAGAATAATGACCAACGGGCCTGTCGGGAGTTGAGTCTCTTGGCTGACTGGATGTATTGTAGGTTACGGTGGTCAGTCAGGATCAGGAACGGTTGAGTGGTCCCTTCAAGCCAGTGTCTCCATTCCTCCAGTGCCAGCTTGATGGCCAGCAACTCCCGATCCCCTACCCCGTAGTTGCGTTGGGTGGGGGAGAGGCGGCGGGAGAAGAAGGCGCAGGGATGGAGCTTGTGGTTGAGGGGGGAGTGTTGGGACAGGATGGCCCCTACGCCTGTGTCCGAGGCGTCCACCTCCACCACGAATTGGCGGTCGGGTTCCGGGCAGCAGAGGATGGGGGCCGTGGTGAAGAGTGTTTTGAGTTTAGTGAATGCCTGATCTGCCCGGGGATTCCAGGCAAAAGGGTTTTTAACGGAAGTGAGGGTGGTGAGGGGTGCGGCTACCTGGCTGTAGTTCCTGATGAACCTCCTGTAAAAATTCGCGAATCCTAGGAACTGCTGCAGGTGCTTGCGAGTAGTCGGGATGGGCCACTCCGTAACAGCCTGGATTTTGGCCGGGTCCGGCCGTATGTCGCCCCTCTCCACTACAAAACCTAGGAACGAGACTGAGGGGGCATGGAACAGACATTTGTCGGCCTTGACAAATAACTTGTTCTCAAGTAGGCGTTGTAGCACCAGGGAGACGTGGTCTTGGTGTTCCCGTTGGTCTCGGGAAAAAATTAGAATGTCATCCAGGTAGACGAAAACAAAGCGGTTGAGAAAGTCCCTCAGTACATCGTTCACTAGGTTCTGGAACACGGCTGGGGCATTAGTCAGGCCGAACGGGACCACCCGGTACTCGAAGTGGCCCAGGGGGGTGTTGAACGCGGTCTTCCACTCGTCCCCCTCCCGGATCCGTACCAGGTGGTAGGCGTTACGGAGGTCCAGTTTCGTGAAGACTCGGGCGCCCTGCAGCAGTTCAAAGGCCGAATTCAGGAGGGGTAGGGGGTACTTATTCCGGACGGTGATGGAGTTGAGGCCCCGGTAGTCGATGCAGGGGCGGAGGGAGCCATCCTTCTTCTTCACAAAGAAGAATCCCGCTCCGACGGGCGAGGAGGAGGGACGGATGGTGCCTGCTTGGAGGGAGGACTTGATGTAGTCCTCCATGGCCGTTCTTTCCGGGCCGGATAGGCTGTACAGGCGGCCGGAGGGTAGGGGGGCGCCTGGAAACAGGGAGATGGCACAATCGTAGGGTCTGTGGGGGGGTAAGGACAAGGCCAGGGACTTGGAGAAGACCCGGGACATGTGCAGGTAACAGTGGGGGACCCCCTTCAGGTCGACCTCCGGAACGGATGTTTTGATCTCCGTGCTGGAAGGAGGTTCCGCTGAGTGAAGACAGGAGGTGTGGCATTGGGTGCTCCAGCTGGTGACGCTGGATGTGATCCAGTTGAGCAGGGGGTTGTGTTCATGCAGCCAGGGCTGACCAAGGACCAGAAGGGAGTGGGGAGTGTTGATGATGTATAGTTGAAGTGTCTCACGGTGGTTGCCGGATAGGAGCAGTTGGATGGGGATGGTGCGGTGGGTGATGTGGGCCAGGCGGTGGCCGTCCAAGGCATAGGCGTTTATAGGTTTCTCCAGTTCTTCCGTGGGGATCCCGGACTCGTCTACGAACTGGGAGTCCACGAAGTTGGAGTCGGCTCCTGAGTCGATCAGTGCCTGCACAGATACGGTAGCGGAGGCCGTAGTGCCCCATTTGAGGACCGCCGAGAGCTGGAAGCGGCTGGAGGTTAGGCTCGGTGTTTGGGTCTGGCTCGCCAGTAGGCCTAGGTTTGCTGACGAGCCCTCTCTTTTGGGCGCACTGGACAGGAGTTAAGGAGGTGATCTGTGCGGCCGCAGTAGAAACATGCTCCGGCGGCCCGGCGTTGGCGGCGGCGCGCGGCAGGGTCGGACGTAGTGCCGCCCAGCTGCATCGGTTCCCCGGCCTCCGGAAGTTCGCAGACCACGGGCGCCTGATGGCGAGGCGCAGGATGCGCGAATGTGGTTCCCAGAGGCGGTTGAGTCGGCGCATACGCCCTCTTCTCGCGGGTGCGGGCGCGCAGACGGTTGTTTACGGTGATGGCCAAGGAAATGAGGTCGTTCAGCGTGGGCGTGTCGTCGCGGGTGGCCATCTCGTCCTTCATTTCCTCGGACAGGGCGGAGCGGAAGACGCCCTGTAGGGAGGCGTCGTTCCAGCCAGACTGCGCCGCGAGGATCCGGAATTTGATGGCGAATTCCGCCACACTGCGCTCGCCTTGTTTCAGCGCCAGGAGCTGCTGGTTTACATCTCTCCCGCAGACGGGATGATCAAAAGTCCGCCGCATCTCCCTGGCGAAGTCCAGGTACTGGGTGCAGAGGTCGGGTTGCTTCTCCCACAACGCGGCGGCCCAGTCCCGCGCCTCTCCTCCCAGGCAAGTGATCACGTATGCCACGCGGGTGGCATCTGCGGAGTAGGAGGACGGCTGCATACGGAACGCCAGCTCGCACTGCAGCAGGAAAGGCTGGCATTTCCCCAGCTCGCCAGAGTATCGTTCGGGAGGGTTGGCCCGAGGCTCCCGATGAGGTAGTACAATTGCTGGTACCTGCGGTTGAGGTGGATCCCCCGCTTCAGGACGGAGTCCTGACGTCTGGGCAGCCAACTGATTGACCATCGTTCCCCATTTGGTGGTCTGTTCCACCATGCCCCGGAACATCTCCATGGTTTCATCCAGGCGACGGCTTTGCTGGGCGATCTGGGTAGCCTGGCAGGTGAGCGCGTGTCGAATCTGCTCCGCGTCGGCTGGGTCCATTTCTGGTCAAAGTATTCTGTGACGTCCGGACAGGGACGGACCCAAATGCACGACGAGACAGTCTTAGGTTCAATAGGTTTACTTTAATGATATTCCGGGTCGGAACCACGCCGGGAAAACAAATATAAACAGTCAAATAATAACTCGTGGAACCCGTAGAGCGCTGGCCCAGGAGATCCAGCGAAGTAGCCAGTGGCTGTAGAGCGCTGGCACAGGAGATCCAGCGAAGTAGCAGTGGCTGATCACAGCCTGGGTAACGGCGTGAGTCGGTCGGCGGTGGAACCAGGATCCACACCGGGAAACAGGAGTGGCAATTGCTGGACCGTGGAGTACAGCTTGGGTAGCGAACTAGCAAGCGAAGAGACAAGTAAGACGACCAGACATACAGGAACAAACCGCAATACTTTGACAAGGAAACACAGGAACAGCACGGTAATATAACTAGTGTCATTAGAGCTGATAAGCTACAGCTTGCGGGAAATGCATGCGCGATCAGCGAATTGATTGAACGATTAGCAACAGCGTGAGGAATGCGGTGAAGGCGATTGAGTGTGAGTTGTGTTATTAAGATGTGGTGTAAGTAATCAAGTGAAATGTAGACCCAATCAGGTAATAAACGCAGACATGATACGATTAGGTTCGGGGAAAACAGAGGAACACATCAAGGAAGGAACGGGGAGCGGAGCGGATCGTTACAAATAGCTCTGTACAGGGGTGTATCCCATTCCATTCTCAATGTAAAGATTTGTACAGCATGCTTAATGGTTTATTAATAGTAAACAGTAAATTATTGACCATACAATTAATGTACAATGGGATTATGTTTTTTACTATAGCATGCCCTTTTGGGTTTTCAGTTGTATCACAGATAGTAGTTGAGTTTTCCTAAATACTGTACTTTTAGAGTCCGGCTCCATACCAGTACTCATGAACTCATTAACCTGGTGGACCTTGCATGGTCCTCACAGTAGAACAGAAGACTTTGGAACGTCACATCCATACCAGTGGTGAGGTTAGGATGCACCTATGAGGGAATGCTGACATACTACAAGAGCAATTGTTTCATTGACTTTTAACATAGTTTTTTATTCTGCTCACATCATAAAATAATGCATTTGTGGTGAAGGAACTGGACTTGTAACCGAAATGTTGCAGGTTCGATTCCCAGGTAGGACACTGCCGTAGTGCCCTTGAGCAAGGTACTTAACCTGAATTGCTTCAGTATATATCCAGCTGTATGAATGGATAAATGTAATAAGATATAATAAGAAGTTGTGTAAGTCGCTCTGGATAAGAGCGTCTGCTAAATGTCTGTAATGTAACTGGCTTTAACATAAATTACATTTACAAACCATTGGCTTTCACATGTTATTATATTTTTATATTCATACATTTTTTAGATTCCAAATTCTATTTCCATTCTGTCATTTCTCAATTAATATTAGTGGGAAAGGTATGTTCATAATGAAACACAATCAAACTATTACTCTAATACAAGTTTACATTTTCATTCCCCATTTATTCATTTGTGCATGTCTTTTTTGCTAATGTAACAACAGTCAAGCATTCTCCCATTTTGAATTGTTACACTAATTGCTACAGTAACAGCTTGAATAGTTGGTCAATTACAGTGAAATTACCATTTGCCTTTGTTTTGCTAGCTTAAAAGAAAGCAAAATATTTTCTGAACATGTGCAATGCTTGGCTAAACAAAACCTGCTCACTATTCAAGAGCTAAGGACTGATTAATAGGCACCGCCTGTGAGAAGCTGCGATTCAGTAGATAGCATACACACTTACTTTTTTTCAGCGTGCATTATAGTATGCATGTGTACAATTATGTGTAAACACGGCGCTTTCGTTGCACCCTTTAAGGAGATCAGTATTTTTGCCATTTAAATTTTTAAGAATTAAAAACATAGAGGGAAGATTCACAATTGGCTCAAGATCACTTGTAAAGCGGAGAGATAGGAGGCCAGAGGGACAAAGAAATGGCACATGCCCTGGGACAAGAGGACAGCACTGCCTGTCCTGCTCAAGATGAGTGCATTCCTAGGACCCGGAGGTGGAGCTTTGGTTTGGGTCAGGGTTAGATGGGCTTCCCAAATTCAGCCCTGTGGACCCCTGTGCATATTGGTTTTTGTTGCATGTGAAATAGCCATTCGCAGCATCCAATTAGCTATTAAATGAGCTGTAAACGTCTAACCTCTGCTAAACAAACACATTGATTGATTGATTGATTGATCAACGGGAAGATTCACACTAATGAGCCTGCATCCTGTTTATCGAATAAAAAAAAGATGTAAATGAATATCGTTAATTGCCTTAACCAATCAGGGGATTTGCGGGAACAAAAACCATCCTACACAGGCACTCCGCAAGACTGTTTAGGAGCACACCTTCCGTTCTTTGCTCTGTCGTGTGCGTACATGACAGGAGAGTTGAGCTTCCCTGTGTTATTTTGTGGGCTGGGATTCCATGGGAGCTACAAGCAGGACAAAGCTGTAAATAGACTGCACTGCGAAGTACAGTGACAAGAAATGGGGATGACAACCCTGTTATCGAGCTTACTCAAACAATATGTGAGCATTGGGTCCAGGGTCATCCTTCAATTGACATTGCTACTATTTCTTCAGGCTATGCTTCAATCCTTGCAGTGTGTGTATGTGTGTGTGTGTGTGTGTGCGTGGGTGTCCTGTGGGAGAACCTCTTCAGCTTATCGCAGCTCGAACAACAGCATGGTCCGACTCTCACCCGCAACTCTGTGTAGTTTCTTTCAGTCAGACTGCTCCTTTGACAATGTTTTCATGGTTCTGAGCTGCAAGTTACAGAAGGCTTTCCGAAGGCTTCCCAAAGGCTTCCCAAAGGCTTCCCTGGAAGACGAGACTTCTCCTGTCGCTGCCGCCAAGACATCGACAAGCCTTGACGCTTCACAGAGTGAGTAATGCCTTCAGCGAGTCTCTGAAGGATCCGGAAGGGGCCACTGCGGGACCCTGGCCCCTCCCCTTCTTTCTGTACTTTCCGTAATGGTGACAAGAGGGCAAGCTCTCCGGAGACACTAACTCAAGGCGCGGAAAACGTACTCATATTCCTCGAGCACTTTTAGGACACTGGGGAAGCGGGTAACCCGGTCAATGTAACAGAGTTGCGGAGGCAGGGACACTTTGCCTTTTATAATTCCTGGCATGCAGCAATTCAGTTTGCCTTTTGTCAGGTGTTTTCTAGCCCAAATCGGCAATTCAAAAGGGACATTTCATTTGCTTGTTAATTCCAGCTGCATTATCCAATCAGCATAATGATTGGATAATCGAAGCCACCCTTCGTAATCTTAAAGAGCAGTTATTTGGCCAGTGACAGGCCCCCTGCAGTTTAAAATTGCGCTCACAATCATCCCACTGGCCCCACATTGAAAATGTCACATAACTAAGACACGCAACAGGCCAAAAACAGCAGTGGATTCTGCTCAATTAGTAACACTAAAATAGCTACTGGCAAGATGAAGAAAAATATTAAGCAAATCTATTTCTGTTGTGGGGAATGTTGTATTTACATAGCAGCTGCCACTGCTTTGACCAACGTATGAAGTCCTATCGTACCACATTTTCTCCTCAAATAATATAGTACCTGATATATCTGGAGCCATGAAGTATATAAGAGAGACAGTGACAACATTAGCATTTGTACGTGGGTATAGACTACAGATGTACACCAGTGCAATCCCACCCTCCATAGTAATTTTATAGTAACATGCAGGGCTATTTCCCACCGAGGAACGATTGAAAGGCAGTGAAGGTGAACAGGGGGAAACGGTTCTTGGGAGCACAAACAAGGTAGCTGTTTATGATGAACGCTACTTTTCGCTCTCACTTAATTAAAGGTTGTATTGCACCATCAGCACCAACTACAGCTCCTTAATTAGGGCTTCCAATTCTACTATGA
Organism: Ilyophis sp. 1 JC-2022; assembly: GCA_022702515.1. NCBI lineage: Eukaryota > Metazoa > Chordata > Actinopteri > Anguilliformes > Synaphobranchidae > Ilyophis > Ilyophis sp. 1 JC-2022. The sequence continues at coordinate 22,419,555 of CM040406.1, read as the reverse complement.
TGGGAACTGGGCAAGCTAATTGGGACCATTTATGTAATCATTCCTCTGAAAATGAAAGCCAATGGTTGGTGATATTGTTGGGGGACGTTTTGTATAATTTCTTGTTTAAAGAATACTTTCAGTGTCCATCCTTAACCTAATTGTATGTTCTATGTTCTACTGAACATAATATTATTCAGTATGCTTTAAAGCTATATATTTTTTAAACAGTCACCTAAACAGGTTTTTGCATTTTTTTTTGCATTTATCTGGGCATTAAAGAGGTGACGGAGCATTTGTGGTTGGTACTGAAATTTACTGTAAAATTTACGGTACTGAAATGTTGAATCATGCACTATTTCCAGACAATAATAAAATGTCCTTTATTACGCATTTAATATTTTTATAGAAATTGAAGTTAAAATTGAGCAATTTTTTAAAACATTTTTTAAATTGTAAGACCATTATAGCAACACAAAGTACAGCTAATAAATAATAATAATACATTTTATGCCAGAACCCTACGAATGATGTTTTATGCAAACAACAAGAATTACACATAGCACCTTCTGGAAGGCAGTAAAAAATTCTCTAAATAAAAAATAACTTCTTACAGTGGAAGACCCACCTCCTGTTTCATTGTTTGCTATTTGTAAGCTTAGATTTGTCAGGTAATGCTGCTCCATACCATGCTGACATTTGGCAACGAAGACAAAAAGAGACATTTAATCTGCGCCATCTGTATACACAAGTGAATCAAAGCATAAACACTTTGATCTTTAAACAAGATGTTGACTAATATTAGTTTCAATTAAATAGGATTTATGCATCCGATTGCTTTATGCATAATCAGGCTATTGTTGTCTCACTTTCAGAAACTCTTCTGTCATTTATGTCTGAAAACATCTCCAGCACCTTTCTTCCTTGAAAGTACATCATTGTCAGAAAATGATTGATAATGCGGACTAAAATACTCCTGTGACTGAAAGCTCTCTATTTTTAGAAACATGTGTTTACAGTGGCCTGGAATGTAATTCTTTTTGGAAATGTAATTCATGTCAGCCACTTCAGGTTTAACAGTCTGGTTTGTGGAAGAGTCTTTCTCTTTTTAAATGTTATCATTTAACTTTTTTCCCCACCTGTTTGCTATGTGAATCATACACAAAATCACTAAAATATTGTTTTTGTTCCTATCATCTTATCCTGTATCAGTACAGGATTTGACTGAAACTTTTACTATTTGACCTTCAAATAGTAACATTTCAAATAACCATAAATTTATGGGTAAAAAGCCTAGCCTTAGCCTTGTGAAGGTTTATTGGCCCCAAGTAAATTTGACATTACAATACAAAACTGAATTGAAGAACTGAGAGGCTTAGTCAGTAAATGCACTTTATTAACTATAGGCCAATCCAGGGATGTACAACTTTGGTGGCAGCAGGGGCTAAGAAATGATATGACTATGATGACTATGATGATATGACTATAAGAAGACATACATGCCCACTCACACGCCTAGCACTAAACTCACACCCACACATTGGGCCGGATTCATGCACCTAAGTCCCTCTCCTGCATGGTTTTTACACGGGATGAGATACGTTTTGTAACCTATGGTGCGTTTCTCAAAATGCGGGTGGCACAGGGCATGATATTCTAATGACCTGTTTCTTGTACCTGCCCCCTGGATTGCCAGCTTCCTTCTAAAAAAAACCAAACACTGTGATTTGCCTTTGTAAGAGATAATGTGGGGGTATACATTTTCAACGTGTCAGTGACAGTGCCTTTATTAACCGCATTTGTCTTTGTAAAAATCTGCCTTTGTGCATCGTAGTTGCGCTTGCGTGATGAGAAAGGCAGTGAACATATTAATCCGTCGCATTGACAAAATGATCATAGCTCCTATTAACGACTTGAATATACCCATCACACAATCAAAATAAATAATTGCTGGACAGTGGTTGCATGCAATATTATTAAGTAAACAAATTGTTGGATTTACTTTAAAAAAAAAAATTTTTTTATTTTTTTATTTTGTTTTTACAATTTACCTAATAGTCATGTACAGTGGTTGAACACAATAACCTACATGTGTAATCTTCAATTTAACCAGCTGAAGTCACATATACTTAATAATAGCCCATTATGTGCATCTGTCACAAGATGAAAGGATGTGGCCAGGAAAGAGAAAAAGATTGTGACCTGGACCACTGGTAGATCAACACTGCAGGGAGTTACTTTGCGCTTCTTAATAATTTTGGAGCAGCTGTGCTGACACAAGTAGGCTACAAAATCATCTATCTGTCAAAGAGAATATGATCCAGATACTGTCTATCAATTAATCCATTAAAACAGTGGATAAGTCAAATGTCTGAATCACAAATTGCTTAAAGCACAACTGAAGTTTGGTAGAACTTTGGGTTGTGTAGTTACCTGGCCATGAAATATGTTTGTTAGTTGCTCTGTGCTCCCCTGGGGTGATAATCCAGAATAGGGTATTTGTCCCTCTCCATTCACTTCTATGGGAAAGCTAAAACGGTCTCAAAATGACTTCTAGCACATATACAATCGCGAACTAAGAGAATCCTGTCAATACAAGCATTAAGCATTTCTCTTACGTATCTTTTTTTAAATTAAATGGTCCGACCTGCCTCCATTTTGGTAGTTTTTTCTGGTAGCTTGCCAACAACATTGAAGAAAATAGTACTTTATAAAAAAATGTAATTAGCCTACATGAAAAAAGAATATGTTGGAGGACTGTTTTTTATTTTTATTGACAGAATCGGCTTCTTTCCTGGTCATATACGTGCTAGAAGTGTCATTTTGAGACCGTTTTAGCTGCCCCATAGAAGTGAATGGAGAGCGACAAATACCCTATTTTGGATTATCACCCCAGGGGAGCACAGAGCAACTAACGAACATATTTTGCCACCATTTGGACTATCATGGCCAGGTAACTACACAACCCAAAGTTCTACCAAAGTTCAGTTGTGCTTTAAGCTATGTGGAATTTTGGGAGTTAGTGATTATCTCAAGTCTGAATCTGGCCCATAGTGTAGCCTATATGCTCTTCATTGTTGAAAAATTACTTTACCAAGTGTATGCGCTCCCAAACGTGCTTGCCAGGGAGAGAGCCTACTCTCTCAGATTTGGGAAATGAAATTAGTTTCTAAAAGTCGATTGTCCGCTCCCCGCTCTCCCCCGCGGACTGGAAAAACATGTGGGCCTGTAGCTGTCACGGTTCCATTTGCAATTCATGGGGCTGCTCGTTGTTGACTGTGCAGAGTGGGCCTTTGAAAAGCAGCAAGCGGTTGTGCTTGCAGAGTCTCTCCATCGGCGGCATTTGTGCTGAATGTTGTCTCGCGCGAAGGGCACATCTAAGGGCGGGTGAATGCGTGCGGGGAAGTGGGTCAAATCCAGATGTGACAGGTGATCTTCGTGCAATGGGATAAAAGTTCTTCATGCACAGTAAATGTGCCGTCTATTGCCATTGCATTTGGCAGCAACTGGCTCATCCCTGTCACATAGGTATAGGTCAGTGGCGGCCGGCCTATAGAGGGCGCTGGGGCGCCGCCCCCCCTCCCCCACATACAAATTTTAAAAAAAGTTTAAAAAAAATTATTATTTTTTATTATTATTTAATTTTTTAGTAGCTTAAAATTATTCTTTTTTATTATTATTTTTTATTATTATTTAATTTTTTAGTAGCTTAAACATGTTATATGTTGGCCTTGCGTTGTCTAAAGTTTAATACATTACATATGCATGTTCAGGGGACTGCGGGGCGCCGGTAACGTTATGGTGAATCAGAGCACTCATTCATTTTCAGGCGAGCCCCCTGATTCTTCTGCCTGATTCGCGGCCAAAAAAGTAGTTCCCCGGGCGCAGGCCTGTGCGCCCCGGACTATCCTACCCTTTTCTGATTAGTCCTCATGGTTTATGATATTATTTGATTGGATTTAAGGCATGTTTATCACGCCCAGCCGGCATCTAGCAGGATATCACTGCGAGTGCGCAAGTACTACGGCTAGGTTCAGTCGGCTGCTACGCATTCATTCAAGTAGATCTAGACCAAGCGAGAGAGATAATTCGAAATGGCTTCTTCAAGTGGAACAGAAAGCAAAGAAAATTCGGTTATTTCTTTGCAAAAAGAACCTTTCTCAAGGCGTTCAGTGGAAGAAAAGAAAAGAGTAAAGGAACTTGGACCAGAGCGACCAGATTTGCACATTCAACAGCAAACAAGTGATCGCGGTCGTTCTTATACCCGGGGCTTCTCTCGCTCGTGTTATGACAAACGGAGTTGGCTAGCTGGATGTGCTGTGAGTAATGCGTTATATTGCTTTCCCTGCTTGCTATTTCAAAGTGCTGGCACCGAACCATTGTGGACAACGACGGGGGTACGAGACCTAAAACATCTTGCTGAAAAGTGCAAACGGCATGAAAGTAGCCGCAGCCATCTTGACAACAGTATGAAGCTTTGAAACTTTTTTGGCAGGCTTAGCATTGCTGAACAACTCGATGAAGGCTACAGAATTGGCATTAGGCAAACTCTACAGAAAGTGGGCACATAATGTATGCTACAAACAAATCAAAGGTTTTTTTAAAAATCCTGGCATTTTCTAAAAATATATTGTTCTGTTTGATAGAAATTATAATAAAGTAACTGCATAAGCAATCACATTGTTTTCAGATTTGTTCTTTTTAAGTTAGAAGGATTTTATTTCAGAAAATACATCGGAAGTGGACAGAAAAATATCCCACACATTCAAAACAATGCTTAATTCCAGTTGCGAATGTTACTGTTCATTCTGTCCATCACAGTAACGTTAGCTAGACCCCTCTCTGTACATGATTCGGTGGATTTAGTAACTATTAAAATGCACAGGAAGTAACTCAATTAAACCCTTTGTTGTTATGATCGGGAAGAATTTTGCTAATCCAATTGTATAGGTTTATAGAAACCCGATTGTAAGGCTAACGTTATTTCTGTCCGTGACCAATCAGTAACGTTCGCGAGTATTACATTGCGAGATCCACTTTTATTTAACGCGGAAGTGATTCCCATCGTATTTGTGTGCCTGCTACGGTGGCCCAGAGGTGCAATCCACATTTCTAAAAAGAAATCTTTGTTTCTAAAACAAAATCCTTATTTCTAAATCCAAATCCTTGTTTCTAAAACCAAATCCTCGTTTCTAAAACACAATCCTCGTTTCTAAATCCAAATCCTCGTTTCTAAAACACAATCCTCGTTTCTAAATCCAAATCCTCGTTTCTAAAACACAATCCTCGTTTCTAAAACACAATCCTCGTTTCTAAATCCAAATCCTCGTTTCTAAAACACAATCCTCGTTACTAAAACACAATCCCCGTTTCTAAAACACAATCCTCGTTTCTAAATCCAAATCCTTGTTTCTAAAACCAAATCCTTGTTTCTAAAACCAAATCCTCGTTTCTAAAACACAATCCTCGTTTCTAAATCCAAATCCTCGTTTCTAAAACACAATCCTCGTTTCTAAAACACATTATTATTTGTTCTTATTGCTCCCATCTTGTTTGTCTGTAACTCTTGTATATGTTGTTTGTAACAGGGCGCTCTTGAAAATGAGAGCTTGCTCTCAAGAGCCTTCCCTGTATAAATAAAGGAGAAATAAAAAATAAAAAAATAAAAACAATCCTCGTTTCTAAATCCAAATCCTCGTTTCTAAAACACAATCCTTGTTTCTAAATCCAAATCCTTGTTTCTAAAACCAAATCCTTGTTTCTAAAACCAAATCCTCGTTTCTAAAACACAATCCTCGTTTCTAAATCCAAATCCTTGTTTCTAAAACCAAATCCTCGTTTCTAAAACACAATCCTCGTTTCTAAATCCAAATCCTCGTTTCTAAAACCAAATCCTCGTTTCTAAAACACAATCCTCGTTTCTAAATCCAAATCCTTGTTTCTAAAACCAAATCCTCGTTTCTAAAACACAATCCTCGTTTCTAAATCCAAATCCTCGTTTCTAAAACACAATCCTCGTTTCTAAAACACAATCCTTGTTTCTAAATCCAAATCCTCGTTTCTAAAACACAATCCTCGTTTCTAAAACACAATCCTTGTTTCTAAATCCAAATCCTTGTTTCTAAAACCAAATCCTTGTTTCTAAAACCAAATCCTCGTTTCTAAAACACAATCCTCGTTTCTAAATCCAAATCCTTGTTTCTAAAACCAAATCCTCGTTTCTAAAACACAATCCTCGTTTCTAAATCCAAATCCTCGTTTCTAAAACCAAATCCTCGTTTCTAAAACCAAATCCTCGTTTCTAAAACACAATCCTCGTTTCTAAATCCAAATCCTTGTTTCTAAAACCAAATCCTCGTTTCTAAATCCAAATCCTTGTTTCTAAAACCAAATCCTTGTTTCTTAATATAAATCTTAGTTTCCAAAATAAAATCCATAATTCTAAATAGAAATCCTCATTTCTAATACAAAATCCTTATTTCTAAATGTAAATCCTCGTTTCTAAAACAAAATCCTTATTTCTAAATGTAAATCTTCATTTCTAAAACAAAATCGTTATTTCTAAATTAAATCCTTGTTTCTAAAAGTTAATCCGAGTTTCTAAATTGAAATCCTTGTTTCTAAATTTAAATCCTCGTTTCTAAATTCAAATCCGAGTTTCTAAATTGAAATCCTTGTTTCTATTAAGCCTGAAAGCTAAATGCTACAGTTAGCCTGTGCGCAAAGCATACTGGGACCAGATGACGTATGCACGAGTGAGTCTGAGAGTGCAATTTGCATAGCAAGTTTAACGAGAAGCTGGTCTTCTGGCATAACAACTATCACAAAATTTCCGAACAAATTAAAGTTGAGTTTTCTTGCAGACATATTAACATAAAGCCTGTTAACAAGTCCAATAATTTCAGGAATATAACGGAAACTCGCTCTTATACGGAACTGCAGCTTGATTACAGGAGCCTACATTAAGCCAATCGTATGGTTCAGTTTGTCACCTACAAAAAACAGGCTTATCATTTCCCGTTCATTGTTGCACTGTAGGCTACGTTGCCTACAGTACGGTACACATTAACTAGCTACGTTATTTGATGTAAAACGAAATTGATCTCTCACCAAACAAACTCAATTTAGCCTGCATGTGGTCCAGACACCCTACCAATTGTGGTCAACTTCGATGCTTTGACAGAAAAGTTGTTAATTATTTTATGATGATCATAATGAATTGTGAGTTGTACTCCAGGACTCCCCGTTCTACGTAACGTTGCTCACGCGTGCTTCGTGGACTTGAAAAGCTATTTACCAATTTGTTAGTATGGTGTACTATACATTATTTTTTACACAAGCCAAGTTATTCGCTGGCCTTGCTTGCTTAATGTTGCCAAGCAAGGCATATTGCTTGATAGTTAACTTAGTTAGCCTCCAATACTCGCGTAAAACATTTTTTTCCGTGTCGTATTTTTTCATTATGTTATGTCCATTTTGTGGCAAGGTCCTTTCAGTTCTGCAATCACTGCGGGAAATGTATAACATTTTTACCGAAGGAACCAGGCCCTTAAAGCAACACATGTCATGTCCTCTTGGTTTGTAATAATAAAGCAATCTACATACTATAATATCAGCTTTGTGTTTCATATTTTTGCTGTACTGATATACCTATTAGGCAATTCTTATCATGAAATCCATTAGAAGGCTGCCTCTTGATATCTGAAATCTGCCTACACAGTAAAATTTCACATAACCTTAGAATTTAATTTCCAATTTTGACATGCCGATGTCGGTTTTACTTTTTAATCGCAAGTAATCGAGGCAGGGAAAACCACAGGAATGCGTTTGTGCTAACGTCATTTTGCAGAACATTTATCCGTACGCACGTTAACTTAAAAATAATATCACTCTATTTACCAGAGAGCACTTTCCACAAACTGGAAACTTTGCTGTTCTACTTTCAAAAGCGGTGTTTGTGATCTGAGCCATCGGCTCTCCTATAGCCTACCTTTCACGCGTTTAATTTAGACAACGTAGCTAATTAAGAAACAAACATTGTTTCCCTTTTATGTAGCTACGGCCTCATTTTTTAAATCTCACAATTAGCCGTGTGCCCTCTCCATAAATAAAGTCACAAATTAAGGTTAATGAAAGCGTTATGAATTAGCCTGCCCTATACACTTGAATAGCTCATTTGTTGTGCAGTTAGCGTCATGCTGCTACCAGTCCCGCTCTACTGGGTAAATCATGGCTAATACAGTTGCTATTTTCAAGGATTTACAGTATTTTTATAAAGCTACCCGACAGTTAAGCTACCACTCACGATAATATTCATTGGTCAACCCATTATCATGTCCATAAAAAGTGTTGACTTTATTATTTTTTTAAAGAATCTAAACGTACTGTAGCGAGCGCGGAGAATGAGGGAGGGAGACAGCGGCTTGCAGTTCCGAATCGCTCAGCCGAGCTTCGTTTTATTAGCGCTGCCTTACCAGCTCTCAAAAGAGCCTTTGGAATTTCTGCACAACAATCAGCTCAGCTCAGCTTGGAAACACTTCTTCACACTAACAACTGAATCGCTTCAGACACTGCTTATATAGGAACTATATAGGCTGTGATTGGCGCACACACTTACCGATTCCTAGCCAATCACAGCCACACATAACAGACAGTTAAAATGGACAGTTACGTTTAAAACAAAACGGTTAACACAAGACGCGGCTAACAAGTTAACGACACAATTTAAACACACACAGCACGTTATTTACAATTATGTACACCTTGACCGGGTAGCGGCTCACTACCCGGTCCTAGCTGGCCAGTTGACAATCCCCAGGTCGCCACAGTACTACAATTAGTAGCCTAGTTAGCAATTTGCCAGGACCACATGCAGGCTAAGTTAGCCTACATGGAGTTCATTTTGCTTTGGCGAGAGATCAATTTCGTTTTAAATCAAATAACAGCTAGTTAGTGTGTACCGTACTGTAGGCAACGTAGCCTACAATGAACGGGAAATGATAAGCCTGTTTTTTGTAGGTGACAAACAGTGAACCACACGATTGGCTTAATGTAGGCTCCTGTAATCAAGCTGCAGTTCCGTATAAGAACGAGTTTCCGTTATATTCCTGAAATTATTGGACTTGTTAACAGGCTTTATGTTAATATGTCTGCAAGAAAACTCAACTTTAGTTTGTTCGGCAATTTTGTGATAGTTGTTATGCCAGAAGACCAGCTTCTCGTTAGGCTTGCTATGCAAATTGCACTCTCAGACTCACTCGTGCATACGTCATCTGGTCCCAGTATGCTTTGCGCACAGGCTAACTGTAGCATTTAGCTTTCAGGCTTAATAGAAACAAGGATTTCAATTTAGAAACTCGGATTTGAATTTAGAAACGAGGATTTAAATTTAGAAACAAGGATTTCAATTTAGAAACTCGGATTAACTTTTAGAAACAAAGATTTAATTTAGAAATAACGATTTTGTTTTAGAAATGAAGATTTACATTTAGAAATAAGGATTTTGTTTTAGAAACGAGGATTTACATTTAGAAATAAGGATTTTGTATTAGAAATGAGGATTTCTATTTAGAATTATGGATTTTATTTTGGAAACTAAGATTTATATTAAGAAACAAGGATTTGGTTTTAGAAACAAGGATTTGGTTTTAGAAACAAGGATTTGGATTTAGAAACGAGGATTGTGTTTTAGAAACGAGGATTTGGTTTTAGAAACGTGGATTTGGTTTTAGAAACGAGGATTGTGTTTTAGAAACGAGGATTTGGTTTTAGAAACAAGGATTTGGATTTAGAAACGAGGATTGTGTTTTAGAAACGAGGATTTGGTTTTAGAAATGAGGATTTGGTTTTAGAAACGTGGATTTGGTTTTAGAAACGAGGATTGTGTTTTAGAAACAAGGATTTGGATTTAGAAACGAGGATTGTGTTTTAGAAACGAGGATTGTGTTTTAGAAACGAGGATTTGGTTTTAGAAACGAGGATTTGGTTTTAGAAACGAGGATTTGGATTTAGAAACGAGGATTGTGTTTTAGAAACGAGGATTTGGTTTTAGAAACAAGGATTTGGATTTAGAAACGAGGATTGTGTTTTAGAAACGAGGATTTGGTTTTTGAAACGAGGATTTGGTTTTAGAAACGAGGATTTGGATTTAGAAACGAGGATTGTGTTTTAGAAACAAGGATTTGGTTTTAGAAACAAGGATTTGGATTTAGAAACGAGGATTGTGTTTTAGAAACGAGGATTGTGTTTTAGAAACGAGGATTTGGATTTAGAAACGAGGATTGTGTTTTAGAAACGAGGATTTGGATTTAGAAACGAGGATTGTGTTTTAGAAACGAGGATTTGGATTTAGAAACGAGGATTGTGTTTTAGAAACGAGGATTTGGATTTAGAAACGAGGATTGTGTTTTAGAAACGAGGATTTGGTTTTAGAAACGAGGATTTGGATTTAGAAACGAGGATTGTGTTTTAGAAACGAGGATTTGGTTTTAGAAACGAGGATTTCGTTTTGGAAACGAGGATTGTGTTTTAGAAACGAGGATTGTGTTTTAGAAACGAGGATTTACATTTAGAAACAAGGATTTACATTTAGAAACAAAGATTTATTTTTAGAAATGTGGATTGCACCTCTGGGCCACCGTAGCCTGCGCTAAGATCGTAGATTCACGAATTTTGGAGCGGCGGGTGAGAAAAATTTCATTTTATTTCTCGAAATTAATGAATAAATATTCTGTCCACTAAAGTAACGATAGCGTCATGTAACGCACACCTCATTCAAGAAACGAAATTATGAAAACTACACATTATTTGAGGTGAAATGTGTGTTGAAATGACGAAAAGTTGGGATGCCCGTTGAATGCGTGTGTAAATGCATGTAAACATTGTGTACATTCGGCGAACCCGGAGATTCCCTGTGCTAACGTTAGACACTGTCCATGTAACATTAGCAAAAGCCCGTGTTTTCTGTGAAACCCAATCCATATGTTGATGAAGCACAAAAAAACTCATAAATATGTTGAAATGGTCATGTAATCATTTGCTGTATGTCTGTACATTCCATTATTTTAACATACAGTCAAGGATATTTAACTGTTTTGTTAAGTTAACTAAGTTCAGTCAATTCTGGCCACGTAACATTAGCAACATATCCAAAAATTTTAACCCCTTTATTAATCAAAATATGAGTGGGCCAGGTCTAAAAGTTGGTGGGAATCCTTTTTATTATAAAGCAAGACCAAATAAAACAGAAATGTTAGATTGCCTTGAGATTTTATCAGAAAAATTAATGGGATCAAATGTGCCCACTTTCTGTAGAATTTGCCATTAGAAACAATCAGTGATGTCTTACTTGAAAAACTGTCCTCCACTGTTGCCAATTAAACTGTCTTATGCAACTGAGACACAAGGTGGCTTGTTTTTTCTGTTTAAAGTCAAAGTCAGATGTATTTTTTTTTTTTTAGAAATGCTAGCGCCCCAACCTATATTTAGATCACCAGCCGCCACTGGTATAGGTATTTGTCTAAAAGCTGAAGAAGGAACGAGCAGTCATAGTACCTTAGCGCCCTGTTCACGTGCCGCCGCATGTCAAAAATCTGCGCGTCACGCTATGACTTGACGGAGATACACACAGACATTTTTTTGCCATATTATCATCGCCAAAGGCCTTAACCATAATGCATTGCATGTCATTTCATCGCAGGGGAATCATCGATTTTGCAAGTTCAAGTGAGATAGAACAGGATGCTGTAACACAGGATTGCTGTACTGTGGTCAATCTTTTTTTTATTTTTTTAAAGCTCTGGTGTTGATGCATTGTGCTCTCAGCTCTAGCAGTGCTGGTGCACTTGAAGCACTTTCTTTGTTGACAATAGTGATGATTTGGGTTGTGTCCTTTCATTACAAACACAAACTGCAAGCAAACCGAACACTGTGATTTGCCTTTGTAAGATGTAATCACTTTCCCATTTTGACTGATCTTTTGTTGGCGTTGATTAGCAGCTGCAGCAGAAGAGAATTTCCTCTGATGCACTGGCCGCTAGCCATTTATTTGAGAGACTGCCTCTTTGAGCAAATCCACGGTGATATATTAGAGCACCCCATCTGGTACAAACTGAATTGATGGGGCTCCCCAACTTTTCAAGGGAAGTTTTTGGGAGTTTTCAAGCGACCTCTTACACAATTACCATAAGCTGCTAAACACATTTTCCCCTACAGTCTACTACCAGCTACAAGCCCAAAATCAAATGCAGTAGCCTACATAACATTTCCTGGTACAGTGTACAGTAGAAGCAGCGTTGCCAGATGTACAAACCCCAATTCCAAAAAAGTTGGGACAGTATGTAAAATGCACATAAAAGCACTAAGCAGTGATTTGTAAATTTTCTTTGACATACATTTCATTGAAAACAGTACAACGAAAAGATATTTAATGTTTTACCTCATCAACTTTATTGATTTTTGTAAATATATGCAAATTCAGAATTTGATGCTTGCAACACGTTCCAAAAAAGTTGCGACATGGTCAAAATAAAGACTGAGAAGTTCAAATAACACCTGTTTGGAACATTCTACAGGTAAACAGGTGATGCTATCATGACTCGGTCATGGTTCGTGGGTTTTTATTTCCTTTTCCGTTGTGGTTCTCGTCCTTATTTCCCAATTGAGAATCTATCAGATTTTTTCCATGTTCCGTTCCGGGGTTTGCTTTCCCTCATCATTGTTTTCACCTGTGCCTCTACCTGCGGGGTATTTAAGTTCCTCACTTCCGCTTCCCCAGTGCTTTTTTGTCATTCGACATTGCATTGAGCCAGGTATAGCCAGGTACTAGCAACCTTGTGATATTAAACGCTGTTTATGTTCACGGGGGACTTGCTATTAGCTTTTAGTTCAAGTATTATTCCTCCTGTTAGCGTTCTGTGCAATTTATTTTATTCTTTGCTGTTCTCTCTGAGACAGTTTTCTTTGTTTGTTTAGTTTGTTTTACACTCTTCCGGCCATCCAAACTTATGTGCCGAAGGTGTTCTTTTCTTTGCTAAGTTTTCCGTTTTGGCTCCAATATTGAGCTCGAGAGATTTAGTTTGTGTTTCACTCGTTATTTGAGTTCACCCTATTTTACTGGGTTAATTTTTATTTGGCTGTTTAGCCACAAGGAATTAGTTTCCTGTCTTTTCTTTTTTTTGCATTTATTTTGTTATTCCTTTTATTGGTCCTCACTCGTGAGTGACTTGTTCTGATCCCCCTACCTTTGCGTTTGATTATCCGCCACTAAAATCCATTACACACTGGGTATAAAAGGATATCAAAAGCTAAATGGCTATAAATCGTCAAGGGTCTGAGGTATCAAACGAGCCTCAAACCATCACTCTGTTGCCAGATATGCTGTAGATGTGGATGGATCACTTTAAAGGTTGTTTCTCCTGACAAATCTTCATATTGAACTCTATGGAAAAATAAGTCAGAAGAAGAAACCATTCAACTTATCCATCCATATCTATTGCAAAGGATATGATTTTTGAAATCTAAGCTATATGCACTTAAGTGTGTCAGTAAACCAGGACTTCACAGTATTTTATCACATTGCTTAGTGACCCAAAAACACATTTTCACGGAGGTGTTCAGTACAAACATGTACAAACATGTACCTAACTGACTACGGCTGCTGCTTCCTGCACAGTTCTGTATTGCCTTTCAAAAAAAAAAACATAAATGAGAATGATTAGTTCCAGCATCCGGAAGCAAGGAGTTTATTCATTTTGTAAAGATCTCACTGTTCACACTACAATGAGTTCCCAAGAAAAGCTGTTGTGAATATAGGATGAGTGGTTTCATGCAAAACGTTACCCGCCAGCAATGATTATCCCGCCAAAGCGTTCAGCTGACATAAGGAAAAATATGCATGGATTTAAAGGCCCTTTCTTCTCCGCTCTCAGCGCCTTTCAGTGTTAACACAGTCATCGATTCTTCCTGCTGCGCTGCTGGTTTCAAAGTCATCACTCACAGAATCATGGCACAATTCAGGATTTTCTTACATGCGGATGAACAGGAACTTAACTGCAACCCGTTTCTACTGTATAGTTCTCTCACCATTGTGCTATTAAAGTTTTTAATGTGAAGCACCGATACAATAATAATCAATGTACACCACTGGCCAGTATTGAAGATGACTAGAATCAATGGTCCCGGTTGTTTTGACATTTTGTAAACTTCAGCAAAGTAGGGTCACTAATCACTGGTTGAAACCTGCCTAGATTGTTGCGCAGTCATTTCAAAAAGTTATCTCATTCGTGCTCTAACAAAGTGGTGCATGCTGCAAAAACATGAGGGTCTTTATATACTCTGTTGGAAGTTGGCATTAAACACTCAAAGTGTCTCCTAATTTGTACGGTTTGTAAAACAAACATTGAAAATGAGCATTTGTTTGTAAGTCAAGGGTAAGGACCAATTTAGTTTGAATCAAGGCCTAAATCAATAGCCAGCCTGAATTCCTTTACAAACATCAATTTAAAGTGGATATCAGAAACCAGCTGACTCACCTGCAGGTAATTGCAGGGCCTCAGAGATGGCTTCAGCTCTTGATGCATCACGGGCTTCTCCAGGTTTAAGAAGGACTTGCGGTAAGCCTCCTTGGCCTGGCTGACAGTGAGCGTGGACCAGGAGCTCCTCTTCATGAACTTCCCCTCGGGGGCCACCGGGGCCAGACCCTCGCAGGCAGAGCACTTGACGTCGTTGTTACTCTTGGAGGTCTTGAGGGCGAGGTCCCCAAACTGGCTCTGCATGGACTCAGGGTAGCAGTGGCCGATGACGTGGTCGCCGTAGTGGCGGCTCATGACGCTGGGTGCTCGGTACGTGCTGTCACTGTCCAGGTTGTCGTCAGAGCTCCACCAGCCGGTGGCCGGCCGGTGCTTGCCGTCGGCCTTGCGCTCTTTGCTCTTGCTTCTCTTGCTGTGCTTTTGGTGGCCGTGGTGGTGGCGACCATGGTGGTGGCTGTTGTCCTTGACCCCATTGACGTTGGTCTTGGACGAGCCCTCCAGCGAATGGGACTTGGTGAAGAGCTTCTGGACCGAGTGAACCAGGTGGCGGATTCGGCCTGGGCTCTCGCTGCGCTGCTCAGTGGTGGAGGTGCGCTGGTACTGCAGCGTGTGGAAACCATCCTGGTGGAGCGGCAGCTGCTTCTCGAACTGATCCAGCAGGTTGGCGGGGATGCGGTTGATCTTCCCACTCCCGCTGCCACCGCCGTTCCCACCACCGGACACGTGTGAGGCGGCGCAGTCGTCCCGCGCCCCATCGTGGTGGGAGCTGTAGTGCATCCTAGGGAAGGTGCTGCTTGAGACGTGGTCCGTCGCGACCGTGACAGGCAGCATCATGCACTCGGAGTGGATGGAGCTGCGGGGCGAGAAGCGGTGGTGCTCCATGGGGCAGCTCTCCGTGGGGCTGAGCAGGTAGGACGGCCGGGGGTCGGAGCCATGGTGCCCATAGTCGTGGAGGTGCTCACATTCAGGCAAGCCGCAGGTGTGCCCGGAGGTGATCTGGGGTTGAGTGCGGCTGCCGGATAGACCCTTCATGTTCCTAGGTGGCGGGGGAGAGTATCTGTCTTCATCGAGGTGCTGAGACGAGCACCATGAATACTGCTGGTCTATCAACAATGGGAAAGAGGGAGAGGAAAAAGAGTCAGGTGTTTATGTTAATGCACATGCATTAGTCTGCAAATTTGGGTATGCTAAATGAAAAAAACTGTTTGAAAGTTCAAGGGCAAAATCTTGGAGAGAGAGCACTAAATATCGCATCATACATTTGCTAAGTCTTATCTCATTACCACATGTTATTTGAATTGTGCTGTTTTTGTTGTGGAGTAAAATGAAAACATTTCGGTCACACTTTAAATGAAGTCTCCATATAAAGGCTTTATTAGCAATTATGTCACATTTGGCATAACATGTTGCATAAGAAGGTGTTATGTCACCATTTATGAAGCATGACATTTGTATGCTATATATTGCCTTTATATGGAGATTTTGTTTAAAGTGTGACCAAGATTTCAGTGTTAAAACAAAGATCAAATTTTTAAAACTGTAACTAAAACAATCAATTTGATCCCTTTTATACCTTTTTTTATAATTATTGTACCCTACCACTCTTGATTGTAAATGTTGTTCAATTTACGAAGCTGAATAAACAAAAGTGAACAAAAAATGTAACCACATACTATTCCGTTTCTTATTTTAGCTTGGCAACACCTTCACTAAAAGCAATATTGAAGGCCATAGATCCCCAATTATAGTAGGGTAAAATATATGAAAATATGTCAAAGTAAGATAAGTCTTTAACTCTTCACACAATGCTGGATGCAGTTTGCTTTCAATGAATATAAAACATTCTACTTTTTGTCGACAAAGGAATTTATATCCATCCAAGAAAGGCCCATGAGCCTCTGTCTTACAGGTCGTTTTTTTTAATAGACTTATATCCCGAGATGTGAAAGACACAGCTGAGGCCTTCCGTTCTCTCCTTTCTCCCATTCCCTCATTCCTGTCATTCTGCACCGAACTGCGCTCTCGGGTACCGTTTTCATTTATTCAATGCAAAGTAAAATAATAGGCTATCATTTTGGAGCTCGGGTGCCATCCGTCAGAAGCGGTTGCAAGGATCGGTTTGGAGGTGGATCGGTGATCGTCCTTGGGAGGCCTCCGCTGCGCTCTTCGCCCTCTGTGTCTTTGGCTTGGCGAGATTTTTTAAAAATGCGCCTCCCATAATCTTTTTATCGCAGGCGGTCTTTAATTATAACACTGTTTAACTTCGTAAGCATAAAGCGCTGCCTTATTTGGCCCCTTATTAAAGAACTTTGAAAGTGGGCACATCTGTGAGTGTAGTGGAATAAAAATGATGGGCTGGTCTTTTGCACCAGTGGCACAATCCCGCAAAGAGCAGGGTTAACTCCACAAAGTTCTTGGCAACAGTAAATCTTTACTTGAGTTTCTTGATCAGGTTGCATTTGTACCATAGCTAGAAACGCTCCTTCAGAACCCAATGTATCTGTACAGCGACAGGCAGGGGCTAACCCCCCTCCCCGCCCTCCTACCCCCCAGCAGAGGGGGTCATACAGCTAATGACACTGAGCATTGGAGGAGTGTTCAGGTCGGCTTGAAACCAGGGGATGGGCTCCTCACTGCCTACCCGTGCAGTCGATACCTGACATTTACAACCGACATTCCAATTATGGCTTCTCATTTACAATGCAGGACAGTGCTAGGAAAAAAAACTTGAGTACAGGCCTTGGCTCTGTTACCATGAACCAATATTACTGCGGCAGTTTTGAAGAAAAAGCTCTCTGGAATTCATGTTTTGCATGTAGGACTCTGGTTCTGGAAATTTTTTTACTGAATCTCTCATTAGAACCTGAAATCAATTTGAACCTTTCTGCAGAAATAACTCAGTAACCCCAAGGAATATACAAAAGTGCAATCCAAGGTATTATCAACCACTGATTTATAAATTGTATGCATATCTTACCAAATATTCCCTAGATAATTAACATTGAGTAACTAACCTACCAATTTTATTACAAATTATACAAAGTGTTATGAAACTAAACATGCTGAAGGTATTACTGAGCTTCATTCAGAAATGTCAGCCCTCACAACAGACATATTCAGAACAGTGGGGCCCCAGAACTGTGATTTATTTTATTCCTATGGGCTCCCCAGGTCAGGGTAGTTCAACTGCCATAAGGTCCATCCTTTTGAAAATGATATACAGTAGATATACAGCTCTATCTTGGAGAGAACAGTGCTTTCTGAGGTCCTGACCCTTTCCACATCATAAAATAATCTGAGAGAATCTTGGTTAAGGTTGAATGAATAACCCAAGAGCAGGATTTGACATTTCCCTTGAATACACCACAGAGACCAACTACACCTGTCACTGCCTTTGACATTTTATATATAGAATAACTTTGTAGCAGAAGAGGGGAGGATTGAGAGACCGAATCTATAATGGCCTATTCATATTCATGGCCATTGAATAAGACCATCCGCAGGAAAATGCCCTTTGCCGTATGTGTAGAAGTGTAAAATGTGCATGCAATTCATCCACTCCAAACCCACCATGTCAGAATAAAAATGTGCGTAGGATGGCTGTGGCAAGAAAGTGACAAATAGGTGGTAACGCAACAAAAAGCCATACTCCACATGAGTCCTCCACCCTCAGCAATTGACTAGTTGAGGGTGTTTGGAGAGAGTGGTTTGGACATGCAGTGATACATCACAGTCAGGAGGGGGGTGAGAATCTCCTCTCTTCTTGACCGTTTCTGTTCTGAAGTGCTGCATCTTTTTTTCTGTTGTTGTTTGTGTTTGCGAGCCTCCCGCTAAATCGCGACAGCAGGGAAACCTGGTGGAGCTGCCTGCCAGGCTTCAGCCTATAGTGGGATGAGTTTTGCTTTCATAGTACAGTACAGCCCCAGCCTCCTGAATGCTTTTAGTGCCAGGTGGAGGGATGGCAATACGAGCCCATTTACGAATTTGCCTACGTTTGTGGGGTATGACATCCACAGATCCCCTCTGCCAAATTTTGCCAGAAGGAATCAGGACCTCCTCCCACTCCCCAAAACAGGTGTCACTTGATTTTTGCTCACCGTGGCTGCAGCCCAAAGCCACTGGACCCCAGAAATGAATGGTTTATCATTGCTCATCTCTCACAGCCACACGGTTGCAAGCTACGCTTCTGCTAGGGTGCTGCAGCATATTTCATTTGGAGACGTCGAATCTCTGTGCATCTGACATCCCCCAGTTGTTTTCAAATGTTTTTTTGTCAGGAAAAGACAATATTATGTTTGAAGTTAGCGAGCCACACTGTTATGTTCTGAGCATCTGAGTTCTGTCTGTGTTTTGTATATTTTCCTTGTTTAATTATTCTGAGTACATATTTATGTTTCTGATTATTTCTGGTTTCACTGTCCTGTGTTTTGTATTTCTGTCACTCCCTGTCTTCGTCACACTTTTCGGGAGTCTGTGGGGATTTCGGTTTTCTCTGTATTTCCTCTCTCATTCCTTCCTTCTGACTAATTACTTAATTGTAAATAATACTAATTAACTAACAACCACTAACGTCTTAGAATTAGGGTCTACTAATCTACTAATGACTAACTTGTACATAATACTAAACAACTAACTTACTAACATTAGAGATTTCGAATTTTCTACTAACATTACTAATTACAAATTTATCTTGAGTTCCTCACTGCAGCTGTCTCTCGTTTTGCCTGTCCTATCACTAATTATCTTTCTTTGATTTCTCTATTACTACAGCTGACTCTCGTTTCCGCTTTCCATTTTCTAATTGTATGCACTTTCCCAGTTCATGTCCAAGTCTGTGTTGTGTGATTCCGGTCCGCGTATTACGTGTTCCATTATTATTGTATTATTGCTTTCCTCATTGTTTCATTATGTGCACCTGTTTGTCAATTGCCCTTCCCGGTTCCTCACACCTGATCCTCATTGTTTCTTGTTTCCCTCAGTGTATTTATACCTTGTGCATTCGGTCTTTTGTTGTGAGTTCCTCAACTTTGATAGTGTTGTTTGCATGTGAATGTTGAGTGGTCTGAGTGTCTGTTTTTCCCCCACTGAGTCGGTTTCGAGTTTCAGTTAGTTTTTGTGTTTGTTCCTTGTCTGTTTTTTTTGTTTATTTTTTGTGCCTTCTTGATTTCCCGGTTTTTGATTTCTGCCTGTGTTCTTGAGACCCTGATTTCTGGACTGTGTTTTTGTACCTTGCCGTGCCTTCCCGGGTTCTGACCTCTGCCTATCTTTTTACTATTCTTTGGATTCTGATTTTTGTACCACTGCCTGTCATTAAACTTTGGTTTATTTGTACTCCTGCCTGCTACTGGGTCCCTCTTTCCACCTGCCATAACACACACGTGTTGCATCAGTGACGACTTAACTCACTCGGTCATGCAAACGATTGCCTATTTTAATCCAACCAAAGTGTGGGATAAGTTTGCATTTTTTGCTTTCCTGTGCATGTAATCTACAATGGTGTTCATCTAACCTTATTAGTTGCCTTATTCTGCTCAATGAGCAATGCTGACTAAAGCAGGTTATTCTGATAATAATTGTGCAATGTTATTATACTCTTAAGAGAAAGGAAAAGGTTTCATGATTTATCAGGTTATCTGCACATGAATGAAGGAATCTGTCTCCATTCTTGCTATAATACCTGAATTTATTAAAAGGGTGAACATTACACAGGGAAGGAGAAGATAATGTGGGGGAGGAGTGACACTGACTGCGAATGCTGAGCTCTGTTTTGACAGTGGACGGAGACCGCGACACTGCGTGTAGCCTGTGGAGGAAAGTCGTGGAGGCGGAGTTTGTGTGTGGGACACTGAACATCTCAAAACAGGGGGGGCTATTTTTAATGACATTTGGCTGTTTCACTTTAATTCACTTAATTTGTTTGATTAATGCAATGATTCTATTGAATGTTTTTATTGGATATGTTTGTGTTGTGGGTCTGCCCCAGTGTACATGTCTTTTTGTTGTTGCTGGTGGCTACAACTGAAGTTCCCTTAAAGGGGAAATCAGTTATTCTATTATATTCTATTATGAAGTTACACTGTAGCATTATTACATGTGAACCGTGCCTCTTTTACAAATGTATCTGGGAGCACTTTGAACAATCTTTATTTTTGTGCATAAGCTCAACCAGGTGCTTCGAGTACTTTTTGACTGGTGTGACTCGAGCAAAAACGATGCATTTTGGTCAGTGGTGACTTGTACAATCAGTACATTTATTTTTTGCAACCTCAGCTAGTGCACAATTAGACATAATTTTCCCCAAAACTATCAACTTGTTAAGGTCTAGTATAGCATTTTTATAAGGCCATTATATTTAATATATACAGTGATCATTTCTGTTGGTACAGAAAATCTTACAAAACTTGGGATTTTGACATTATTAATCATCATACATTCAGGCAAAATGAAATACAGCTATGGTGATGAATTATAATGTCATGGGTAGGCTGGGTGTATTGGTTTCATTTTTGCACACAGGCCCTGGCCCTGGCTGAATAAGGGCTGCAATAGGCAGACAGACAGAGAGAATGCTTCTCCTGGGTTGTGATTGAGCACAGCACATGCTCCCGCCATCCCACTGTGTCAGTAAGCAGGGGCACTGAAGAGAGTTAGATTAGAAAGGAGGAATTAAACTGTCATTGTCACTGTCAGACCGCTGTTGTATTATTCATTGTCTTTGCGCATGTGCGTGAGTGTGTGTGTGTGTGTGTGTGAGAGAGAAAAAAAGAGAGAGAGGGAGAGGCCTAAAGACTTACCTTATAACTGCCTGAGTCTATTTCAAACGCACGCACCTGCACACACACACACACACACACACGCACGCTTTACAGTTGCAGTTGTAATCTCTGCCTGAAATGTAATCTCTACACACTGAAACTCCTTTCATGCGGTGGTGTTGGTATGATTTCTCAACCTCCTGCAAGCAGTGTCCGGGGTTTATCTTTTTTGGCCGCAAAATCCAAATATTTTTTCGCCACCCCCTTGCCTTTCCATTTTACAGCATCTCGGACAGGCCAGCGTTATTAAGGCATCTTTTTTTCCAGCAACTCTCCCGTGGCCAAGAATGCAAACTTATAATCCTCTTATGATCCGTCAGGAAAGGTTACAGCCCACAACATGCTTGCTTTACACTCCACCTCTATTTGTCCTATATGTGGGGTTCAACGAGTGAGCCAAGGGCACGCTTACATATTTAATCGAAGATTACAGTCGCTACCACCTCACCTCGATAAGATCAACAGCTGAGTTCTTCAAAACTTATCATAAAAGAATGAATTATTACAATAATGACTAAGCGTGTCATCCCCCTGCTTCGCTCAGCTCTCCACAATACGCAGTCTTGACCGATCCAGATAAGAAAGATAACAGAAGAAGATTTGAAAGTTTTGCAAAATCAGCCCACCATTATTTGAAGCTGAAGCTAGTCTAACAATTACATTCTGTGTAGGAAAGATACAAAATAATTAGCACTTAAAAACACAATCAAAAGTCGAACACTGCAGCTGCCAGCTAACAAACCTTGTTAATTTTTTTTTTTTACATTGTTGCAGTTTTTTATGCTTGTACCGAATAACAAGCTTGTAGCAACATCTTTAATAACATTTATTTTTACCGCAACCAAACTCTTCATTAGTGGTGTAAATAGCTCTAGATCACACTTGTTATGTTTTACACAGGAAGGCTAGGCAAACAACTCTCCAAAAACGACATAAAAGGTAAACAGGTATAAAGCTTTTATTTTCTTATAATCAGATGCAAATTGTTGGTACCACACTAAAGCAGCCAAAGAATCTACATTCACAGTCTCATACATACATATACCACACAGACATACACACATAGACACACGCATACACACAAACATACTAATACCGCATACATATACACTCATCATGCATACACACACATACCATGGACAAACACATACACATACAGGACACACACACACACACACACACACACACATATCCCCTCAGTCTGTGAGAAAGGTGATTAACTCCTTTGAGAGAGATGTACGCAGGCACATTACATTGTGAAATATAATTAGCGTGAGTGGAAGTCACAGTGTTTCCATGGCTGTTTTAGTGACTGTGAGATGAAAAAAGACCACTGTCGACATCAGCTGAAGAATGCTCCAAATGCATCACACAATAAGCCATTTTACCACTGCTAAAAGTCAAAACCAAAAATAACCCTTAGTACAGTTCCACTGAGAGCTTTGTCATGTAATACAATAAAGGGCTGTCCATGAAAAATAATACACAGGGATATTGACTCAGATATAAGGCACGGCTCTGTCCCAATCAGGTGAAAGAACAGTTCCAGCATTCCACATGTAATTATCCACTACATGAATAACTGATTCAGCCATTTAAGAAGGTCATGATTATTCAAACTCCTTGGAGATGCGAGGGTTCAACCCAGGAGGACTTGAATTCTGAGAGTTGTTAAAAACAGGCATTTATACTTTGTACTGCTGGCCAAAAATGCTGGCTTTACTAATTTTGCTGGTGGAAATACCTTATAAGATTGATTGACAATTAGAAGAGGTCATTCATTCAGAGCAGGGGTGTCCAATCTTATCCGAAAAGGGCCGATGTGAGCACAGGTTTTTGTTTCAGTCCAGCACTAAGACACCTGATTCTAGTTATCAAGGTCTTGATTAAAGACCACGGGTAGTTAATTCATTGAATCAGGTGTCGTAGTGCTGGGATAAAATCAAAACCTGCACCACATCGGCCCTATTGACATAAGACTGGCCACCCCTGAGTATCTAGCACTGAACACATTCTAGCTATGAAAGCCCAGTGCTTCTGTTATATGACCTGTCACGCTATCCCATGTACAGCATTCTCAATTCACAAAATGGATACATGCATTTTATGATTGATATGATGATTTAAGATTTATATTGCAATATTGAATGCAGGAACATTGAGATATCAAAGTCAACTTTATGAAAGACTCACCCTATGTTAAGTATTCTAAAAAAGACACCTGGCATACATCACTTTACTTCTTCTAAAGTTTGCTCTCAAGCTTAAGAAACCATCGAGTCTGCAGACATTCTAGTGGACGTAAGTGTGAATTATATTAAGAAGCACTACGCTGCAATGCAAATTGCAGGATCTGCAGACCTCAGATAATTGTGAACTTAGCACCTCAGAGGCCCGCTAATCTGAGATAAAAGAACATCCTTGCTGGGACTGTGAGTTTTTTTCCCCTTCGGTGCTAAAACTAAAGTTCCCATCTCTGGTTGAAGAACTCTCAAATTTTGTCTATTTTCCCCCTCATAATATAATTATACTTCCACACCCGTTCATACTTAAAAAGGGAAACCAAAACCCAAAAGTTTTTAATACATGTTTTTGTACATATATCTGTGCTTTTCATACAGGTAGCAATGAAATTTCCCCAGGCTGGCACTTCAGTGCAGTGTGTGGCTTCCTAGAGTCATGCGCTGTGCTGGCAGAGGGATTTGATTGGCTCAGTGGTCGTAATCATTCTGAATTTACAACTGCGTACTTTCAACCAAGCAGGTAGGAGCCACAAGCCCATATTTCTGTCGACGCCGTGGGGGCAGATTGAATGGTGGGAGCAACCTTGGGTTGCATTGAGTTGAATTGCCAGGCTCAACATGCGTCTATCGACTTTATAAGTGGGATTATCGGGTGCCTCCTGCTTCCTCCATCTCCCCTTATTTCTACGTCTCTCTTTCTCCCTCTCACTTGCCTTGCACTTCTTCTCTTTCAGTAATCTCTCGTTTTCGTCCTGAGCCTGTCTCTTCTGCACCATTCCCGCTCTTGTTTTTCTGCAAACGGCCGTGCAACGCGCCATCAGAAGAACAGAGTGCCTGGCGGTTACCGAAGCAACCGAACATGGAGAAAGCGCTCATTAACCCGGTTGAGGAAACTCATACGTGTGATGGAGCAATGTGATGGACCTTGTCACACTGCAAAACACCTGCCTGTGCAAAACGTGGCAGGTCAGAGGTGGCAAACTTTACTTTTCACCAAAACAGTTTTTCTCTTTCGGGTCATTCTGCAAGTTGAGAAACTCACCTCATGCTGTTTTTATAAAGTGTGTTACATTAGTCCGTAAAGTTTCACAGCGTAAAATCTCACAGAAACTGTGGCCAGAATTCAATAAACATTTTTATTTCACTTTGACTCACCGTTAAGTACAAACATTTGTTTTGACCTTCCACCAATGCAGTTGCACGAGCTCAGCAATTGAAAATCAAAGGTAATGGCAAAGCCTTTTCTTCTCTTTTTTTGGAATGTGCAGTCATATTTGCAGGCCAGACTCATCTATTCAACATCCACCTCTCAAATTTGGCGTAACACAGACTATCATAACAGTACTCCACAGCAAGCGCCGTCAACAACACTGTAAATATTCAGTGATAAGATAATGATATATAGAGACTATTACGTTTATTAACTTGATATCTCTTAGCAAGCGACAGACCTACAATCAATTACGTACCTGCATAAATCCAATTATGATGCTGCACCTGTGTGCTGTAAGTCAGTGTGGTCTCTGCATTAATGGGAGCGTAGCAATTTATTTACTGCGCTTTTTCTCGTCTTGCATGCAGTATCTAAAAGTAATAAAACTCTGAAAAGATTTTGCCGAAGACATTTACATTTGTGAGCATGCACGTTTTTTTTTGCATTAACTAATGGTTTAACCGAGGCAAGCGCACCATTACAAACAAAGGGCATTTTGGTGTTTAATGAACCTCAAGAACCAACCATCATGAGTTTTTAAGCAGTACCCTCCCATTTTAAATTACGCTGGCAGTCAGCCAAGAGGTTCATCATCTATTTTTCACTCAGTCACTGAATGGCACTTTTGAAGGCCGTGAGGACAGAAAAATTGTTGAACAACCGCAAGCCAAAATTTCCGCTTAATGATGATTTTTTTTTCCACCTCTATTGACAATGTATGTAAATTATGGTGACGTTGCACACATTAAAATGGCATCAGCGAGACTCTAATAGCGCGACATCTGCTCGTCCTTTTGCGGAGGCCAATTAAAGTCCCTATCGCTGTGAAAAGCCACTTGCTTTCTACTACAAGGTGCCCTGGGGTATTGATCGCATCACGTCACGGTTGCTATCTAATGGTTGTCCTTGAGACAAAAAAAAAAAAAAACATGAGGAAAACAGCATTATCATTCTTTCAAACAGGAGATACTATAGCTACTGCTTTGAAAAGGACCCTGTGAGGGCACTTTTTTATAATTTTATAATTGCCCTCTGTGCGTCTCCCAGTGCAGTCCAGATAAGAGCTTCAGCATACAAAGACAATACAGATCTGCCGTGAACACGGAAGAACACAAACTCTGCCTTCCACTCGGTTGTTTTCATTTCTTACATAATCACATCAAATGTCAGGTTTGTACAATAAAAGCGACAAACAAAAAAGATCACTTCCCTTGGCGCAGTTTTATGCGGTCCTCAATAGGGGGGCAGAGGTTATAAGTGAGGATACTCATATCAAAGTGGCAGAGTTTTATTAGATTACTCATACCAAAGAGGTATAATATGTGTGTGCACATATTATACTTAATGACCCACCTAAACCCGTCCTAGAACCCGCCACTGTTTTCACAACCACAGTTTTGGACCACCGACTGATGGGCTAAATTTAACACTGGTTGCATCCAAAAAATAGGTGATTCACAACCTGAATCCAAACAAATAGCATAAGCATGTTTCCCCTTCAAGGACAAATAAAATGTAAAAAATTGTTTTTATTTGGAGAGGGCAGGAGGGGTCTTGCTTCAGTTAATAATGAATGTATTACCATAAACATGCCATCAATGTGTTTAACTTGATGAACATTTCAGCACAGTGTTATTACCTAATTATGTTTCTCTTGTCATTGTTCAGAGCAGCTGGGTTGAGATGTGATGCCCTCATGATACATTTTGAATCCTAATTCTATCACTGGCCTAGAAGTAGAGGTTTGTGTGAGACTTTTCTTAATCCATCTCCTGCAAAGTATTATCCTGCCCTTTCAAAGGCTTTTTCCTGTTCTCTCATGGTTGTGTTCCACTCTCACCCACGTTATAATTATCCCCACAAAATATGATAAGTATGATATTTTTAAATTGAATTAATTATATTGAATTACAGTTTCAACTCAAAAAAACACAATCACACTAATAACAAATCCAACATTTTTAATTAAAATAATGTGACTTTTGGTGGTACTGTCAGGCCAAAATTGATCCGGGAGCCAAAATTGATCCGGGCCAGAGATCGGAATGCTTGGAATGTCGTTGCTATGCCAACAGACACGCGAGCATTGTGACGCGTGTTCGCACTTGCTTTGACCTCAGAATCGCCGGGTGACAAGTTTGCACTTGCTTTTAGCTCAGAATCGCCGGAGATCGTTGGACGGAGATAAATCACTACATCACTCAAATAACCATCACTATCACTCAGATAACCTTTATAGTTTCCCTTTGTATAGGCTACTAAGCTTTATATTGTTAATTGTTTTCGATTTTAGATTGTGTTGGTGATTAATTTCACCTCAGAATCGATGGAGTAAACGTTGCTACCCTCACTAGTCGGTTAAACGTATAATCTTATTAATGTACACATTTAAATTACATATTGACATAATTTGCACTGAAATGTCATGTTTTCCTGGTCAAATGTTGCTTTATAAAAAAATGAGCATCCGTTACTAATGTTAACGCCGGATTTTAAAAAAAAAAAAAAACGAAGGAAAAAAATTAAACGCATTTATAGCCTGTTCGTCCTGCAAGTTAAACCAGCGAGGTGGAAAGAGTAAGTAGGCCTATCGCGTTGTTGAATAGCCCAATAAAACTAATCTACTGTCACGTCGATCAGTCGGCCTAATTGTTATTTTTTGGGCCTATTATTGGTAGCTTTTCTGATGACCGATTATTTTTTTTTTACTGTATTTGCTATGCGATCGCGTTCACCCAATGAAAATGCCTTGTTTTGTAGGATAAAAGCAAACGCGAGTTTGTCACCCGGTGATTCTGAGGTCAAAGCAAGTTGCGAACACGTCACAATGCTAGCGTCACAATGCTCGCGTGTCTGTTGGCATAGCAACGACATTCCAAGCATTCCGATCTCTGGCCCGGATCAATTTTGGCTCACGGACACATTTTGGCCTGACAGTACCATGGAGTGTGGTTTGTGAGACAGCCGTCTCTCAATCCATATGCAAACCCCCCCATGCCAGAGGCCGGGTTTGATCCCAGTGCTTTAATAATTTTTTTGTAGGCCGTAGAGCTTTCTATTTTTTTAAAGATATTTTTGTTTTCCCATTTGTTTGTGTGTTTTTTCTCAATTAATTTGTGTTGCTGTGTTTGGCACTTCAGGGCCACCATAATTGCAGGTCAATGCCCTGTAACGTCTACATGACAGGTTGGAGTTTGGACTTCAGCTTTAGCTAGCTTCATTGTTTTACCGATACATTAGTTGTACCCAAGGACAAGTCAGGCACAAAGAGGCTACTTTTTGTCAGATGGCCCTGTCCTCTGATCAGTGAGCATTGGCCTGTTGGTGAGTGCATCAGCGGAGTGCACATGCTTCAGACGCACTGCTGAAACATGTGGGTGTCAGTGGCAACGGGGTACCTCTAGAGCCAAGAGTAAAATAATAATTGTGTCCCATTACATTTGTATTTAACTGTAAATAAAAATATATGAGGTGTTTGTCATCCAAGACACTTGGTCTCAGGAGGATATAGTGCGTGTTATATATATATATATATATATATATATATATATATATATATATATAAACATCGAACAAAAAGTTCGGAAATTTGTGTTTGGTAGATTATTTCTCTGTTGTAACAATGCTTCTTGGCAATACATTTTATACTGTTGGAAAGCCTGTTTATTTCCCTTTTAAATGGTGCGGTAAGGAACATGCATTTGTGGGATGAGCAGCACAGCTGAGTATGTGGGTTGCGCCCATGAAGAATTTGCCAAATCTTCTCTGCCAATGCCAAACAGCTTATTCTGCTGTTGCTATTGACTCTTGTTTTGAGCTTCCGGTACCCCCAGGTGCTGACAATCAGGTGCCTGATTGGCACCTGATTGGCAACACCTGTGAGCATGGGCCCTTCTACGGTGGTCAATTGGTGTCTGCTCCAAGAATCGGCATGCCACGTTTGTCTGATCTCGATAAGGCCCGTGCGATAGGGCAACTTCAAGCTGGTGTTCCGCAAAAGCAAGTTGCGGCATTATTTGGAGTGAGCCCTAGTACCATCTTCAAACTGAAGGCCAAGTTCCATAAAACGGGGGATGTCAGAGACAGACCGCGAAGTGGGCGTCCCAAGAAGACGACACCCCAAGAAGACCGGTTCCTCACCCTTTCAGCACTTAGGAACCGTAGGCTGTCTTCTACAGATTTGCAGCCAAGGTCTGCAGGACGATATGGCACACGACTCTCGGCCCAGACAATCCGGAACAGACTGCACGCAGCCAATCTCCGGGCTCATGGGGCTGCCAGGAGGCCTGCCATGACTGCCCTTCACGGTCAGGCCCGTTTGCGCTGGTGTCGGCAACACCTGCACTGGAACCTGAACATGTGGAGGAACGTTATGTTCAACGATGAGTCCAGATTCTGCCTACGGAAGTTGGATCGTAGGGTCAAAGTGTGGAGAAGACGGGGAGAACGCTATGCTGATTGCTGCACTGATAGAGTAACACCTTTTGGTGGAGGCAGTGTGATGGTGTGGGGCGGCATCTCCATCACTGGAAAAACGAGGCTTGTCATCATTGGAGGCAATCTCAATGCAGAGAGATATCGAGATGAGATTCTGCAACCAGTGGCAATCCCATATCTCCACAGTCTGGGACCGAACTCCATCAAGATGACAACGCTCGCCCCCACAGAGCGGGGTTTATTAGAGACTACTTCCAGAATTTGGGAGTAGAGAGAATGGAATGGCCTGCCAACAGTCCTGACCTCAACCCAATTGAACACTTGTGGGATCAGCTTGGGCGTGCTGTTCATGCTAGAGTGACCAACACAACCACGTTGGCTGACTTGCGACAAATCCTGGTTGAGGAGTGGAATGCCATCCCACAGCAGTGTGTGACCACGCTGGTGACCAGCATGAGGAGGAGGTGCCAGGCTGTTGTGGCTGTGTATGGTTCTTCCACACGCTACTGAGGCTCCTGACTGTTTGTTAAATTAATAAATTGTAAAATTGCCAATATGTCTTGTTTCTTCCTGGTTACTGATAGACTTCAATCATCCAATCCACCAAACAACACCAAACAAGAGTCACTAGCAACAGCAGAATAAGCTGTTTGGCATTGGCAGAGAAGATTTGGCTAATTTTACATGGGCGCAACCCACATACTCAGCTGTGTTGCTCATCCCACAAATGCATGTTCCTTTCAAATGGGGCACCATTTAAAAGGGAAATAAACAGGCTTTCCAACGGTATAAAATGTATTTCCAAGAAGCATTGTTACAACAGAGAAATAATCTACCAAACACAAATTTCCGAACTTTTTGTTCGATGTTTATATATATATAATGCTTCCCACCTGACCCCCTCAGAATCACCAGATTTTTTGTACATAAACTATAATCGATTTAATGAAGCTATGCCAAATTTTTTATTTATACTATGAATATCTTGCGAGATAGGGGTAGCTCAAATCCTGGATTTTTTCATTTTGCATAAAGTTTTCAGTCATTTTTGAGCCCTCTTAGCTTCATAACTAAAGGTGCTAGCCACATTACATTTTCAGGGCTCAAAGATACATTGCGGTTGTGTTCAAAACTGCAATCAGATCTATTTTACATGCATAACCCTTCTCACAATCTCAAGCAAAAATCTCAGTTTCGTTCCGCTCAATTATTTCTTCAACCAACTTTGGCCACCAATATCACAGGATATATCATAGTATAAATGTTCAAACTGCAAGTTTAATTTCTGTGGCCTAAACTAATACAAAAAGGCATTGGTAGCATGTACATATAATTTGTCATAGAAAGTAAGGGCTTGTTTTCCCCAGGTTCAAGTTTGATACCAGATTCAACTTTTAGCCATGATTCCTTCTATTTAAAAAAAAAAAGTCAAACATAGGCATATTTGGATGCTCGCGGATATAGTTTAGGACAGTGAAATTAATATTGGTACACACATAGCTTATGTACAAAACAAATCTAGTGATTTTGAGGGGGTTAGGTGGGAACTATTCTCAGAATTGATATATATATATATATATATATCAACATTTTCTTTGTTTCAGTTGTATTTTAAATAATTTATCTGGGTGGGACTCCACTTAGCACATGCTGAGCATCACAAAGGCATTTCTGTACCAAGAACAGAACAGGGCACAGGCTTTTGGCAAGAGCCACAGCAATCTGTCAAAGTGTGTATTCATACCAGCATTCAGTGCGGAGCCATACCACAGACAGTAATGTATTATTCTGCGCCACTCCTCTATACCTTACCATGAATAAATTAAGTAGCCGTTTCATTTTTTTGTTGTTCAGGTAAAGGCTGTGTATTCAAAAAGACATGGTGGGGTTTAAATGGGGATCAAGGTGGTCTAATGCTTGGGGTCCAATTCCCTTAAGTAAAAAATGCAGTTACATAATGGAGTCAGTGGATATAAAGGTACGATATCAATGTGATATGTAGGTGATAACAAAAGCACAGACCTTGATATCATGGATATAACAATCCAGTCAGTTAAGAGACACTTACGGGCATGAAAACAGTGTTCTCAGTGATTTCGTCATTTGTGAAAATTGTGAAAAAAAAATGTAAAAACATTTCTACAGTGTTATTATATGTCAATACCTCACTACGGCATAGTAAAATGAATTGTACTGGCTGAGAAAATTAAATAAATTGAGAAAATGTCATTCCATTGACCTATCAACGACACATTCATTTTCAGGACAGGTATCAGAATCACAACTATCAGGAAAGAATCAAAAGTTACAGCTGGTCCCTGATTGGCTGTTTATTTGGGCAATCCAAACAGCCATTTCTTTATGAGTCTATTCCTTGAGTGAAACAGAATAGAGGAAGGCCTGGGTTTAATTTATATTTAAATTATTTTTTTAATAAACAGTTTGGTGAGTTCATTTTGATGATTGCTGAACTCACCAAACCATTTGTGTTTATGACAAAAACATATATAACACTAACTTTTTAGAAAGTCAAAGTAAAAGACAAATATTTATTGAACCACTTGAAAATCCATTTTCGGGGGAACCTGAACGGACAGGTGTTTCAGGAAGCAGACAGTAAGGCAGAAACAGAAGTGTGAGATTCGGGCTGAACAGGCTCCAGCGCCACATGGCGAGCTTCCACAAGCCTGTGAGAGTTTTGGGGGCGGTTACATAACCTGGCACAGACGAGCCCTCCACTCTTGTCCCCGTTGTCGTGCCAACCATCAGAGGGAGGGCAGCGAAATGCAGGCCTCGGAGCATTTTTCGCACGAGTGAAAGTAAAAGGAACAGTTGAACCGATCGTCACCTTGAGCCTGAGGGGGAGACAAAAGGCAGGATTGCGCCACCTCCATTCTCCAGCAGGGTTTGCGGGCCACTGAGCTGATGCGTTAAGCACGCGGTCTGCGCAGTCCTCTGCCCTTAAAATGAAAGGAGTGCGTCACACAGCGGGGACAAAGGATAGCGTTTTCTTTCTTTGTAACAACTTTTTCCTCACAAATTTGGAATCACTCGTTAGAGCCATCAAGTCGCTAATGTACTACTCGCACCAAGTGAAGGAGCGCTGCAGCTGAAATGCATGCATTCCTCTGATATACCTGCTCACAAGCCAGTGAATAGACCAATAAGTCAGCGAATAGGTCATGTGACCCGTGACAGATGGTGGCCGAGAGCATCAGTGGTTAGGATCTAATTGAGGGGAAACCAGAGGAAACCCTGACGGCTTGTGATGTTTAAGGGATTGGTCTCCAAACCTTCTGAACCCCATGACTCACTTTAATAAGCAAATGCATTTCATGTGGCCCATGACTTATTAAAACTTAATATGACACAAGATAAAAAATATGTAATTGAAACGTTTTTCTTGTTACAAGCACATTGCATGTAACTATGTGGTCTTTAAATTGACTACTACCAACGGAAAAGGTGTTACATACATAATTTTATTTCCTTTTTACGCGTCATCTCTCAACCCACTTGAACGCCACCTACGACTCACTAGTGAGTACTGATCCACAATTTGGGAAACACTCATTTAGCCCATAGTTCTTTGCCTGCATTGGCTCGAAGCTTCTTGACCAATTAAGCCACTTGGGTGCTCGTGCTCTGTACCACTTAAGAGACACAGAAGGGCCGATGGGAAACCATGAGATAAACCCAGTGCTTGGTTATATTTGAAGACCGTTGGGAATAGACTGTAATTACAATTCAATCCAAGTCATGCTGAGGGAAATCTCTGGGGAAAAAGCCCACAGAAGCAACCGCACTGCTGTTTCATAACTGCAAGATACTACACTGAGTGGGAGCAGGCACATCACACATTTTTTTTCAGAACCATTCTTCTTATTCAGCCAGACTGGCGTCTTCAGGCGATACGTTCTTAAATTGCGCGCAGCAGTTTCCCGTATAAAAGGAATGTGTGTATGTGTACGTGTGTGTGTCGTGTAAACTGAATCCAGGGAAACCGACTGATCTAAATACAAACGGAATTAGAATGTGTCGGCGCCAGACACCGCGTTTACCTTTGATTTCTCCTCCCACTCCCTCCCACAGCAATTCCCCCTCGTCACATAATGACGCCACCAGTGAGTCTATACGCTCTCGCTTCCTCCTTTCTCTTTTACTTCCTTCTTCTCACTCCCGCCCACTACCGCCTTCTATTTTTTTCTTCCCCTCTCTCTTTCTCTATTTGTTCATCTTGTTCATTCTACCTTTATCTCCTTTCGTCCCACATAATGTATCCTTCTCTCTCTCTCTCTCTCTCTTGCTGTCTCTCCTTTTAATCAGAAACCTAATAAGGGATGGGATGTAGTCATTAATGATACACAACATCTTCAACTTTGGATACAAAGGCAAATCTAATAATCTAATCAAGCAACCAATTCAATATACTTACACGAAACTGGACCTGCAATAGCAGGCATTTTTGATTCATGAGTTTAGAATATCTTTCTGAATTTTCTTCCAAAGGCAATTTGGCTTACTCAAAAATGCGATTAAGTATTTGATTCTCAAAAGAATGGAAACAAAACCACAATGTGAACCTCACTTACATTCACACGTCAGGTTTCTAGCTTGTTAAATACCTCGTAAACACAGGTATCTTACCACCAGCCAACACCCTATAAAGGGGCATATCCTAGGAATAGTGGATCGTTTTTTTGTTTATGCCACTGATCTTTTACATCGTCTACAACCTTCGGGTCAGATACAAGATTATGTGTGGGCTGGTTAGTCCTGCAGTTGGTTTTTGATCTTCTAGACAATTTTTTCCAAAGCGGAGGTTGTTTTCCAGTGGGGCTAATTTGGCAGCATATCAGTCTTTGCGGTCCAGGGCATGTCTGGTATTTATCAGAGTGACCTTAAAGGTCTTTGTTTTCTGTTTATGCATTTGGTTTTTGTTTCTTCCTCAAAACACACTTTGGTGAGTTCAGCAATCACCAAAATGAAAGGAAATAAGGATACAGTTTATGTTGATCATATCCAGGATCTGTGCATAACATCCAGGAGATGACTGTGCAAGTTTCATACATAAAATCCAGAAAATGGCTTCTTAAAGCGCATGCTGCTAATTGTTGACTGGTATCAATAAATGGTAAATATTATTTGTGCACTAAACTAAGACCTGGATTCAATTATCATTTTGACAAGTTTAACGGTTAGTTCTTTTCTTTTCACAAACGATTTGGCAAGTTCATTTTGGTGACTGCAGAACAAAAACTGCAGTTGTGAAGAAAACAATGACCAGTTACACATAATGCGATTCAAAATCAAGGACAAATGTTGACGTAATGACTCAGGTCAGGAGAGTGCCCCCAGCCTCCACACACACACACACACACACACACACACACACACTAGGGAAACAACTTTAGCCTCTGGCCTCCAATCTCAGCCTGGACATTTATGTCGTTTAATAAATTGCTGGCCATCCTTCACAAACTGAAATAAAAACCCAACTGATTTTCAGTCAGGCAAGAGTTAGCTTCTTGTCACACAGCTGCCAAGACTGTCAAACAAAACACTTTTAGCTCTGACCCCCTTAGACGTTGCTACCTCCACATTGTTTCCCGACTGAAGCATTGCTTTTCGTGGTGTGATATTGAACAAGAACATTACAATTAAAGGCATATGCACGCCATACATGACCAGCAAGAGGAGTCCACAATAAAAAAATCCTCATGTGTACATGAGCAGTTTAAAAACAGTGGAATTCATCATTAATAAATATGATTATTCTACACTCTGAGCAAATCCTAATTCTGTCATATATATATATATTACATCGGAAACACCCCTGAAAAATGGCTTTAACTTTGAAGCTTCTAAACCACAATTACAAAAGCATACACACAGGGGATTCTTATTTTTTTTAATGCTAATTAGCAGCATGTGTCTGCTTAAAAGAGGTCTCACCACTTCACAATATTTTTCTCCCCTTTTTTTTCTTCTCTCTTTTCTTTCTTAAAAGTGGCAACTGTAATAATAAAAAATAAAGTTGACCTCCCAAGAGGGGGGGATGGTGGCGGGAAGTAAAAAAAAAAAAAAAAAAAAAGAGGTCTCACCAGCAGCACTTTGTGACGTTGACTCCAAAGCAAGATGAGAATACAGGGGCCAAATAGTTGGTGCCCGAATTGCAGGTGCAGAAAAATTACTTAAGGTGGCAAGTGGAAAAGTGTCAAAAATTATGACAACATATTCCCAACACCAAAAAACTGAATCAGCAAAAAATAACTGTGGCTTCAATCCATATCTGAACTAACAGTACATCGTGAGCTTGTATTTATGGCAGGGCCGCCATTCGGAAACCATTTGTATCCAAAGCTAATGCACAAAAATGCATAACATGGTGTAAAGAACACAAAACCTGGACCCCTGAGCAATGGAGAAAAGCGATATGGTCTGACGAGTCATCTTTTACTCTTTTTAATACATCTGGACAGGTTTATGTTTGGAGAAAGCCTAAGGAGACATTCAATCCACAATGTTTGTTGCCAACTGTTAAGTATGATGGTGGTACTGTAATAGCACGGGCAGCCATTTCATGGGACTCGTTGGGTCCAATGATTGCTCTCCATGGACGTGTAATGGGCAAACAGTATGAAACCATTTTACAAGACCAGGTGCACCCTATGGTCCAAACACTGTTCCAGCATGATGTCCCCATATTCCGACATGATAATGCCCCCGTACACACTGCTAAAAACATTAAAACATGGTTCCAAGAACATGAGGATAATGTCAAATGCCTTCCATGGCCTGCACAATCACCAGATTTAAACTAGATTTCCACCTCCTTCATCCCTCAAAAAACAAGAGACTGTCCTTCTTGAACAATGGGCCAATATCTCACTACACACAGTTCAGAAATGGGATGACCTCATTCCAATAAGGATTGAAACTGTTTTGAAGGCAATGGCTGGACCTACTTGGAGGTGTTTCCAATTTTTTGTCCACCCCTGTATACTGTATATATATATATATATATATACAGTCAAGCCGGAAAGTCTGCACACCCCTTTCACTTTCTCCACGTTTTATTACGTTACAGACTCATACAACAATAGATTGAGTTTATTTTTTGCCTCAAACATCTACAGACAATAGCCAATAATGACGAAGTGAAAACAGGTTTTTAGAAAATATGCAATTTTATGTTACTGACAAAAATAGGTTATTTAGGGGTTACATATCTGTACACGCCCTTAGTCTAATACTTGGTTGCTGCACCTTTGGCAGCAATTACAGCTTAAGGCGTCTTGGGAAAGAAGCTGCAAGCTTGGCACACTTGTTTCTGGACATTTCTGCCCATTCCTCTTGGCATATCCTTGCAAGCTCCATCAAGTTGGATGGGAAGCGTCGGTACACAGCCATTTTCAGCTCTTTGCACAGATGTTAAATTGGATTCAGGTCTGGGCTCTGACTGGGCCACTCAAGGACATGCACGGACTTTCTCCGAAGCCACTCCTTTGTTCTCTTGGCTGTGTGCTTTGGGTCGTTGTCATTTTGGAAGGTAAACCTTCGCCCCAGTCTGAGGTCCAGAGCGCTCTGGAGCAGGTTTTCTTCAAGGATCTCGTTGTACTTAGCTGCATTCATCTTTCCCTCTATCAGGACTAGTCGCCCCATTCCTGCTGCTGAAAAACATCCCCACATCATGATGCTGCCACTGCCATGCTTCACTGTAGGGATGGTATTAGCAAGGTGATGAGCGGTGCCTGGTTTCCTCCAGACGTGACGCTTGGTATTCAGGCCAAAAAGTACAATTTTGGTTTCATCAGACCAGAGAATCTTGATTCTCATGGTTTGAGAGTCCTCTAGGTGCCTTTTGGCAAACTCCAAGCGGGCTGTGATGTGCCTTTTACTAAGGAGGGGCTTCCGTCTGACCACTCTACCATAAAGGCCTGATTGGTGGAGTGCTGCCTGGATGGTTGATCTTCTGAAAGATTCTCCCATCTCCACAAGGATATGCTGGAGCTCTGTCAGAGTGACCCTCTGGTTCCTGCTCACCTCCCTGGCCAAGGCCCGTCTTCCCCGATTGCTCAGTTTGGCCGGGCGGCCCGGTCTAGGAAGAATCTTAGTGGTTCCAAACTTCTTCCATTTACGAATGATGGTGGCCACTGTGCTCTTTGGAACCTGTAAAGCTGCAGAGATTTTTTCGTACCCTTCTCCAGATCTATGCCGTGACACAATCCTGTTTCTGAGGTCTGCAGATAATTCCTTTGACCCCATAGCTTGGAGATTGCTCTGACATGCACTGTCAACTGTGGGACCTTATATAGGCAGGTGTTGGCAATCCCCAATCATGTCCAATCAATTGAATTTATCACAGGTGGACTCCAATTAAGTTGTAGAAACATCTCAAGCAGTATCAGTGGAAACAAAATGCACCTCAGCTCACTTTTGGGCGTCATATCAAAGGGTGTGCACACTTGTGTACATATGATATTTTACATTTAGATTTTTAATAAATTAGCAGAAATGTCTAAAAACTTGTTTTCACTTTGTCATTATGGGCTATTTTGTGTAGAATTTTGAGACAAA
The DNA here is from genome assembly GCA_022702515.1 of Ilyophis sp. 1 JC-2022. Lineage (NCBI taxonomy): Eukaryota > Metazoa > Chordata > Actinopteri > Anguilliformes > Synaphobranchidae > Ilyophis > Ilyophis sp. 1 JC-2022. The sequence continues at coordinate 22,381,760 of CM040406.1, read as the reverse complement.
AAATTAATATGTCTGTAACGTAATAAAATGTGGAGAAGGTGAAAGGGGTGTGCAGACTTTCCGGCTTGACTGTATATATATATATATAGTAGCATAACTAGTGTCTGCAACACTGGGGGTATGTGGCATCCCTTGAGGATATGCCCACCTGTAGGCGGTACAAACCATCGGTCTCGGTTCAAAATATTTGCCAAATTGGTTGATATGATGAGCTCTGCGATGCATAATCTCTACAGTATGTTGAGCAGATGCTATATGGGCTGTTAAGCCTTGTGCACCCGAAGAATAAATAACACAAATTACGCTTTCTAATAAAAATTCACATAAAAGCAGAAAGCAGTGATTTGTAAATACTTTTTTACATATATTTCTTTGAAAACAGTACAAAGAAAAGATATTTAATGTTTTCCTTTATCAACTTTTTATCAACTCAGATTTTTGTAAATATACTCTAACTCCGAATTTGATGCCTGCAACACGTTCCAAAAAAGTTGGGACAGGGGCAAAAAAAGAAAAGACCTATTGAACTCTATGGAAATATAAGTCAGAAAAAACAACCCTTAAAGTGATCCATCGATATCTACTGCATATCTGGCAGCAGAGTGATGGTTTCAGGCTCGTTTGATACCGCAGACCCTTGACGACTTACAGCCATTTATCCAACCATGGGTTCCATACTATTCCCGTGTAATTTACAGCTTAATCTAGTCCCACCCCCCAATTCCCATAGAAATCCATTCAAATGCAGAGAGGTTATAGTATTGATTGTAAGAGTACCTGAAAATAAGATTCAGGTGTTTTTTGAACTTCCCAGTTTTCTTTTGCCCCTGTCCCAACTTTTTTGGAACATGTTGCAGGCATCAAATTCGGAATTAGCGTATATTTACAAAAATCAATAAAGTTGAAGGTAAAACATTAAAAATATTTTCTTTGTACTGTTTTCAATTAAATATATGTAAAAGAGAATTTACAAATCATTTCTTTCTGTCCCAACTTCTTTGGAATTGGGGTTTGTAATAAAAACGAGCACTGGAGATGAAACACAGGAGACCACGAAGGCTAGAAGGCAGGCAAGCAAATGATGAGACCGAATGACAAGAGACAGAGAACCTAAACACATTACAACACATGTGAAACAAGATGACTAATTGCCAAGATGCGTGCAGAATACAGAAACCAATAAAACAATTAACAAACACTCAATCACAGGGAAAACACACGACACAGGTGCGAGAAATGGACGCCGTCTGGCGGGCGTTGGTGGGAAGAGTGAAAATTGACTATGAACTTGTCATTTCAAATATAAATTGTGTGTTGTTTAGGTCTTTCTGTGATTTTAGATGCTGGGGTTACCGCCTCCAACAACGCTCCTGAGTCAGGAGCACACCCATCTTTTACTAACAAATAAAACGCGTAGCTGTTGGGACTAGTTTCAGTGAAAAAATGGCTAACTTTGCTGGAAAAGGATTCTACAAGCTGCATTAACGCTGTAGCCTCTGTAGTTCTGTTTGTGAAGTCTTTTGCGGACAGTAGTCACTGACACATTCACAACTGCCTCCTGAAGAGTGTTTCTGATCAGTCGGACAGGTGTTTGGGGGTTTTTGGTGAGAATTCTTCGGTCATCAACTGTAGAGGTCTTCCTTAGCCTACCAGGCCCTTTGCAATTACTGAGCTCACCAGTGCTCTTTTCTTAATGATGTTCCAAACAATTTAACATCATGAAGATGTCTATGTGTACAAATTGTATTTTGTGTATTGTATAGTATGTGTACGAACTGTATAAGTGTACAAGTTGATCCAGACTGTGGGATGTTTCACTTGCCTCAGCTGGGTGCAGGACATAGGGGACTTTGCCTAAATCCACTTGAACCAATGCCACAGGAGTAAAAGGCCACGTTTTATTAACTGAAGAAAAATTCATCTGGTTTCTGTGTGTCTTTTCTTATTTACCTCTGTTACCCCAGGTTAATAGCCCGTGCAGGAATGGTAATTTACCAGCATTAACCAGATGTGACACGGCGTATCAACTGTCACCGGTGAAATGAAAATGAAGAGTAACATTTTAATGGGTTTTCAAATCAGCCATGGGCCTGGCCTGCTGAGCTGGCTGGTGAAAAAAGGTGGGATGAGAAATACTCTCCTCTATTGTAGTTTAACAAGCTTTTCAAAGACTCCCATGTTATTTAAATCCAATGAGATAGATATGCATAGATATGGAAGGCCATTACTGCATTCTCTCAGTCTTCCTGGAATGTAATGGGATGCAGTTGCATATGAATGGTGCAAAATTTTAGCTTCTTGCTCTTCAAGAAAAATGAAAAAGGGGTTGGGTTTTCAAAATCGGTGAGTTAGCTGCGGCTGCCAGATCTCTCGTGAAACAACCTCAAAGGTGGAGGCTCAGCCATCATAAAGTTGCTTAGGCAAGAGAAAAAAATTATATCTTTTGTTAAACAAACTGGAATTTGAATTAAGTGCAGTGCTGTCTCTTATCTCTTGACCGAACCCCTGAATTTCCCTGTAAGAAAGAAGTCATTTTGAGGAACATGCTCTTTAATTTAACCTGAGGGCATACCTCAGTAGTTTCACATTACGATAAACTCAATTGTCTTCTGAGAGAGGGGGGGGGAGGGGGGAGGGGGTGTATACTGTAAATCGGCAAGTAGAAAGCCCCTTGTGAATGCTGCTAGAATCATGGCTTCAGGGAATAAAATCTTTAATCTGGATTTGACATTTGTCTCAAGGTCCACATTGTCTGGTTGACCACCGCAGCATGAAGAGACAGGGAACAGCAACCTTAAATAAACGACAATGCCATGGTAAATTCAGCCTCAGTGTGGCACAACTGAGAGAAGAGCACAAAACTGGCACTGCAGCATCAACAAGGCGACTGCTCACATGCATTGGTGGCATGCAGTCACTGACAGGGCTGGCTGGCACACTAGAGGAAAAAAACTGCACAGTAATACACTGGGATTGCATCATTCTCACTCCTCAAATGTACATCTTCACTGGCTGTTCTGCTTTTTTCTGTGTTTTCTTACTTCTGACTACAACACACACATTCTTTCTCACACTCTCTCTCTCTCTCGCTCTCTCTCAAACACAAGCTCTCTCCCCCCCGCCCCCCCCCCCCCACACATACACACACACACACACCGATCGTTCCCTACAATCCTAAAATGGCTCTTGTCACTTTCCTGCATAGTCCTGAGAGTGAAAGTGAGTGAAATATATGCGCAGGTAGTGCACAATGAGAGTGGATTTGTGGTGAAGCACAACTTGACTGTCACAAAGTAAAACGCAGACACACAGAACATTCCAGAACTGCTCTCAGCCCCTTCCTGCTCTCAGTAGCTGCAGTTTCATTACCATGAATGTATGAGACTTCAGAATGTAGGTTCCCAATTCTAAACTTGACAGTTAAGGAAAATGCAAAATAACTGGTCTAAACAAAAACAGTTCGCATTGACACATAATTTACCCTGGCTAGATAAAAAAAACAAAAAAACATTTGTTTGTACAAATGAAGTCTCAGCTGATGCAACTTTCTCGCATCACAATATTCATTTCCCAGCAAAAACACTACTTGGAAACACCTGTGGTCCACACATAAACACAAATGTTCATCTTCAAACCCTGAGGTTATCTAAGGTGAATAAGATGCATTAATGGGTAAGCAAGTCATTACACATAGACTATTAATCAAATAATACTGCTAGGCACATGTACAGAATGGATATACATAATAAAAGAAGGCACCGTATTAAAACAATTGCATTTGTTCTATCTGCATATTCATGTGTTGTAGAAGGAATCTTGAGGCATTGCCATTAAACAAGCTAGAGTATCAGGCTGTCCCTGCATACCACTATTTTGTTATACAAGAATTATGATTGTGTTCACAATTTACTAAGAGAGATAAAGAGAGAAAAAATTATTGACTTGTGAACGTTGGAAATACTATTATAGATACTATTTTTCATTTTTATTTTATATGTCATACAATCTTCTGTTGCATGATGCTGTATTATGGTTTTGTATGTATATGCTTTGAAAAAAAAATTGATAAAGAAAGAGATGCACAACACCAACCTTAAGCATTCCTAAATCACTTTTACATTATACATATAATAGTGAAACACCCATTGAATACGTAAGATACAGTTAAATGCAAACGTATTGGGACAGTTGTGTCATATTTGCTGTTTTTCCTTTGTACTAATCAAATTTGTATTTTCAAACCAAACAATGGCTATGAGGAAAAATTCACAATGTCTGCATTTATTCCATGTGTTTTTTTTAAAGGGACACTGAACTATATTACCAGAATGCCATAGGATGAGTCAAGTCCCCCTATTCCAAAACAGCATAAGTATTGGGACAAATTTAGCTGTTTCAAATTTCACAGGTTTACCATGAAAAGCTGTTAGTGTCAGGGCATGGGTTATATCCTTTGTAAGCATTTGTAGAGTCTACTTTATAAGCAAAACAAGAAAACTGCAGATGAGGGCCAGAGAGCTGAGCATGACAACCAAGAAAGCTATTGTGAGGACGAAAAAATAAAATAAAGTCAATTAGAGCTACTGCAGAATTTTTGTGTTTTCCAAAGTCAGCAGTATGGAATGTCGTAAAGAAGAAACAAACTACTGGAGGACTTATAAATCACCAGTGATCAGGTTACCTGAGAAAGGCGTCCGACAGTGAAGACAGAATGATTATAAGTGTGGTGAAAAAAAATCCTCAATCCTCAATTTTGAGTAACTGCTAATCTAGATAAGTTACAGTCCACTAGCAGCAGGGTCAACACTAATGATCTCCATACATTGGGGGTGAAAGTACCACAGGACACAGTGCACAGAAGACAGAAAGGGAAATTACAGAGGCTACACTTCCACATGTAAACCTCTCATCAGCACTGAGAACGGAAAGACGAGATTGTAATTTGCAAATAAAATGCAAAGATGAGCCTGATAAGTTTTGGAAACAAGTCTTTTTGACAGATGGGACAAACACAAATCTTTGCCAAAGTGATGGAAAGGTGAAAGTGTGGAGAAAGAGAGGGACTGCTCTGGACCCTCTGCATACTACTTCATTTGTCAGGTATGACGGAGGCAGTGTGATGGCTTGGGTCTAATACGGCTGCATCTGGAACCGGTTCAATGGACTTCATCGATGATGTAACCGTTATCATCAATAAAGACCATTGAACCAGTTTCTAAATGTGGGTTCATTGTAACCTCTGATGGCAGCAACAGAATGACAGCTGAAGTGTACAGGCACATATTGTCCTCCAATATTCAGAGAAAATGCCACCAAACTTATCGGAAGGACGTTTAGCATGTAGCAAGACAACGACACAAAACATACAGCAAACTTAACCAAGGAGCTTATCTGGAAGAAAAGGTGGAAGTGTTCGATGTGGCCCTGATGAACCATGTAAGGGGATTGTGTGAGTCATCATGTAAGTCATTAAACGTAAGGGGTATGCAACAAAACATTGACCTCGCAAGTCATTAAATTAGTCAAAGCTTACTTTGTCCCAATATTATGTTGACTTTAAATAGGGGGACTTGACTCGTTGAATGCTATTATTGTGATGCAATTCAAGATATGTTTAAAAGAAAAGTCATGAGCCATGCCTCATACTTATGGTTTGATTTGAAATTAAAATATGATTAGTACAAAGGAAAAACAACCAATTTGCCATGACTGTCCCAATACTTTTGGATTTAACTGTATGTATAAATGGGTACGTTTTGACAACCCTATCAAATCAGCTGATAGTTTTTTTATTTTTCAATTTAAGGGCGAAGACTGCAGGCAGTTAGGTGGTGTGGTGTTTCCATAGAAACATGGACCTGCAGCAGTAGTTCAGTAACTACATTTAATGCATTGCAGAGCTTTTACTAAAAGGGAGGACTTTACTATATGTATAATATACTGCGCAACAAGGGTTTATGACTGTCTGCTACAGTAAAATAACACATAGTACATGATTGCCCATCAAATTGATTCTGTTCATCTGGCAAAAAAGTTAAAAGTAACTACAGAGCTGGAGACTCTGATCTATAGAAAAGAAAAAAAAACAGAGGAAAGAAGTAAGTTCATTCTGGTTTCCAGAGGTTGAGCTAAACCCTCCAAATGTAGCAAATTTAAATAAATTGTGGGGTAATTTTCACTGGAAACATTTATGAGAGTCAATGTTAGATTGATGATTTTAAGTAGGCATGAGGGGAAAGCTTTAAAAATGTGTATAAAGATGGGAGAGTTTGAGAAGAACTTTATGGTAGAAAATTGAAAGCATCTAGAAATGCTAGAGTTCATTCAGGCTGTTAAAATGACATTGCAACCATCTCACTGTAACATTGTATCAAATTGAATGTGAATCCACTGCTGGCTTTTTTTTCTTTGCAGAAAAAGGCTTTACGTTTTCCTGGTTTGAGTTTACCAAGGTCCAAGGTTTGACAGAGGCTGATCATATGCAGTAGAGCAGGTAGAGGGCAAGGCTTGGCAGTAAAATACATGTCCATGGAAACAGTGGACTAGATTTGATCAATGTTTGTCCTTGACTTTAACCTGCAAATAAATGCAAACTAAATCCAAACTCAACAAACTGTTGAGGGAGAAATTAACACTTGCACATCATTGCAAAAGACAAATGACTAAAAAACATGACTAAAGACAAATAGTGATTGAATTCAGATCAATGTCCGGATGCGATGAGCGTAATGAGCAGAGAAGATGACATTACACTCATTTTTTCTCATTACAGTCTAGTAATGCTGTTCTGTCTGGGAGTACCGCAAGGTCATCCGCAAAATGCTAACATGCTGCAAAATGATAGCAAGGCTGTTAAATATGCACCATAGTGACTGTACTATAAGTAAGATGCGAAAGAATATGAAAAATCTATCAACAGTCTCACGACAGCTCTCGACCTTGCGTACGCTTTTCCCAGTGGCGAGGCGGCGACATCGCCATGAACAGCGAGGAAATAGTTGTGCAGCCTATAACGAAAACAACTTTTGTTCAGAGCACTGCGGAGTCAAGAGGTGATAAACAAAAAGGTGCCTTTTGAAAAACATAGGTTATGTGAGCTTTAAAATCAGAGTTCGCCTTAAATGAGTAGCTGATCATAAAAGTGGCACGTCCAAGTCATTCCATTTATAAAAATATTAAAAGCAGTTAATGCAACTGGGCAATATTTTTAAATGCACTTGACGTACGGGTTGTGGCTGCAGATGTACGTTGTGTAGTCTAATTGGCAAAAATAGTATCTGAATAACTTGATTTTTAATCATTTTTAATCACTATTAATTTAATCGCTATTGTGCAGCCTAAATGGAAAGGAAATAGCCTGTGTATAAGTACTTTTTTCTCTAAATCCAATCTAGTTTTATTAGCCTAGAAGACCTAACAAACGTCACAACCGGTGTGATATAACCTTGAAATCTTGACGAATCACCTTCTATCACTCCTTGCATGGCCACTTCCCCAATGATATTCCCCACCCTCTCTTCTGCAGACGAGAGGTCCAGGTCAGGATGCCATTTTCTGTACCATCCGGCAGAACTTTTTTTTGTGAATGGTTATTTTCTTTTTAAATTTTTATTTCAGCTGTAGTTCGCAATTCAGAATAAGCATTTTAGCTCTGGTTATCCACACCACTTGCTCCCAATAAGCACACGCTTATTTTCTTGTTCAGTCATCGCCCATTGATATAAGAAAATATCACTGAAGGTTGAAGATATCACAATATATTATTTAATACAATATTTACCTGCTATTACTTCACACAGCTCAAAAACACTGCTTTCCATATGGCAGATGTCTGTAACCTTGGCCCTGGAAAACCAAAGTACGTACTGGATTCTGTTTTCATCTTATCCAGCAACCAGTTCTGACCTAAGAAACCAAGGGGGGTGATTTACTGGGTAATTAACTTCTTTAAGTGATAAAATAAGTGCTGAGTAACAGCAAAGACCTGCAGACACAACAGAACTCCAGGAACAGGGCTACAGACAATAATTAACAAATGCTGGGATTTAACGAGGAAATTTAAAGTGAATTGGTTTACAAACTTAACATTGATAACATTATTCTCAGATAATTTGTTCTCTTGTATAGCCAACAAAAATGTCATTGTTATTATTATTAACATTACTGGCCAAACATATTTCACTTGCATCATCGTGATAAAAGAATTTGAGCTAAAGAAGTTATATTTACCATTCTTATACTGCATATGCAACCAAGGCAGGTGAGTCACAAAGCAAATTAGTGGTGTGTAAGGGCAGCCCTAAAAATACAGTATATAAAAAGTCCAGAGTCTATAAACAAATTTAGTCAGACCTCCACATTCTGGTAGTCCCTTTATCAGGATTCATTTTCAGACTTACAAACAAGCATACAGCAAGAGAAGTTGTAGCTTTTTCGTAAATTTTTTTTTTTTTACAATTGACAAAATGTGCTCCATTTTAAAAACTTACCAGCTAAATGTGTTTTTATTGGTAGATTGACACCTATAGGGTTGTGTTTAATTGGTCAAACACCAGTAAAGGACAATATAGTTGCATTTGGTTGTATAAAACATCATAAGGACAAGATAAACATTCATCTGTGTTAAAGCATCAATCTTAAATCTACAATGGTGGTGAAACCTTAGTACATTGGTTTATTTAAATGGCTGACCACCAAGCAGTTATGTTAATGACAAAACTTTGCATGGAGCCATGCAAGTGAGGCAGAGTTTGAGATACACAAAATTACACTTCCTAATATATGATCTGACTGATTTATCAACCTGCAAACACATTTACGCTCAGATCAGTGGTTTACGCAAGTCTGATGAATCACGCGTGAGATTTTTGTATGCAAGTTGGTACGCTCAAATATTCGTTTGACCATATTGATAAATGAGGCCCCATATATATAATTTGGTTACATAACAGTTTCCCTATTTTAGTAGCTGTCCTTCAATCCTTATGTAGATGAATGTACACACATTTGTTTCTTTCTAAAAAGTTACAATTAAAAATGAACATTCGGGTTCTGTTAAAGTGAGGGAAAAAGCTGCAACCAAGTGAGGCAAAAGGCAACCAGATTAGTAGTTGTGCACAAACTTAACGTCATCACTTTTGTAAGCCATTCTGGACAAGAGCATCTGCTTAGTGCTAATGCAAGTGATTGTGCCATCACAAAGACCATCGCACAACATAAGTTTTTCCATCTTTGAAAAACTGCCTTCCTGCCAGCCTTTTTGATTGTCCATCCAAGCTATCACAGGAGATAGGACTGGACCCGAAATTAGTTCATCAATACGCCAGCAATGCGGCCTCCCCTGGCTTGCACCAGAGGAGGAATTATCAGTCATTCCGCTTTGCTGGGCCCACTGCAGAGTAACTAAGTATGGAAGGATTGATTGTTTCGGAGAAGAATCCATACTCTAAGGGGAAGAGGGCTACCTGACTGATGAAGATGGTGCTCCACTTTATATATCTTCATAGAGCATTCAATACTTATTTCCCATGCTTTATCATTCTGGTTTAATACTGTACTGTGTGTGTGGGGGGGGAACTTATTTTCAGAAATAGAACCTATTTGATTTTTTTAAATTACAGGTTAAAACCCTTAGACTGTGGCAAAACTTAGAAATAAGATTTTTATTTGTTCCTGCTCATCCTGCTAATCGTAATTTTAAGGCCCATTCACCAGGTCAGGAGGGCATATACTACCACGTCCTCTAAAATATTTGTGCTGTTACTTTCTGTTGGGCAACCCATAACCCTCCTGAGCAATGAGATTGAGAATAGCTTGCCAACCAAACCTTTCCTGCCTGGGAATTGTGGGAAACACCATGGTTAATTTGCAGGTGTGCACAAATTTATTCTCAGAGGGCAGTGTGTGTGTTGAAAAAATTATGATGTCTTAATTTTCTAAACATCTGCACACACCAGTGCTAGTTCACTTCCCTATCAGACCACAGGAACACATTTTCAGAAAGGATATTCTGTATGTGCAGACTGCAGTTGTAGTCCATGACTTTTTCATAAGGTCAGATAGATCACATGAATGATTGGGTTAATTAAATACTTAAGAGCAGAGCATAAAATACCATAAAAGCCAGGTCCATTAAAAGATACAATGGCATTTAGCAAGCCATTTCCAAGACACCAAACTTTGTCAATCTCCAACTTTTTCCCTTACAAAAATATTGGCCTTCAAGCAAATATGCAGCCAACCTATGGCATTGTTGCCATATTTTCACATGCAAATTAGCTTTGTGGGAACTGCCATTCACTTCTGGCAAAGTGTTTAGTTCACCACTACTGGCAAACTCGGACAAACCTCTGGAAACGTTTTGTGGAAAACAATTTAGTTTGCGGCAAATGCGTTACATATTAGCTGCAAGTTGGCGGCAAACTATCCAGTTTTGTAAGGGTTACCTCACTGTGTGTAAGTGCAAGATGCATTTATGTCCTCTACCAGGCAGGTTTACCATTGTTCCCTTTGTTTTAAACTTGTGTAAAGTTGTATCTTGTGTCCATTTTATTTACTTGTTTGTGAACATCTCCTGACTGACGAAGGTCAACAACACTTTGTCTTCCCCATGCAGTTCTGTGGCATTTCCCCATGGTGATGGATGACACATGGATTTTACATGAGTGTTACATCCTTTTATACCCTAGTGAAACAGCAAGCCTTGGGTTACTAATACAGTTACCTAAGATTTTGATTAAGTTAGCAATGAAATCCCAAAACCGATTGGTCCAAGATGTTAACTTTGCCTGGCTTTTAGTGAAAAGCATTTGTTGCTATGAGCTTTGTTTCCATTTTTTGCCCCAACTGTATGTATTGTTTCTTTCATTTGGCCTTCCAATTCTTTTTCTAAAGTTTTTGGACTCATGAATAAAAATGTTTTTTTTTACTGCCAAGTGCTTAATTTCTGTGTTTTGAGTTTGTACGAACAGAACTTTTTGCTTTCCATATGATAAGCTGTGAGAACAGGACTTAGTCTGGGAAAATAGCTTTCATTTTAAGAGCCTGTTTGGTTAATCCACTTCACTCGGCCACAGGAAGCAATTTCAGATGTCACATTTCTTTAGATGGTGACAGGAGGCGTAAAGGAGGGAGGTCTTGTGTTAAAACTGAAAGTCTCTGAAACATTCTGCTGGGTGGAAATTCTAGATGTGAATCCTCACATAGGAAATGTATGCAATATATTGCCCTGTTATTTGTAAATGTTTTAGCACTGTGTCTTTTTTTTTACAATTAATAGACAAAGGAATAGAAATGTACTCTGCATATACCTTGGCATCAATAAATCTAGAAGATTGCAAGTAAAATGTTGTGGTCAGTCAACCAAGTGATTCTTTTTTCAAGCTAACCTCCGGCATGACCACACCCTAAAGCAATGACGAGGGTTCCAAGAACCTGTGAAGCGATCTTATTGGACAACGTTAATTTCCAGTGAAAACGGGTCAAACTTTAACGTCTTTTTCCAGCAAATACGGGTCGATTTGAGATTTGAACGCACGCCCATATCTCATTTAATGTAAACAGCGGTAACCTGCCAATTTACGCCCCTGGAAACGACAGCATAACGACGGTGAAATTTCAGGAACTGTCCTGTCTTTCCACAAGTAGAGTGTGCAGTACCTAAGAGGACATTAATAGAAAATGACGGTCTGAATTGAAAAAATATTTTCGGAAATTACAACATAACGACAGCTAATGTATTATTATTTTCTCTAGAAGGTATGCTATACCTCTACATATTTATTGAGTAAGAACCGATAAATAGGCTATATGGCAACAACAGAAAATTTAAAAAACGACTTGAGGAAATTAGGCCGTAACGACCGAAAATGTTGTTTTTCCCTTCAGTAAATGCTATACCGCCACATACAGGTGCAGCTCAAAAAATTAGAATATCGTGGAAAAGTTCAATATTTTTTGTCACTCATGTCAGAAAATGAAACTCATATATTATATACATTCATTACACATAGAGTGAAATATTTCAAGCCTTTATTTCTTGTAATTTTGATGATTATGGCTTACAGCTAATGAAAACTCAAATTCAGTGGCTCAGAAAATTTGAATATTACATAAGATCAATAAAAAAAAGATATTTTAAACAGAAATGTCAGCCTTCTGAAAAGTATGTTCATTTCTATGCACTCAATACTTGGTTGGGGTTCCTTTTGCATGAATTACTGCATCAATGCGGTGTGGCATGGAGGCGATCAGCCTGTGGCACTGCTGAGGTGTAATGGAAGCCCAGGTTGCTTTGATAGCGGCCTTCAGGTCATCTGCATTGTTGGGTCTGGTGTCTCTCATCTTCCTCTTGACAATACCCCATAGATTCTCTATGGGGTTCAGGTCAGGCGAGTTTGCTGGCCAATCAAGCACAGTAATACCATGGTCATTGAACCAGCTTTTGGTACTTTTGGCAGTGTGGTCAGGTGCCACGTCCTGCTGGAAAATGAAATCAGCATCTCCATAAAGCTTGTCAGCAGAAGGAAGCATGAAGTGCTCTAAAATTTCCTGGTAGATGGCTGCGTTGACTGTGGACTTCAGAAAACACAGTGGACCAACACCAGCAGATGACATGGCACCCCAAATCATCACTGACTGTGGAAACTTCAAACTGGACTTCAAGCAACGTGGATTCTGTGCCTCTCCACTCTTCCTCCAGACTCTGGGACCTTGATTTCCAAATGAAATGCAAAATTTACTTTCATCTGAAAAGAGGACTTTGGACCACTGAGCAACAGTCCAGTTCTTTTTCTCCTTAGCCCAGGTAAGACGCTTCTGACGTTGTCTCTGGTTCAGGAGTGGCTTGACACAAGGAATCTGACATTTGTAGCCCATGTCCTGGATTTGTCTGTGCGTGGTGGCTCTTGATGCACTGACTCCAGCCTCAGTCCACTCCTTGTGAAGCTCCCCCAAATTCTTGAATGGATTTTGCTTGACAATCCTCTCAAGGCTGCGGTTATCCCTGTTGCTTGTGCACCTTTTCCTACCACCCTTTTTCCTTCCACTCAACTTTCTATGAATATGCTTAGATACAGCACTTCTTTAGCAATGACCTTTTGTGGCTTACCCTCCTTGTGGAGGGTGTCAATGACTGTCTTCTGGACATTTGTCAAGTCAGCAGTCTTCCCCATGATTGTGTAGCCTACTGAACCAGACTGAGAGACCATTTAAAGGCTCAGGAAACCTTTGCAGGTGTTTTGAGTTAATTAGCTGATTGAAGTGTGACACCATGAGTTTCCAATATTGAACTTTTTCACAATATTAAAATTTTCTGAGACACTGAATTTGGGTTTTCATTAGCTGTAAGCCATAATCATCAAAATTACAAGAAATAAAGGCTTGAAATATTTCACTCTATGCGTATGGACACAACAGATCCGACATAGATCGGAAATTAATTGTATGAATAAAACCAATGTGGAATTTGAAGTGTGTTATTTTCTATTCACATTATTGTATCCATGATCATGTGCTTGAGGCACGTTCAACTGCTTCAAAACTTCTATAGCCTAATGAATCCTCTAATTATCATAAGCTATGTTTTAAATTCAGGTCATTCTATATATCTATGTGGAGGTATAGCACAGCCTACTTTCTAGAGGAAATAACAAGACATTAGCTGTTTTTATGATGTAATTTCCCAACGTAATTCTTAAATTCAGGCCGTCCTTTCCCGTTAATTTCCTCTTAGGTACAGCATACTCTACTTATGGAAAGAACAGGGAAATTCCCGAAATTTCACCGTAGTTATGCCGTCGTTTCCGGGGGCGTAAATTGGCAGGTTACCTAAAAAGCTAAAGAAACAGAGCCAGTGTCTCCTTTAACGTATCATCTTCGTCTGTTCCTGAAGCCGATTCCAGGCATTGTTTCTCCGAAACGATCTCTCGACAAGCCGTTCATGTGCCACCGATGATGAAAAAGGTATTGCGGGTGTCAATAACTCAAAACATTCTACAGAAAAATATAAGCTAAGACACAACAAGAAAAAAAACACTAACTCCAGTCTGCCATGTTTGTTGTTGATGTTGAGTTGACAGTGACGCTCACTGGTCATCGTAATAGTAACATTGTTGATATAGCTACATCCAAGCGTTGCTCTCTTATGCAAAAAAGGAGACTACAGCTGCTCAACTTTTAAGTGGAAAATGATAGGGGGATAGATATCTATGGGTGCAAAAACCATGTTGTCATGGTTTGTGGGTTTTTGTTTTCTTTTCCGTTGCGGTTCTCGTCCTGGTTTCCCGATTGAGAATCTATCAGATTTTTTCCGCGTTCCGTTCCGGGGTTTTGCTTTCCCTCACTCATTATTCTTTTCACCTGTGCTTCTACCTGCGGGGTATAAGTTCCTCACTTCTGTTCCCTGGTGCTTCTTTGTCATTCGACATTGCATTGAGCCAGGTATAGCCAGGTACTAGCGAGCTTGTGATATTAAACGTTGTTTATGTTCACGAGTGACTTGCTAATTCGCTTATTTTCAGGTTAGGTATTACTCCTCTTGTTAGCGTTCTGCACTATTTATTTTGTCCTTTGCTGTTCTCTCTGAGACAGTTTTTCTTTGTTGTTTCATTTTTGTTTTACACTCTTCCAGCCATCCGAAATTATGTGCCGAAGGTGTTCTTTTCTTTGCTAAGTTTCCCGTTTTGGCTCCAGTATTGAGCTCGGGAGATTTAGTTTGTGTTTCACTCGTATATTCAAGTTCGCCCTATTTTAATGGTTTGATTTTCGTTTGGCTGTTTAGCCACAAGGAATTCGTTTTCTGTCTTTTATTGTGTTACTCCTTTTATTGGTCCTCACTGGCATGAGTGACTTGTTCTGATCCCCCTACTTTCACGTTTGATTATTCGCCACTAAAATCCATTACAGTACAAAGAAGCCATCATGGATGAATCAGCGAGGTTGAGCAATGGAGATCAGCCAAGGGATAGGAATCCCGAGGAGTATGTCAGGGGACTTGAGGCCCAACAGCAGCTACTGGCTGGTCAAGTCAGTCAGCTGAATACTCAAATGAGGGTTCAAGAGGGTTGGCTCCAGGAGTTGGCGGAGAGCATGCGATTACTCACAGTTGCACACCAAGCACCCCCACCTGCCGCTCAGGCTATTGCTCCCCTGGTCCCTGTTGCTCAGATTGGTAGGGAACCTAAATTGCAGCTCTCCCATTTTGGGTCAGGAGTCGGCTAGACGGCTGCATCGCCTTCACCAGGGTAGCGACACTGTGGCCGAATTCGCCATAACATTTCGAGCACTGGCAGGTGAGACAGTTTGAGCTGAAGCTCCGCAGATGACATTATTCTCTGAGGCATTAGACGAGTCCATTCAAGACGCTCTATTCATTCTCGAGCAGTCTGATTCTCTGGATGCGTTAGTGTCTTCTGCTATTCGGATAGACAATCGGTTTCGGGACCGTTTACATCGTAGAGAACATAAAAAGGGCCACCTGATAAGGCCTTTGTTGGTTCCATTCACAGAGTCCTATCCTCCGGCAATTAAACCCTTTTCGCCTAGTACTGAGGAGCCCGTGCAGGTAGATGGGGCAGCGTGCCCATCTTCTAGAGACTCCGCTTCTAAAACTGAGTGGTGTCGTTACTGCAAGAGGAAGGGGCATACTCTTGATCAGTGTTCGAAGCTTAAGGGAAAAGGGGGGTCTCGCTATAGGAACCGGGGATTCTGGCGGGACTTCAGGGTACTACACCCCGGACACTATTGTGCGTTAACCTTTCTTAGGGACAGCACTCCCTTCAGGTCAAGGATTTTATTGATTCCGGGGCCGTGGAATGTTTTATTGATGCCCAGTGGGCTAGAAAAAACAATATACCTGTCCAGCGTCTGGACCAATTAGTTACCCGTTACCCGTTGGGGTCAGGCACTATTAAGGAGGTTACGTCTCTTCTCACTAAGTCGACTCTTCAACAGAAACACATTGAGAGCATTCAGTTTCTGTTGGTCGATTCCCCTGCTTATCCTTTGGTGTTGGGTCACACTTGGCTCGTTAAGCACGATCCCCATATTAAGTGGGGAGGGGATAAGCTAGTCATTCGTCAATGGGGTCCCTTGTGTACCGCGCAGGGTCACCTCGCTCCGAGTCTGAGCTGGAGGAGGTTACTTTTCCGCCCAATCAGGAAGAGTCTGTCTCAGGTTCTGAGGCTGGTGACGAGAGTCTGGAGTGGGACTCTCTGGTTGACAGATGTTCTAATTGGAGGGAGATCTCTTCAGAGGAGCTCTCAGACTCTGAGATTCAGTGGTCTCCTCCTCCTGGGTCCCCTACTCAGAGGGGAGTGACTGGGATTGCAGGGACACTTGAATTTCCTTTGCCTCTCAATGTTCTGGCTGCATATGCCGAATTAGCAGAGGTTTCAGTAAACAGAGGGCAACCACCCTTCTTCCCCACCGCCCTTATGATTGCGCCATAAAACTCTATCCGGGTACTACCCCTACTAGAGGAAGTGATATTCCTTAGCGGCTACTGAGAGTGTGGCTATGAAGGAATATATTGAGGAGGCATTAGCCAATGGGTTTATAACGCCATCTACTTTGCCTGCTGGCGCAGGTTTCTTTTTTGTTAAAAAGAAAGATGGAGCATTAAGGCCATGTATCGATTATCGCTCTCTAAACACCATTACTATTAACAACCGGTATCCGCTTCTCCTGATTAATTCGGCATTTGAACGTCTCCAGGGGGCCACTATTTTTTCCAAATTTATTCGCTTGGAGTGAAAAAACGTACGTACATATTTGAAATATCACAAGCAGGAATACTTACATATCGAGGAGGACAATATTCCTTAGGTTTGTAGGCATATTCTCAGATAGAATCAATGATATAGTATCTATGGTGTCTTGGTAACTATGGTATCATCTTCTGACCTACAGCCAAAATCCATGTAAGCAAGTGAGGATTTTCTCTAGCCATGATGAGTTAGCAAATTAGTAAAAACTAGAAAATAGCAGGAAAACAACAATCACGCCTCGGCGAGGAAATGTACATTCTAAGTTGCTTGCGTAACTAAACTAATAAAACTAGAAATTATGTTATGCCCGGCTGTAATTTATTGTTGAATGCATCCAATAAGACATTGCAAACACCATTGTGAAGGTTATAATGTCTTATATTGGATAAAAGAGTGAAACCAGAATGAATTGGAATGCATGAGACAGGTTTGAACAGCATGCCGAATTTCACGCGTGGGGGTTTCAGAAGGTGTACTAGCATTATAAAGGGGTGTGTATTTCTCATTTGGATTGGCCAAGTCAATAAATGACTACTGAATCATGAAAGGGACATTTCTATGCGTAAAACCAAGGTAGGATTGTATATTTATTTAATATTTATTAGTAGATAGTGGCGGTAGAATTACATGGTATAATTACACAATTGCACTAGTTTATTTAGCATTTCAGTGAGCAGGGCTTTTCACAGCTGCTTTGTCATATGTTCGGGCTATTGTTGGGATTATCTTGTTGCTATGTCAGAATTCAAATTTTTTGGGGATAAAAAATATTTTTATGAACTCACAGATAGACGCTATTGTCTACTGTGTCACACATGGTTAGGTATAGTTGCAGGTGAGACTGGGTGGGGGGCTGCTTATTAAATGGACTAGCTATGCGTCAATAGTGGCACTCAGAAACTCTGTATTCGGCACAGTTGTCACAAATTTTGTACTAATAAAGCTAAAACATGGAGTTTGTTCTTTCCACTCATAGTTTAGTTGCCGGAGCAATGAATGTCTGTGTTGACCAAAATCTTGGCGCCAGAGCCATGGCCACTAGGGGGGTCTGTGCAAAGGTGTTAAGAGATATGGCCAGGAACTGTCCAATCAACACTGTCTTCACTGCAAATGAACGTTGTCCAATGAGATCGCTTCGCTGGATCCCTTGTTATCGCCATGGGGCGTGGTCATGGCAGAGGTTAGTTGAAAAAAATAATCATGTCAACCATTTTCTGGTAAATTTTTAAGTAGGCTTGATTAGCGGCCAGGTTTCAGCTTCCTGACAGAGGGAAGTTTTAACCAAACGTCTAAAGACTTGCTGGTAGTTAATGATTCCATTAACCTAAACAAGATCCCCAAGACCTATAGTTGCAAGACAAGCATCTAACATCAAAGAGCCACCATCACATTTCACTATGCTCTCAGAAAAACACTTGTCACTGCAGTGGTACCCTATAAGTACATAAAATGATACCCCTAGCAAGCCATACATAATTCAATTGTACCTTTTTTATCTGTAAAATGTGCTTATTAGCACCGACATTGAAAATGATTGTACTTTAAGGGGACATTTTGAAATTTGTTCTTTAAAGAATAAAAATGTGCCTCCACTCTATCTTTATTTCCTTGAAGTCCTTTTGAAAATGATGGTCGATTTTTTCAGGCAAAAGACTATATGGTTTATATCTTGGGACATAGTCACTGGCACACAGATGGGTGTGTAAAAGGAGGGCAGGGTGTGGTTGGCAAGGAAAGCAGAAAAGTATGCTTGAGGCATAAAGCTTTGCTGCGCTGCATATGTTCTTGTTGTAGGTGAACGAATACAAACACTGTAAAGTTAGGGTCTCATTCATTCTGGTTACATGTCTCTAACGTCCAGTGTACACACAGACTATTCTGTACGCACTAACATTCTGAAACCTTCAGTGTAAAATGGCTGTACAGTGATCTGGTGTCTGTTCAAGTACTCATATCTAAGGTTTTTTAGTAACATCAAAACATAAACTTTAGATGTGGTGATGTAAGATATTGGTCTCTGTCTCTGTATTTCTTAAACAGGATGTTTCATAATTGCAAGTCTTTAAATAGTTTAAATTTAATAATGAAAAGGCTACTAGTGATTTTCCACCGCCCCCTTCCCCCCTTCCATGCACATACACATACACAGTGGGCCTCATTCGTGAAGCGTTCCTAAATATACGCGTACATTTATGTCCGAACGGAGTTGTTACGAAAGATTTACGCCGCATTCATCAAACCGTGTGGAAAAGGTAGATTTTTTTGTATTCACGTACGAAACGCATCCACATTATTTTGTGATTAGCATAAATCCATGCCCATGAATTGCCTTATATGGAGGCTGTCACTTCCATTTAAAGGTCCACACCAAGTCAAAATGGCCCAGAAAAAGCAAAAGAAAGAATTATTCTGACACTGAAATCAAAGTTTTATTAGCAGATGTTCAAAGAAAAAAAATTGTTTAATATTGTCAGTACCGGCATCATAAACTGGTAAAGTAAAGGCCTAGCAGGATATAACATGTACCAACAATATGAGCGCATTGCTTTATCGCAGCCTGGAAATAAATTAAACGTTATTCATTTTGTAATTCTGTTGGGGTTCTGTGCATGTGAGTTGTGGTTGGAAATCGGGTAATCACATGGGCTACCTTATTTTAGAATCTCTCTGGCGCCTTCTAATTGCAGTCACATTGATGCGCGTGTCCCACACAGCACAGGTTTTACAGGGATATAGCCTGCTGGCTACATTCTAACCGGTTAAAAAACTGTCACTTTTAAATAAAGTTTACCCAGTTTTCCCCCTGAACGCGAGACGCTGTTTCACTGACTTTTCAACAAAAACGTGCACTGGGGTGTGCAGTCTATGGCACCGAAAACATTGGACAGGTTGGCAATTTCATAAAAACCCTGCTTTACCGCCACCTCACTTTGCATCTTGTAGGGGAACTGGATGTACGCTGGCATTAGCTGGATTAAGCTGTTGACCACAATTGCAACCCTGGCTACAAACATGTAAGCCACTTTAAAGCAAATTTCGATCATTGGTTAAATGTGTGTTCTAATTAGCATAGCCTATGTAAGTTCATGGGCTATTTTTTATTTTTTTAAATTGTAGGCTACTGGGAGCATTAGCCAATACGATATGCGTCTAATTAAACAGCTTCATAGCCTACAATTGATTAATAGGCGTAATCCAAAGTGTTTGCTTTTTACAATCATAATTTATTACGTTTGCAATGTGTATTTCAAAGGCTACATGTAGTCTTGTGAATTTAACAGAAAATAAAAATAAGTTAATATTCTAATTATCACTCAGAAGCTACATTTACCGCCATTATGAATTTACAAATGCGGTACGCGTGCTCTTGAGCAGGTGTAAAATTTGTGAGTACGTCCGATCAAATCTCAGATATGAAAACATTGATGAATGCCAAAATACGGGCAAAATTGGTAATACGGATGATTGACATGCAAATTCGTTCTGCTCACGTTTCATGAATGAGGTACATTATGTGTATTCATACTTTGTGTTTTACATATCTTTTTTAACACCTGCAGAATTGTCTATCTGTGCAGTTTAGAATTAAATCCAGGAGCGTAAAGGATGTAAACCTTGCATCAGATTTATTTTATAAGTAAGCAAAATTTGAATCTCTGGGATGATAATAAATAAAGTCTGCCAATGAACTTGAAAACACTCCAAGAATTTGCATGAATAAATTAGATTTCTCTCATGCATTGACCTCAACTGCAACCTGGCACATGCACCATCTGTCAAGCCACTCAGCGATGTAAATGGATTATTGAAATTAAAAATCCATGTTGCTCAATTCAATATATACACCGGAGGGGGATATGCATAAGAAAATTGTATTATTGTCCCACAGTGCCCCAGTAGATTAAATAACTACTGTCTTGCATCATATTAGATTACCACAGAGTACAGGCCAGAGAGCACTTCAGAGCAGGAATACAAGCTTAAAAATATATATATATTTTATACTTTGATATTCACATTCAGGGGGGCTTCACCAAAATACATTTTTAAAATGTGTTTTTAATCCTGCAAAATCACAAATGTTTTCACAACTGCACACAAAATCTTAGCTGGGTTATTTCAGCTAATGAGGCTAATCATAACCAGTATTTGCGCTATTGAGAGGAGAATAAAACCCTGTATGAATCCATTTTCATTCCCACCTTGTTCAAGATGCCACTTAAGTGATTATATTCAAATGCCCAAAGTGTCGAAATCTCATAGGCACTTCACTGCCACGAGCTTTATGAAGTTGTGTGCTTACTGGAGTCGTTAATATAATTTGTACAGAATATCTGCCTAACCTAAGCAAATATTTGCAATGAAAGCCACCCCTCCATTCATTAATATGTAATGCATTTTCTGTCAGAAAGCAGGTGAGTGTAGGTTCGCTATCTTCAGAAAGGATCACATTTTTGTCAGCTCTCCATACGGGAAATTCCCTGAAGAAAAGTAGAAACTGGAGATGCGCTAACAAGAATCAGTGCATGCTGTCAGAAAGCTTATTGATGCAATTTCCCAATAATACGCATGGAATAGGACCTTCATGGTAATTATGAACAGTCTGCAGCATGTCACAAAGGGCCATGACGTTTTCAATGGCCTGTTGTTATAGCAACAGCGCAGACAAATTTGGCGGCATGTCAAATGTGATCCCTGACATTATACGTTATACTCGCATGAAAAACGCAGTGGAATTTTTCTGACAAACGCAAGTGACACGTCATTATTATGTCACATCGTGGATTATTTTTAAGCAATTCTGAATAATGCTTTTTAAAAACCGCTGTCTGTCTTATTAATATTTTCACAAAATATGAATCATGAAAAAAAAGAGGATTTCTCTCAAGTTGACAGTTGGTCAAGTATCATATCGTAACTAAGACTAGGAAGTAAAATATGTATGTGAGCTGCAGTACAGTATTAAGACGGTGAACACCATTTGACAGCAGACTTTGCCTGTGCCGGGAGCTTCTGGCTTCCTGTGAAAAGACGCTGATGCTTTACAACTGACATCAAACACAACACCAAATAACTAAAACTGCGTCTCTTTGCTCTGGGGAACCCAATTCAAAATTCAACATTACAATTGAATTATGCCTGTCAAGTGCCTATAGGAACAACATAAAACAATTCTTTGCATTGATGTCCCCGAGAGGTGCATTTCGGTGTCCCTGTGTGTAAGAACATGTGACGTGTTGTTGGCGCCAGGCTTTGTCAGTGCCAAACTAAGACTGCGGGTCACCCGGTGAGTCACTCGCCATGAATGTTGGCGACCAAATGACACTGAATGTAACAGCCGACATCAAACAAACTGCATAAAAACTAAGCCTATTGTACATTAAAGATGTTTACTCCTGGCCAGCCTTTCTGGTGATGATAAAGCACAGCACATCCCATAGAGGATAGTGGACAGGGGAGGTGGAAGGGGTTTTTATTCACACATTTGTGCCTTCGGAGTAATGTACACCGTGACACTGCAGTGAAGGATGTGAATGAAAAATTAGACCACAGGTGCCAGCATGCATTCATATTCCCCAGGCCTTTATTTTAATTCTCGGAAAAATTAAATCCAAAGCATTGCTTTATGTGCTGCTACATGCTTATCAGTCTAGCATTTAATACAATGCCATACAGAACGTGCGCAAAGGACATTTGTCAAGGATTCATAGACTTGTAAAAATCATTGACAACGCAGTACATAGGCAGGCCCAGTACACACTCAGAATACCCAGAAACTAAAGCTAAGCTGCTCTGTGAATTTCTCTCTGTCAGCATTCCCAAAGAATTTGACCTTCCATTGGAAATCCAGTGTAAAATCAAGCTACCCTGATGGCAAGACAAACAACTCTATGAAATCCTAACAAGACATGGAATTATCTCACTGTGCTAAACACCCAGCTGAAGTAGTTAAAGTCCACCCAGCTAAGGTCCACCCAGCTAATGGAGCTTCTCACATTCTTAATTCACATTCTGCCAATGAATGACCTTCTGTAGTAGAAATGTACATGCTTACTGAACCTTATTGCTTTTAAAAGGACTCCTTTTCTCGCCCTTTGAAATTGCAGTACCGATTTATGGACGTTATAAAATTCGGATTCAATTCAAATAACTTAATTTTACTGAGAGGCAAATGGCATGAAATTCACAATCAAGATTAGCAGAATGCATAAAAAATTCCAGACACTCATAACATAAACCCAAGACAAGCAGTAAATAGCAATTCTTCATTGGATTGTTTGACTTCATCAATACGCTCGTCGCCATTTTGTTTCATTTGTTCATAGGTTTTCAGTCACCTGACACTTGGGATCTAAAACCTTTTTGCTGGAAACAACACTAATCATACTTTTCCACTTGACTTACACAAGTCACTTGACTTACACTGTTGTTATTTCTTCTTTTTCTTCTCCTTGCTTTAAAATGATTTTGGGACTTTTATAAAATCTTATATTTTAGTCAAGGCCATATCTTTTTGAACAATCAACTATACAACAAATTAACATTTAAGAAATCTAGCTACTTCGGTACCGATATCTTAACGTCCCAAACCCACGCTTCCCATTCACCAACATTAGAAACAATAAATCAATTGACTACTTTAGGCTTATATCTGAAAAAAATCACTTAAACTAAACGACTAATGTGCGCCACATCTTCCTCTGCTAGTTAACAACCTATCTTGACAATCCATGATTGGCTTGTTTGTTCTGTAAGGGGTTTAGTGAGTGTTCGGAGATTCAAATGCAAAGGTGGGGAGATCAGAACAAGTCAGCTCACAACAGTGAGGACCAATAATTAGGGGAAGAAAATAATAAAGGAGGAAAGAAAAGACAGGAACCTAATTCCTTAAGTCTAACAGCCAAAACGGAAATCAACCCACAAAACCGGGCACACTACTAAAACTAGTAGAATACAAACTAAATCTCCTGAGCTCATGTAATGAGCTAATAACGGGAAACTTTGTTAAACAAAAAAACACTCTCAGCTACAATAGCTCAAAGCCGGAAGAGTGTAAAACCAAAATGAAAGTACAAAGAAAAACTGTCTCAGAGAGAACAGCAAAGAAACAAAATAGATAGCACAAAACGCTACCAGGAGGAAAACAATCCTATACCCAATTAAGTAGCAGTAGCAAGTCCCCCCTGAACATAAACAGAGTTTAATATCAGGAGGTCGCTAGTTCCTGGCTATACGTGGCTCGAATGCAATGTCGTGAGACAAACAAGCACCGGAGAAGCGGATGTGAAGAACTTAAATACCCTGCAGGCAGAAGCGCAGGTGAAAACAATAATGAAGACTGCAAACCACGAAACGGAATGTGGAACAAAATCGGATTTATTCCCAATCGTGAAGGCAGGACGAGAGCCACAAAAGAAAAGAAAACAAACAGCCACGAACCACTACACCATCACACCCACAGGTAATCTGTTCCTCTTATGTTAATTGTGCTACACGTACAATACAGTCTCTAGTTAAAAAAACTGGTGAAATTGAGTTGGTCAGGCCTTACTTCAGCACTGCTGTGAGTTCAGCACTGCTCATTTTATAATTACACTGGGCTGCAAAAATAGGGCCCTTGGTCTTTTTCAATGAAGTCAGTACCAGTAAACATTTCACTACTTCAACTACTGTCCTCCGAGCCCTTTATGTGTATTTCCTGAACTGTGTGCCACGTCACTGTTTTAAGAAAGAGCCGCAGGGCCTTGCTGTTCGTCTGCTCGGTACGCGAGGGAGGGCGTGTGCGTGCTTGCATCAGTGTCTGCGCATGCACTGGGGTGACCTTGAGGAAATGGGGCTCCTTGTAACTTCCCACACCTCCCACCTCGCCCCCTTCCTCTCCGTCGCTCTCGCTGAATTATACTGCGGATCTTGTGACTGCGGGCACAGTCTACCGCTTTACGATCTCCGTGGCTCTTAAAAAGCACAAACGCAGTGAATTAAGAAAAAGAGACTCGTAGAAAAGGAGGGGATTTTTGGCTTAAAATGATTAAGAGGTGGCCCCATCTGCATGTGACCCACTCACTTGGGTCCAAGGAAGGTGCTGTTATCAGAGTGAATCTGATCATTTTTTAAATTCAATAAGCAACAACATAGCACTCTATTGATTTTGAGCATAAAGAATTTTCCAAATGACTTGGAATGTAAGTGGCTGAAACCAGTTGGGGGGGGGGGGGGGGGGGGGGTTGCAGTTTTGTCACCATATGGTTTAAAAACAAACATATAATTGCTTTAGAATATGTTGCTGCTATTTTGCTGTTGTATTCCTTTATAATAATTATAAATGAATAAAATGAATCTCTTCCCAGCTATTTTGTCACATAATACTACCGTGGCAGATGGTGAGCTTTAAATAGGGGAAAATAAAATACATTTGACCTTGAGATAAACTTGTTTATGTTGTTTAGTGTATTTAATAACAGTGCCAACTGCACAAATGCTGTGTACCCATTGATGGGTACATTTCTTATTCTTCCTTCTCATTCTAGTTCTTAAAAATATTTCAAAGAATACAATGTGAAAATAAATTATAATTATTCAAATAATTGAATTCAGATGAAACATCTACAAAAAAAGAAAATCTTGGATAATATACTTAAAAGGTACATTGTTTGTTAATTGCATATTGCGCCAATGTTGAGGGCAAAATGCAATACATGCTAGCAAAAAACTGCTCTGAAAATAAATGTGTATTAAAACTGTGCACTCTGATGCACAGTGTACAGTCTGGGCACAGAAAATGAGAAATACATTTATCCTGATGGTCAGTGAATACAATCATTGGATCTGTGCAGACGCTGCACGGTTTCTTTTAAATAAAGCAAAGGAACACTACCCCAATATGCAATTAAGACAAAGAGAATCACCTGCCAACTGGCTATTCTGCTAATTCATTGTTTAACTGTTATTTAAGCAAAACAAAATAAAAAACTGGTTAAGAAAAATAATCAGTTTATGGCAAATTTCTTGCCTTTATTTCTAGCTCCCCAGCTGTCATGGAATGCTACATGCTACATAGGCCCAATTTACACTCGCAATGGGCAATATACAGTATATCATTAATCAAATACATGAGAATTTGATAACTAGTCTAGAAATGAAGGATTGGATTTGTCCAAATCTGATTTGAGTCGCATCTGGAGGTCGTCTGGGTCAGATTCCGCCAGTATCAAACTGGAATATAAACACTCCAACGCGCGTCTTCTCCTGTCACCGACATTCTACTGACACGTAACACCCTGTAGTAAGCATGTGACCCTCTGTTAGAGCTGGTTGTCAGATCTAATGGAGCACTAAGCACAACAACAAGATCTCAAGTGTAAACACATGACACCATATATCAGATATACAGAAATTAGATTTGTCAACTGGATTGGACATGAGTGTAAATAGGTCCATATTGTCACATAATAAGCACTAATGTATTGTTCTAGCTTTACCTATGGATTTTATGATCCATAAGCAATGATGATACCAAAGTAATGTACCAGATACGTTTTAGATTATTAAAATTACATACACACATTATTTCCCTTGTGGTCAGTTATCCACAAAAGGTCCTTGCAATGCATGTCCATAGTTAGCTGATTGAGAGCCTGAATCCTCGGTAACCCACCTCACCCCAGCAACCCTCCCCGCAGCATGAGTGGACATTCGCAATGGAAAAATGGTCAGCAGCAGTTAAAGAAAAGCTGAGCCTGTTGCAAAAGCGTCACATTCATCAACTCAACAAATGCAGATGATACATGAACCTCATGCTTTATCTCCACATGTAATGGAGATAACTGCCCAGGCCCCTCTGTAAGGTAGACTTGAGTTTAAAAGATGGCCCTGGAATTAAAAAGGCTTCACGCTTTCCCTGGGAGCAGTGAGACATGCAGGTCTTTAGCGCACAGTCATCTGAATGAGGGATGATGATAGCGTTAGCGACCGCTGGTGGTTTCCCGTATCTGGGATGAGCCGGGAAAGAGGACGAGGGCGGGGCTTAGGGCTTCGATGAGGAAAAGCTTTTCATTCGATGGGAAAAATGTCTCCCGCCTCCACGGGGCCCCACCCACTCATGACACAAATGGATGATAGAGGATTCCGGGAGAATGAAAAGAGCAACAAAAAAACAAATTTACCCCCATTTACACAAGCATAATTGATGACAGAAGCAGAACATAAAAACCCCGCAAACTCACCTTCAGGTTCACCACATAGTGTGCACTGTGACTCTATAAATAAAAACCAGAAGAGACAAGAGGAGTTTGTTATTGCACATTTTTCTCACTGGCACCATCACAGATCAGAGGGACACTAGAATATCTCCACTATGCAAATTTCATTACCATTTCCATTACCACAATACTTATAATACAGTAGAACTTCTGAGATATTTTTGCATCAGTGACAATATGAAACTTAGTTGGCATAGCTGTATACTTCCAGTTTCATACCCACTCAGTCAGTCCATAAATCTAAGATTCATATCTCTGAAATTCCACTGTAATGCACTTTATTTCTGCAGTGTCTTTTATAAAATAAGTGGCTAATGTGGGTCAAAATTGAAACAAGATAATATATTGAAACAGGGCAAAATGTTCCAATCACATGCACCATATTTACACAATTGAATATATGTATTTATGTGAAATACAAACATACAATTTATGAAAATGGAATGTTCTGCAGTTCATTGTGAATATATAAACTTGTATATTTTGCAGCAGTGAAATATTTTATAACATCTGAAAGTGGCAATAATTTGTATTTTTGCCCATATAATGTGAAGTGATACAATATCTTCAAATAATATTATAATATACATATATTTTTGTAAGGGAGTACATAAACTTGCATCTTTTACAATCAATGTAATTATAACAGATACAAATAGTTACATCTTATATAAATACAGCACAATTTGAAAAATTAAGAAATGAAATCAAATTATTTAAAAAGCCAACCATTCAGGTGAAAGCCAACCTATTTTTTGTTCAATATAATTTACAAACTTTAATCAAGTATGATTCTCTTGTACATAGAAGCAAGGCTTTTCATATTGATCGTTCGTGAAATCTTAATCCCGACCCTGCCTCTGAGACCGCCCATGGAACACAGAGTCATCTGGCATCAGTTTATCTAAGTATTCTGTTTGTTTGGCAAATAATAAGTGTTTCTCATTAAGACACTAATCCTATTGTAGCCTCAGCAAACAAAATAACTATAGCACACAGGAAGCCGGTGTACAGATTGAGGAATTCAACATTCGCTTTTTTGCAAGTTGAATCTTATCTTCTGATATGATTAAAGAGTCCAGAGAGCAGTAATCTAGCCTGTGTAAGGTGAAGGCATTATTCTCTAAGCATCCTACTCTGCAAGCTATCTGTTTTCATGTGTAAATTACAGTATATACAGTATTTGGTCAAATTTGCACACACAATGCAAAACCCTAAAGAATTTCAAAGTAGCCATACATTTCATACCATGAATGTATGGTTTTAAGCACATTTGGGGTCAAGTCCATGTATTAAATTCCAGTGCAATTCTTTCTCCATTTGTTAATTGATTAATTCATTAATCAATTAATTAATTGAATATAATAAAACTGATTCATTAATTTAATCTAATAAAAATAATCAATATTGCACTGTTATGGTGAAAAATAAAAGTCTTTATTTTTTGTTTTATTGCTTCATTTACGTAAAACAATAGCCACTGTATTACTTTTCAAGGTAAATACACCTATGCTCACTTCATATGGAATAGGACCAAATTTCATAATATAAATATTTTATATGCGAATCCACAAGCATCTATATCTACAAACGGCATTAGTTCACATCCATTCAATCTACATTGAGGCACGAAACAGGGCTGTCAACTGTCACCACGACTATTTAACATAGCAATAGAACCACTAGGCTGCAAAATCAGAATTTCAGATTCCATCACTGGTATTAAAATCATAAATCAAGAATACAAACTGTCCCTGTATGCAGATGACACAATACTATATATCTCCAATATTCAATTAATTCTATAAATAAAAAGTTATTAAACTTATGTTGTAATATTTTTGAGGGCCCCTCATCCTAACCACTCCCCAAAAACATTTAAATTGCTTAAAGATTCCTGCAATTCCAATTCATGACCCCAATCATAGTTTTATCCTTGTCAAATCTACACAAAACAGGCCTGTATGTTTCAATATTCTAATGCTCGATCTTTATGTATTTCTGCGAGTGAGTTTGAGAACATCAAACATTTTCTTAAAAGTCAGAAATAGCAGGGCTATCACAGCGTTTTCATGTTTTACAGGTATTGTCAGCACAGCCATGTAAATTATCATGTCTATGAGTAAAATCAGCGAGAAGAACCATTCCCAAAAGAGAACAACAAAGGACTGATTGGATCTGTGGGAGGCACTGTACGACACAGACTCTCAAAAGCAACAAAATTGCCGTAAGGTAGGAATCAATTCACCTAAGGAATGTTCCAGAAATAAAAACGAGACAAATTCATAATGTTACCATTGAGCCATTGTGGTCAATGTGAGGAACCTCATAACAGTCTAAATATGTGTTCACTGAATATATATTGGGTGATCACATATAAGTTTCACTTTTTTTTTGCGAAAAATTCTGAATTGCCACATAGTTACAATGACAGTGAAAGAACTATGATCTTGCCAGTTATGGAACTAACTAAAAATGTAGCTACATATTTATTTCTCATAAAGTGAAGGAACAGCTTTTCAAGGTGTAACAACTTGATCTTCTTTCAGAGCCAGAGGGTCTCTGGGTTTCATTAAACCACAGAACGTATTTACCGAAGTTAATCAATTACCCGCTTCATTGAATAAGCAGAACCATTTAACTTGCTGCTGAAAACTTGTTCAGATCTGTCCGCGCGGAAGGCAGCTCCGACCCCGTGAAAGTCAAAGGTACCCGTCGTGAAATATTTATCTACAAAACCTGTCGGTCACACGCGCGACACTTTGCCCTCAATTTAGCAGTACATCTTGACCTCCCTCTAACCCAATCTGCCGCAGAGGACAGTACTTGGCAGCCACACCATGTTGGCTCAACATTGGAGTTTAAAAGCCTTGCTTAAAGGTGGCGAACATTGGGGGGGGGGGGGGGGGGGAAGGTTTAAAATTCGGATGATTTTAAATTAAGAGTAACGGCCGCGGGCTTGTCACGTGAACAGCATAGCTGTTGGCTTCCTGATGGCTTACCTTCAGAGATGTGAATGATGGTCAGCGAGTGTGGGGAAATTGTAATGGGGGGACTTAACATTTCTGTTCAGATGAAAACCATGTGAATGCTGTGTATTAGTATGCGCTTATTGTATTTAGTTAAGGGGATTAAGAATATGCATTTATCTGCTTCCATGGTTTTGATTAACACTAAAACGGCCATACCTCTTTCAGTGTTTGTGGGTACAAAATATTTAATTGTTCTCTCCGACTTAAAAAACTCTGCCAGTGATAAAATGTATGTAATAAATGAAAAAAAAAAATCTATAAATACATTTCATCTAATCAATTTGAGCCAGTCAGCAGCCATGTGTACTTTATTGTTGTGAATTTGGGGTGTGAAATCCACCATGTATGATGACTCCATCAAAAGTTAGCACAGTCTTTTTGATGACTGCATGTAAGGTAAAGCTGTAAACGATTGTCTGCTAATTACATAATTCAATTATTTATCATAAAAAGCTTTTCTACTGCAGGTGGAGTCAATTGTATGAAGGCGAGTCAACTGTGTTTATTATTTGTTGTGAACTGAACTGTTATAATGTTGTGTGTGCATAGTAAAAGTAACATACTGGAATTTCATTAAAGAAACCGTTTTTTTTGTTATTTCAAATGCAAAGTGTTTGTCTTCCGGTGTGTCCGATAGCATGCCAATGTACAACGAATGTGTTATTTTTTGCGACGGCAGGTGTAAGATGGAGTAATTGTGCTGTTTAACATGCAAACATTTAAAGGCATCATTTGGCTAATATAGTGGCTGTTCTGGTGTCAACTCGGAACTCGGAAGGATTCGGCTTGTTGTTATCTGTTTTTCATAAACCTTTGTTTTCCCTACAGGCAGCTATATTGCGTTTCAGCGACTGGTTATCCACACTTCAAGTGGACTTCAAGTGTGGATAACCAACCAACCATCAATCAATAAATCAATCGGTCAGTCAAACAGATGTATGTTATATAGCCGGTTTACAGACAACAGCTTGAAAACCTGCTCCATAGAAGCTGGAATGAGCCATTTCAGCTGTAGCACCTCTATTCTACGAGGTTCATGCTGTCAAAAGGCTTCAGGCCCATGGAGAGCTACAACCTTACCAACAGGCACACACCTGAGGCTGAACTTACTGCCACAAAGCGGAGTCTGTACCCACAGGCATGCACAGCAGGGAATGATTGATAATCAACCCAGGAGTTGCTTGTTGTCTTAATAAGGCATTGTATTCCGCTGTGTTCCTTGTATTCCACTGTGCCTTTTGGGAGACTCCTTCAAAAGTA
Organism: Ilyophis sp. 1 JC-2022; assembly: GCA_022702515.1. Classification (NCBI taxonomy): domain Eukaryota; kingdom Metazoa; phylum Chordata; class Actinopteri; order Anguilliformes; family Synaphobranchidae; genus Ilyophis; species Ilyophis sp. 1 JC-2022. The sequence goes on along the minus strand of CM040406.1, from coordinate 22,350,443 downwards.
CAGCCACTGCAAGTTTTCAAGTTTCGGCTCTCCAACTCCCTCCTATTTTTGCAGCAACCTCCCAGTATTAGTCGAAGGACTTCTCGTGGGTACTATTTATTTATTCATTGTTTTTCTTAAAACACAAAGGAAGGAATAAAGCACAGTAGCCATGCTTATCACTGTGACAAATGCAGTGTCAAGGTCAATTCAAATCTTTGGAATTTATTCTAGTTCAATTCATAAATTTGCAATTTTAATTTAAAAACAGGTCAGGGATGCATAATTTGCATGTTAATTGAAATTACAGGAAGTCCAGTTTAATGCTATGACATTCAAAACAATTCTGCAAATTTATAGAACATTAGTTGCATCCATTTTCACAGATATTCCTTGGCCACCTTCCAAAAACTACCACTTATTCCTGAAAAAAGTGTGAATACAGTTTAAAATACTACCTCAGATGTCAAACAACATTATGAAAACAGTGAATCAACAATGGTTTTTGTTTATCTTTTTTTAGTACTGCATCCTGGGAAATGTATTTTTCAAATGTAAATGAAAAAAATCTAAATGAATTTGTAATGGTTTCCAGTGGCGGAGAATCAAATGCAACGGGAATGGGAATCAGAAGAAGTCACCCACAACGGTGAGGACCACTAATAGATTAAACCCCAAAAGGGTAGAAAAGAAAAGGAATAATCCTAGAAGCTAAAACAGCCACATAATAAGCAGCCCAGGAAAACAGGGCGAACTCGAAGAACACAAAACTAAGTCTCCCGAGCTCAATACTAGATCTAACACGAGAAACTAAAAAAAAGAAAAGAACACCTTCAGCACGTAAAACTAACACGGCCAGAAGAAGGTGAAAAAAAGTGAAACCACCAAATAAAAACTCTCAGTGAGAACAGCACGAACAAAATAGCACAGCGAAGCTTACAGGAGGAGATAATCCTATGCCTGAAATGATAAAGCTACGAAGCAAGTCCCTCGTGAACATAAAACAAGTTTAATATCACAAGGTCGCTTGTACCTGGCTATACCTGGCTCAATGTAATACGGAATGACTAAGAAGCACCGGGGAAGCGGAAATGAGGAACTTAAATACCCCGCAGGTAGTAACATGAATTTATAATGTAACATGTAACATGTTATATAATGAATAATAAGCGAGGTGACGTAAAACCCCGGAACGGAACGCGGAAAAAATCTGATAGATTCTCAATCAGAGAGAAAGGAGGAGAACCGCATCAGAAAAGAAAAAAATAACCCACGAAGCATGACAGAATTATCCTACATTCTTATCTTTAAGTATTAGCAACCTACTGTGTTTCTTAAGCAATCGAATTTTAATGGTGTTTTAAAAATGGATTACTTCAATTATGTTTTAGACATGATTCTGGCAACAATCTGTCATTAAACTTTTTTTAAAGTTGGTTATAAACATTGGTATTTCACTGAATCAAGTTCCATTTCCTGTAGTTCATATACGTTCATATATGTAATTTATTTTAAAACAAAATTATATAAAATGCAATGGAATGCAATTCAGAATAGACACCAGTCCTGGCCACAAGCCATGCAATGTATTTTATAATGGTATAATTCAGGTATAACAGTACTTTCTATGATGGTTTTACAGTTTCATCTGTAACTCTTTTTCATGGTTAGGAAGTCATTTATATTTCCTGGGATTTCTCCATTGTGACAGATCGTATAATGAGTACATGTCACAAGTTAGTTCAAGATTGGGACCGGCATTGAACACTATAGAAATTTACTGGTTTAATTACCTCTGTCCCCACCTGTTACTGGCGAGGAGTCGGGAAATTGGCTTCATTATTTATTTCAGTGTGTTTGTATTTAAAGTATAGCAAAGGTCCTAAATTAATTCTCTTTTGTGGGGCCATGAATCTATCTTCTGCTCACCCCAAACTTGACAGGAACATGGCATTATGGTGATTTCTCTTTTTAACTGGCAGGGAGGATCGTTCATTTAGGTCCTGGATCATCATTTTCCACTACGGGGACCAAAAGCGTAGACATGCTGTGGATGAGTGGCCTTAAATGTGAGTTTCAAAAAAACAACTGGTTATTTATTCACAAACACAGCACTCTAAGGGGTCGATTTACTAAGATCCAAAATAAGGGGTGTAAAAGTATTTACACGCGTTTTTACATCATTTCACACTTTGCGGGTGATCAACTAAAAGTCATTATATAAATTACTCCAGCCACAAACAGCCATATTTAAATGAGAGATTCTGCATGTTTGGAATGGTTATATTGTAAGAAAATGGTGAAAAGACCAGCAGCAATGGTATTTTTTTAGTATAGGGTACAGGCTACTGTTACACTGAACGAGCTGGCGGTTTATTACAAACTGTTTCACTGGGTGTCTCTTAGTTTCAGCCGGGAGGTACAGATGTTTGTCAGGACTGAAATGATTATAACTATGCTTACTAGCACTAAGTGTCACATAAAATAGCCTAATATTTCCATTTGATCATGGTTTTTAGTTTTATAAAGTTTTGATTAACTTGTTATTCGTTGTTTGTTATAATAGATGTTGTATCGCTTGTTTGATCCAAATACTAGTTACTCTTGTATTCTGTAACACGATTTGCTTAATGATAAAAAAATATATTCTTACTGTTCATGATGTAGGCTATCCACAAATTATCATCTGTATTTTTAGCGTTAGCTAGTATGGGGCAGTTAATTATTACGCAATCATTCAGAATGTTCACTTATTCCAAACACACCCGTAAGGTCTTGCTACAATCACAGCCATCATCTTATGGATTACGTGTATTTTAATACCTGCTTTCCATTTGTACTTAAATGCACCCGAAAATAGTTTTTTCAAACTTCCTTTCAGTCTTAGTAAATCACTTTACACGTGCTAAAGTAATCTATTTGCATTACCACCTCCCACTATTTTGTGAAATAACGTAGGGACGCCCAATTTTGCATATTTATTCAGGCTAACCCGCAAAAATGAGAAATCAACGTATCTTTCCATTTTAACACAAGCAATCCTCTATACACCTCGTTAGTTGATCACCTCGGATGATTTTTTGCGGGTGGTAACAGTTTTACACATTCTGGTACACGCAAAGCTTTAGTAAATCATAAATGTTATATGCCCTCAAGCACAACCGTTAGCTTGAGTCTAGGTTGTATTACTGCTTGGCTTGTCCCTGTACTTGACTCTGATTTGTCTGTGACTTTATTGATTTTATACCACTGTTCTTTTAGACCTGTTATATGCTGTTCCTCTGTGCTGATTCTACTTGACCTGTCTGCAGCGTTCGACACGGTCAACCACAAACTCCTGATCTCCACACTTTCTGAGATGGGCATTTCTGGGACTGCCCTCTCCTGGTTTGTATCATACCTCACTGATAGATCCTACCAAGTCTCTTGGAAGGGTTCTGTCTCTGCACCCCATCCCCTGTCTACAGGAGTCCCGCAGGGATCTGTACTGGGTCCTCTGCTGTTCTCCATTTATACAAAGTCCCTTGGTTCAGTAATCAATTCACATGGCTTCTCATACCATAGTTATGCTGACGATACTCAACTCTTCCTCTCTTTCCCTCCCTCTACCCAACAGGTGAAGGAGAGGATATCTGCTTGTCTGGCCGACATCTCTGAGTGGATGACTACCCATCACCTAAAGCTCAACCTCGACAAGACAGAGCTCCTCTTCATGCCATACAAGACCTCCCCGCTACTTGACCTCTCCATCACCGTCGTCGGGACCATGGTGGCTGCCTCCCGCTCTGCAAAGAACCTGGGGGTGGTCCTAGACGACCAGCTGGACTTCAAAAACCACGTCAGGGCGACGGCACGGTCCTGCAGGTTTCGACCATACCTGACCACCTTCTCCACTCAGCTTTTGGTCTAGACTATGGGTAATAAAATACCCCACTATTCATGAGAAAGTGCAAGGTTTTGTATACAATGTCCATCAGTCAGACACCTGCCTTCCAGAAACTATCGTCCAGGTGGGGGTATTGCACCAAGCAGGATTACTCAGTTAGCCAGGTAACTTCTAAAATAGAATGCAACAACTTCTCTGAACATTTGTTAATAAATAGCAATAATCAATACTTATGACTAATTGCCACCTAATATATATGAAGTTTAGTTTTACAAATTCAGATTCAAAACATAAAAAATATAGCCAAATATTTTTCACAGGTGAGCTGGCAATCCAGCTTCCTGGAATACCCCTGAAACCTAAACCTGTCCTAAACAAACCAATCCCATCTGGGCTTTTCACAAGGACAAAATGGCAAGGAATGTTATATTTTTGTTGTAAACAAATCTGGATTTTGTATTATTATCTGACTACAACTAAAACAGTAAAGAAAAAAATATTAACCTAATATTAACCGTTTGACCGACTTGAGCACTGGTCTAAAGAAATGTCTTACTCGTCAGTTTTGTAACATCTGACTTGTACATTCTTAACAACTAAAACTGGGCATGCCTTCACAGCAGTCAGGATTAAAGAAAAGGGGGCGGGGCTGGTCAAAGGGGGTTCAATTACAGTAAAGAAGCAATGGTTAAATAAATTTTAAAAATCATTCCTTTCCTTTTATGGCCCAAATTTGTTTGTAGTTTCAGTAGTTAACTACACAAAAAATGATAAAAAAGTAATTTAACTACTTGAATCACTATGCAAATATGAATGTAGTTGAACTACCAGCAAGCTACTGCAAAATGTAGTTAAACTACTAGTTGAATTACATGTAGTTCACTACTCCCCAACACTGACCATATGGGATATGTAATGCATACCTGGTGCTCTTTCAGATTAAAATTTAAAGACTAGATCCACAATTCTTTGTGATTGGAACATGGGAAATGATACACATGAAATAGAATTTTGGCTGGTGGACATTTTAGACTAGACAGCTATCTAGCATGCAGAAATGTGGTATGATGGAAAATATTCATAAACTTTTTGTCAGTGGACAAGACTATAGAGAAACCATCACAATGCATGTTATCCTGTTTTGGCCCAATGTTCAGCTCTGTCTTAAGTGGGATTGAACCTGAAAACTACAATAAAAAACAAGTCGAATACTTGTTTGTTTATTAACAATAAAGCCTCTAGATGAAGGAAATAAAGCCATTAGATGAAGGAAATGCACCTATTGCAATTAAATGTTTTTGTGGGAAAAATTTATTGACTGAGTATTTTGACCACATTGCTGCCATTGACTTACATGGTGAAAGACCGATACTAGAGCCAACCGCAGTGGCGCTAGTGAGCAACGGCACAATGGCCGCTCCCAGCCCAACCAGGAATTGAGCTTCAAAACGAAAGCCCAGTCTTGGCCCCTTGGGCTATATCCTATTATAGCCTATGACGTAGAAGCCAATTGAGCAGGGCGACGCCAGACAGAGATTGTTAAACACTGAGAGTCTGCACTGAAGGGGAAGCCCTGCCGTGAACACAACAGGTTGCGTTTTGCGATAGCTTTGCATTGCATTATATTGTGCTGATATCTCCCTTGATTAATGTCTTGTAGGCTATTATCTTCCACAATATACTAATATAGCCTACATGTAGGCTACTGGGATATATTTTATTTTTCCTTTCAGGTAGCGAGATAACATTAGTTGTAAAAAATGTATTATAGTGGCTATATTGCTAGCAAAAGTGATAACCTTGTTACGTTAATATCGTAACACACCAATCCATTCACTGGACTCTCGCTATGAGAAGAAGCGCTTGAGTACAGTGCGTTACCTCAGTAGCTAGTCGCTATGGTAACATTCGTAGCTGCGGAAGGTTGCCACTCTAAATCATCCATAAGATTTATCCTTTATCACGCCTCGAGTCCCTGATCCTTGCCAGAATCACTGACAGTAAAGGGAAAATGGGGAAAGCATGAAGCAGAGCTGGGGGGGCCACTGGTTCACCAAGGTGTCCATGCCCAAGGTCCCCACTGGGCTCACCATGGAGTACGACGGGGCACAATGAACATTCTTCACTGATGCAAAAATGTCTCCCTGCCATCCCAAAGTGAGACCAAATAGCCTGCACAATGTCCCACTGCAGGTGCCATTCCCCTGGTCTAGGGCACCCCCTGGACAGCAGACAGGCCACCATCTTGGCTGCCCTCAGGAACATGTCACAGGCATGGGCCCAGAGCAGGAGTTAGCATGCTTTTGGCATGTAGGATTGGAGACTGAACACTATCCTGTTGGTTAATGTAAGAAACAACGGTGGAGCTGTCTGCCCCGAACTGCCCGGACCACTGCTTTAATTTCTGGAAGGATGATGGGCTTCCCTGCCCATGAGGGGCTTCACAACCCTGCAGGGGCTGACCCTCCCAGATGGCTGCCTAGCCAGCCCGTCCTTGTGGGCACACCCTGTGTGCCGCCAACCACCTCTGTAATGGACGCATGTGCTGCAGCCAAGGTGGCACAACCAGGGCAGCTGCGGCCAGCAAGGCTTCACAGTCGCCTGCCTAACTGCAGCAAACTGACAGGCTCTCCCTCAAAACAAGCTGCCTCTCTGCCTAGACTAAACTACCCGCCTACAAAGGAAACGGACGTACTTCCAGTGATCCCGATGTATGGGGATGTGGAAATATGCATCGCGCAGATCCACCGAGGTGAACCGGTTGCCGTTCCTCACCAATAGGAAACGGGAATGGCAGAGCCTGCAGAAAGGCAGGCGTCTTAGTTTAAAATGGTTGAACTGGAGCCTGTTCCCCCGATTTGAGGTGCTGAGCAACTAAGGGCCGGAGGGCTGGAGGGATCAGCCCGGCTCCCGAAGGGAATGCTGATGACCAGGCCCCAAGAAGCTGGATGAAGGCAAAAGACCTGGCGTCCACCAGAGTGGATGGGGCCAGAAGATGGAGGTACGGCGTGATGAAGAGGAGTACTACGCCTCTTAAATCCGATCAAATTCAATATAGGTGATGGTAACCAGAAAAATATCAGTAGTAAAACTTATTTTGACCACCCAACTGGTCAGAACAGAACAATCGGAACCTTACAAATTGTATATAAAAATGCCTCATTAACATTCACACTGCATAGTGCACTGTCAGACTGTGCGCATGCATTAATCTCATTTTTAAGTAGATACTGCTTTTGCATACCATTTTTGAATCTCCATCTAGCCTCTTTTTTAGCAATAAAGTCTGACAGATTAAATTACAATACCTCAGTAAAATCAGAAACCTCATTAACAAGAACATGCCTTTTTCAGTACTCTGCTGTGGGTTGAAACTCATAACATAATCGAATTTCTGGACAAGAAAAGGACCGCGCATAGTACCGTGGTACTGACGATGTGCTAATGTTCAAACACATGATCAAATCAGGTGAAACACCAGGGAAGCCCATTCAATGAATAGGTTCAATATTTTGGCGGTCTTCCATTAGCAGTCCTTTACCCTAAGTGGCACCGGTGATACAGTATAATTCCTCTCGGGGGAAATCACATTTCCCTTAGCGAAATGAGCTTCCTGCAGCTCGATGAGCGAACGCCGCTGTGGATCCCGAGGGCCCAGATGCTGATCTATACCGTCCCAGAGGCTCTTTTGAGTTCATGTTAGGTGAACAAGGCAACCACCAACTGCATTCATCCGCACTCAGCATTTTTTTTTTAGTAAAGAACAGGCAAGAGATTCAATGCTATGTTCAAATCACCACAGGCATACAGGTTAGTTACAGAGGAACTGTCAATCAGAGCCCCTATTTGTTAATCTTTCGCCTCATCTTTAATGAAAACATTTTATGAATTTTGCTACTGACTTATTTGGATCAGCTCTGTAAAGAGCACAATTAATTTGTATTAAAAATGTTTATTACCTTTTTGATTTGCTGCCTCGAGTTAAGTACTCATTAATAGGCTACCTGAAAATAGATGCTCTTATTTGCAATTGCTCTCTAATTGACCTGTACACCTGCGGTGATGTTTTTATGAGGGATATAATTGGATTTAATACCGCTTCGCTGATAAAGGCAGTATGCTAAAAAAATGATATCTTTTGTAAATTAAATTACTGAATTCCTTTGATATACACACCTCCTTTTTAATCTGCAGATTAAAATAATCTATTCAGTTAGGTAACTAGTCAAAGGCCCACATGTTTTTCCTTACCAGGAAATGCAACAAGTGACAACCTTTCGATACAGGACTTCACAGCCACCTCCAAGCATCTCTGTAATGGGTTTGGATGCGTGGATGCCTCTAATAAATATGCTTGCACTGCAAAAGGTGGTTATGGGGGTAGTCCAGGTCATTGTGTTTTATATGTTGAATTCAGAAGAATATATCGCAACATTCAAAATGTAGCAAACAAATCCCAAAATTGCCTCAATGTGCCAATCCTGGAATGTACTCCTGTCCTCAGTATCCAAGTGGCCCCCTCAACCCTTCTTTCTTCTAAAAATGTGTTTTTATACTGTTCACAGATTCATAATAAGGTGAAAATCACCACAATCACATCCAAATTATATAATTATCGCACACGCAACCACGTACACGTACACACACAGGCATATACAGTTAACACACATGCGTCCACACACACGCGCACACACACAAACAGTGACATGTGCACACAGAACTCTTGTGGAAAGACGGCTGGTGCTTGAAGAGGTCAATGCTAGCCTTCGCCTGATTAGTCTGTCCTCTGGGCTCCTACTAGCACTGAGGTGGCTTCTCCAGTTAGAAATGATCCCTTGTGATAATGCATTATTGTGTCAAGTCTAATTATTGTTACCGCTCAGCTATATAACATTCTACAAGAGCCATTGACTTTTCATAATCAGAATTAACGTCACGCATATTATTATGAAAACAGTTGTCCTTTTTAATATCGCTGATTATTGTAGTAGTGCAGAGGCAGGGTCATGTAATTCATAGACCATGTTATTTTAAAGGGCTTTACTTGCAAAACATGCATTTCCCTTTGTATTCCTGTTCGATTTGCAACAGCAAACCTCTGGCAAGCAGCGACTCAACTTCCACAGCTGTGTTTAATTCCCTGGGCTATGTCAGACAGTGTGATCCTTCTCAAAGCCCAGGTGTTTCATCTCTGAGCTCTACACAATAACTCATTTTTCTTCCAGCTTCATATTCCCCAGTTTCTCTCCATTTTTGAAATGTAGACCTGTCACGCCATCGCTACATCCTTGGTTCGGGGAGAGCGCGGCCTAACAACACCTGCGCTCTTTTCGCTCTGCAGCCCACCAGCCGAGCGGTGCGTTTACCGCCCCGGAAGAACTCAGAACTAGCACAGATGGCACGGGCAGATCCCAGATGCCCTATTGACCCGGGGAGCTTGGTGCACTGATATTCTTATAGACAACCAGATGGTCAGCTCCATTCCTTCCATTCCGGCTCTTCGCTAACAACAGGAGATTTGGGCGCCTCTGAATGTACATGAAAATCGCACCACGATTGGTCGCACCCCTCAGGTGATGCCTCAAATTGAAATCTCGCATCAATGGACGGAAGACACAGTAGAACATGGAGTATATCATCTTGTTAGCCTATAATATCTGTGTTTTTACTGAGTGATGGGGGTGCAGACTAGGCAATACGGTGCAGACTGCTGCTCTCTCTCCCTGGGAAATCCAACTTCACTAAGGACACCTGTCAAAGCTGGATAGACCACTCAGGAGACCCTCAATAACAGATTTTTATGTTTACCACAGGCCAGGAAACATTGTGCATTGTGTTTCATCTCCAGTGCAGTCCATTTTTTAGCACCAAAAACATTAAACCACGTCTTTATCAAGTCTCCAAAGAGCCACAATGTTAGTTGTTTTTGATGCTAAGAAAAAAATTTTAACTTGAAAAATTAAGCACTTAAATTTAAGGAAGTTAATGAGAGATGATGAAACCCTTGCCAAAGTCTACCAGAGCCAAGAAAAAACAGAACAATAACCTGCAATAGCCAAGGCATGCAAAAATCATCCATTGTACTTATTTAACACTTGTGCTGCCAAGACTCTGCGGAGGTTGGACACAATTGGTCACGTCATGGCAGAGGTAGGGGCGGTTATAAGTCAGACAGGTTTCCTCTGGGATATGATATGATGATATGATGACGTGACCGGTGCTAGCTCCTTCCTGTAGCATTGTACAAACAATAGGTTAATATAATCAATAGCACGCAGGCCAGTGGAATTCAGCTGTAGTGCTTCTGGTGTAACAGTATCCTAGTGGTAACTCAAATTGGGGAGAGTACTATTGTTCAAAAAACAAGGTTCCTCACAATGTCTGTTACTCATTGTTAATGGCTGACGTGTAGCGTAAAATAGCAGCCATCTTAAGGTCAGCAAATAAAATCATTATATACATGGAATCATGTATAGTACAAGGTAGCATAGTAAAGGGAAAATAAAGCAGCATTGGGCTTGGTTTTTAAGTAAAATGTTCCTCCCAGCAGAACCTACTCTGGAATACAGAATCCAGGATGCCAGCACACATCAGATTACTGCACTGAAGTGTTTAACTTAACTGCTGATACACTCAATGCCGAAACAATGTAGAAGCAACAAAACTACAGCATGTTATCCTGTAGAAACATAAACTAAACAAAGTGAAAGGCTGAATAAACAAGAGAATCTCAATGGAAGTAAAGCTACAGAAAGAACTGGTACCGTGCGTGTGTGTGAGCGTGCCTGTGTACGTTTCCCTGTATGGAAGTGTCTCCATTTGATTATGCGTATGTGTCTATGTGCATTTATAAATGTGTGTAAGTGTGCGTGATCGTGTTCACCTACGTATGTGTTTATGCGGTGCTTTCGTGTGCTTGTGTACAATATTTATCTGTGTTTGTGTTCGTGTGTGTGTATGTGTGAGTGTGTGTGAGTGTGTAAGAGGCTTTAGCGTGAAAAAGAGAGTTTACAGGGGTCACCAGTCAGGAGAACTGACACAGTGTCACATATCACATCCTCACTCTCTAAAGTACCCTCAGAGATTTACCCATTTATAAGCCCCTCCCCCAGAAAGCATACCAGCTGGAGGCTCATAAAGCCTCATATCTATTTCCCATCAACTTCCAGGGTCTCGCCCAGATTTATGGGACTCTCCAATGGTCGCGTTCCTCACCTGAAGGGGAACGGTGCACACAGGCCGAATGTGTCGTAGAGAATATTGAGCTCATTCACAAGTTAGCTTCAGAGGAGGAAGTGTAGACAGAGCTGTTATTAATAACCTCCTTCACACCCTGGTGCTCTTACGTCTTATTGGAACATCTATCAGTGAGCAGTCCGACCCGCTCACTCACGTTCGCGCGCACAGACACGCACATTCACACATCCAGGCCCTGTCGCGCACACAAACGGTCACACATTCACGTACACACACATTCACACAATTAGACTCGCACATATGCACATATTCTGAAACTCAAACTCGCACACAAACTAATATAGACACACGTACATGCTCACATAATATTGCACACACACAAACAGGGCACATACTCTCAGTACACATACACTTGGCTGTTTTGTTCTATTAATATATTTCTCAGGCATGGCCATTGAGCATAATCACTGCACTTAACTTCAGCATGACCGCTGGCAGTTTGACCTTCAACTCCAGGCCACGGAGGGAACCATAAAACAGATAAACATACTTCGACCACGCACTCCAGCATCTGCCTCTCCCCTCTGAACGGACCGGACATTTTTTGCTATGCCCCAGCGCACTAAACACCTCATGCCCAATGTTCAGGTTGGCAGGCCTAGCTCAGTGCACACTGGACTGATTGGACTACACCTTACTTTCTAAGGTAGGCCCTGTTTCCCGAGCGTATTCCACATGTGACGGTGGCCGTAGATTCACACGTGGCTATCAACCGATCAGCTATACCAGTAGAAATTTTTGTGCTATTCTTAATTTATGACGGATTCTGTGTTAAGATTGTATGTTAAGAAACATGGCTGCCATGAGCCGTTAGTTTTTCATTTCTATTTGCAATTGCTGTCATCGTAATGCATAAAACTTTAACAACATCTTAGAATAGAATAGAATAACTTTTATTTTCCCGAAAGGGAATTTCAGTTGTAGCCACCAGCAACAACAAAAAAGACATAGACAGTAAGGCAGACCCACAACACACAAAGGAACATATAAAATGCCAATATATATACAGCCAAACATCATGATTAAAATAGCCCCCGCTGTCCCGAGATGTCCAATGTCATCAACCAGTCCAACACACAACGACTCCACGACTTTCCTCCATAGGCTACATGCAGTGTTGCGGTCTCTGTCCACTGTCGAAACGGAGCTCAGCCTTCCCAGTCACCACCTCACTCCTCCCCCGCATTATCTTCTCCTTCCCTGGTTGCCTTTTGAAGATTGTCCGCAGTCCCGAATCAGTCCCGACATCTTCAACTCCAGTGAAGAGCGATGGTAAACTCCGTGGCTGCAGATCCAACGGACATTTCCGAGCATAATGCAAATGCATCTCCATGGTGACGACCACAAACAAAATCATCCCCGCTAGACAATTCATCAATATTATAAAAACGAGCAGCAGGAGTGCCCCGAACAATCTCCAGCCCGCTTCCCCGTACCACAACAGACACACAGCGCATGAAATAAACAAAAGACAAAAGCCCGACACAACAAAATATTCAAATTAACAAACATGAACATGAGAAACAGCTGGACTACATGTCCCCATTACAGCGCCACGTGAGAACCACACCATATCTTTATAAACAGTTATTTGTTACAATCTTCTATCAAAGGTTATGAATAAGCAAGGTCATTCTAGCCTGCAAATTGCTTCAAAGTTGTTTGAATGTTTTAGTTCTAATTATAATCACACTGTATAATTGTATGTATATATGAAGCAGAACACATGCAGTGTGTCATTTAGTCATTCACTGATAAATAAAACACTCTCAGCTGGTGTCATATATTCTGAATTTCCAAACTACATGTTTATTTAAGGGTTCCTCTCAAAGGACACGTTCCAGAACTTGTTGCACATCTAAAAAAGCAGTAACAGTCCTGAACATGCACACACGAACACACACACACACACACACACATACAACATACACACGCACACACACACACACACACTTTCCCCCTTTACATAATTACACTGATGTAAGGTTTCGTTGTGTCTCTTCGGTGTTCTATATTTGTGATGCTTTCATTATATTCATGTATTCATCATGGTAACTATTAATTCCCATTTTATTACTGCTTGTTAATAACTTGTTTTTACTGATACTCAGCGGTAGCAGTTATCAATTAGTTTGCTTGGAGTACACACCAGGATCACTACGCGCCTGGCACACTTCGCTTATGAGTTGCTCGTTCTTAATTAAAACAGCTACAGCCTCCTGTGTCATTGCACTCCAATTTTGTATGAATAAAATTATCTGTGATTATTCTGATTGTGAAACAAAGACCCTCCCCCCCCCCATCCCTCACCCCAGTGTGGAGTCCAGGCTAAACCCGTGGACCGCAGCCATGCTGTTTACCTGATAAACAGTTAACAAATCACCACGCTCATGTTTTGGATTAAGCATCACTCTCGTTTGCATCACTGCCACCACTGTGATCATTCCCGTTCTCCAAATGCTAACTAACAACCGCCATCAACACCTGCTTCTCCTTTCCCTTTGGCTTACAGACAAGCTGTTGGAATGCCAGCATTGCCAGAGAGCGGCGGGTTGATGCAATTGCGAGGATTGGGGGCACACTGCAATTCATTGCGGAAACAAGGCTTAATGACCCAGAACTTTGTAACATACAAGCATACCAATGTCCCCTCAGGGAGGCCAGTAGTATTGTCTCTATTCATTGAAACAACTGTTAGGGTGTTAATAGATCAGGAATGGGGTACTGGCCTAACAGTGACCTGAAGTCAATATGCAGAAGCATTACTTCTTTCAACGCAATCAACGAAAGACATTTTGGAATTCGCCAAACTATGCTCAGCTCTTGAATTTCATTATAATTGTTGTGGACAAATGTTTATTGAATGCAGTCCAGTAAAAGTTTCGGTGCTAATTCAATACTAAGAGAGCTTATACTCAAACAGAGATACAATGCACTCCTACCTGAGTAAAATGTGCTTTGTGAGTGTTGATTTAATATTGAACATCTTGTAATGCGTAATTAGGTAATTACACACGTGTAGCCAGGTGAGGACAAAACGTGTGTGTCCCATGATAACACTGCATACACCGGACGATTTTGTACACATACAGGAAACAGGGCTGTTTTAATGCAAACGCTCAAACAACGTGATTGAATCAACCGACGTCTGTCAAAGTCGAGTTCACTTTGTTCACATGGTGACAGTGAGGATTTCTCTCATGGCTAATAACAGACTGCTGAATGCAAGTGAGTGAATCTAGGGAGATGGCTCCTCCCCTTTGTAACTTAGCAACCATCTGCAGAACAGCTCTGTTTGGGCTGCAAAGTACAGATTAGGGGAGCACTTCAGTCAATTGTGAGCCAGAGAGAAAAGAAGCTTAACAAACTGTTGGATAGACAAGAAATGCACTGAAATGACAAGGAACGGCCGTTAAAAATGTAGCCGTCCGGAGGAGAATTCACACAGGGGAGCCTGCAGACCCTGCAGTATTTTCACCATCCACGCTACACGGGTGATTCACTAATGTGGTTGCCGTGGTTGCTCTCTGTTTAACGTGGTTGCAAAACAGAGAGTTTGTGTGGTCTATACCTCACACAAATAAATAAAAATATTTTATGAATGAATTCATATCATTTTGTACATGTCGTGTAATATGATCCAGTTACTGCACTAGGTTCTATTTAATTTAGAAATGAATGTCAAACAGTATATACTGATGAGGAGGAGAAGGAGATTGACGGGGAGGAGCAAAATCACCAAGTAGATAATCACCAACCCGCCCCCAAGCAGCTAGTTCTGTTTGGTCTCACCTACGATTGTGAGTTGATTTCTTGGTGTTCGAAGCCCTCCAGAGAAGTGTGGTGTGTTTGTGTGTGTGTGTGCGTGTTTTTTCAAAAATGCTCCATCTGCATTGGAGTGTCACGTAGAATCCTTCGCTGCTCGCAGTACAGTGCAGTGATCCATGAACTCCAACCACACTCTTACAGCTCTGTCTCAATGGGAGCCGAGCATTGCTCATGTCAGGGTTCTCTACTGGCGTCTAGGTCTGAGATTACAGCCGGCTTGTACCAGCACTGCCACACCATGTCTCACCCAACAAGAGAAACTGAATCATTTACTGTTATTGATTACCTGCCAAGTTTAGTGTGTAAATTTCACATGTGAAAATAAATAGCATTCCTGCATTATTGTCTGGTCTCAATATAACCAGGCATCCATATGGTGAGACACAAAAAAAGGCTACAGAGATGACCTTGTAACCAAAATGTTTTGAGTAATGAGAGCTTGTTAACACTAAGTAGCTCCTGCCAAACTGTGTGCAAACAGCCGTGATGCAGTGTGAAGAAAACATCCTCGATCCATCAAATTAGGGTGACATGTTTGACTCTGATAGCTTTCAGCATAATGTGCACTGGGGCATCAGAGCAGTAGAGGTGAGGACGAGGAATACATTATACATATTATAGCCTTATTATTGCTATGATTATTATTATAATTGTTTCATACTACTTTATTATTGCTCATATTATTATTATTATTATTATTATTACTTTACCCCTTTAGGTTAAATCTATGTAGAAATGGTCTGTGGCCACCACCTGCAAAACCATTTACTTTTTGGGGGTTGTCTTGCTGTTGCCTCACCTGTCCATCTGTTGTCACTTTCATTTGCACCAAAGCAGGTGAAATTGATTCACAACCGTTTACGCTTCCTAACTGGACAGATGTATATCCCAGAAGTTTAATTGACTTGTTATACTGTGTTGATTAAGTGTTCCCTTAATTTCTTTGAGCAGTGTATAATTATATATATACTACTCAAAAGAATTTAAGAGTCAAAGGAAATTTTTTTATCATTTTTGTAAGTATGTCTTTTTAAGGCAGGTAGGGTTAGAATATCCCCCTTTGGGTTGTCATTTGGACTATAGACATCACGTTATTATGGGACATGCATTCATTGCACTTATCTTTAGAAACTTTTTAAGTTAACCCAGATTTTAATTTCATGGATTTTAAGCACGAACTTAGTCAGACTAAACTGACAAACTGCCTAGAAACACCCATTGTGACACCTGATGCACCATTTGCACGTGTTTTGCATGAGTGTCATTCCATGCATGCCAATTTTAGCAGTAAAATGGCTGAGCATTTTCCATTCATCATCACATTATCATTTTGGGGTGTGAATGACTTTTTTTCATCAGGGTAATAAACTAGTGTCTAATCAAAAGTTTTTTGTTTTGAGTTTTCTGTTCTTGAGCCATCAAATAATTATTTTGTCATTAGTCGTCACCATTTTAGCTCGTTAGCTTATATATATATGTACAAATATTTTTGTCCCTTAACTTGTTTTGAGTAGTATATTTATATATATCTACGAGTCATCTTGCATTAGCCTCTGTCAGCTGTCAGCACCTCCAGCAATTACCCATCGTATACATATGATTTTTATTTCCCTTGCATGTAAGCATCGTGTCAACTGGTAAACTGGTACACTAAATAACCATTTAACCATGTTTTTTGTGCTTTTTCTCACAAATTAGAATGTCCAGTTGTACTTGTAAGCTCGTCCCTTTGCTACAACTTCTGTCGTTTCTGGTGAGCGCAGACAAGCACACACTTTCATCTATCAGCTCAGCTGCTCAGTCAATGAGTCAGAGGAGTACATTTCATGTGCAGCTGGTGCAGGCAGACCAGAGGCTGGTAGCTGATGTGTGCTGAGACGTGAAGACTTGCTTTAAGAGAGGGACACACAGAATTGCATCTCGGAACGTCCTTTATTGGTAGGGACCCGGGCACCTTTGCATGTCAAATCCTGCTAGCATACCGTTCAATGATTTACAAGAGCTGAGGCAGGCTAGAGAGATCCATTAAGACAACAACCAGAAAGCCAGGCTCTCCAGCCCAACCGCTGACAGTGAACGTCTTAGAATCCAGAGCCATTTCTCAAACCTAACAATACAAACCAACGGGGAAGAAATCTGTTGTCTGTTGTGATATGAAATTAGCCTAAAACGTGTGTGTACCCATTAAAAAAATAACTAGTTGAATAAACAGCGGCAAAATAATTTGAGAGTATATCGGATGTGTCGAAGAAAGCCAGAAGTGTGTCGCCAAGGCAGAAACGGAACATCAACTTTTCGGTAGCACTGATGGTTGCGCAAAGTAAACAGGAAATGTAACTGCGATGAGATTTCTCATGTCTGATTAGCCAGTGAGTCAACAAGCTGATTAATTCCAGTCCCTGCCTCAATTTCTGACTGATATGCAGACTGGAGAAACAACATATTAGACACAGATCACACAAACATAAACAAGTTCCCCAATGCTATTTTAAGGTCTGAATGTTCCTGAAAATACTATTTTTGGCACTTTAAAAAAAATTACAGTATGGTTGTGGTGTAAAACTTTGGAGTACGAGTAACTTTCAACATGATGTGCAAGCTGGGAAGGAACCTGACTCCATTGGCCTTTTACCTTCCTAACAGCAATCATCTGAAAGTATCCGAAGCATGCCATTATTTTCAGTCAATGTCTCGTGTTAGTCTAACATGAGCCTAAGACTGGCCGGTGGTTTAACTAAAGTAGGGGTCCCCAGGGTGGAGGCTGGGCGCCATGGGATCCTCAGTAAAATGGAAGAACTATATACCAACTATTTTGTTTTTGCAAGGCTATGTTCCTTGGTAATGATATGATCTAATACAGGGGTGTCAAACTCATTTTCACCCCGGGCCACATCAGCATTATGGTTGCCCTCAAAGGGCCGGTTGATTTTCGCGGACCTCGATTGTAATTGTTGACGGGGGGGGGGAGGTGCAATCACCTTTTTTTTTGTTTTTTTTTAATACAAACTTTTTTTTACGCTTTATTTAACGTATGTACCGCGGGTGTGCGTCCGCGTCTGCGTTTGTCTGTTATATCGTAAAAGTAAATCCCCGTTAACCAGCCACGTAGATACACGCGTCAGATAATTAAGTTCTCGCGGGCCACATAAAATGACGTGGCGGGCCGGATTCCGCGTCAGATAATTAAGTTCTCGCGGGCCACATAAAATGACGTGGCGGGCCGGATTCGGCCCGCGGGCCTTGAGTTTGACACCTATGATCTAATATAATGGTAATAGTGTGAGTCCCCCCCCCGAGACCTAGAGTATTCAGCCTTGGTGTCTGGGGATGAATTTGCGTTTCACCCAACTAAATGTCATTCTCAGAGCTGATTTAAAGTTCAAAAGAAAATTCATCAGTGATAGCTGCTGGTCGTGAGACAACATTGTAACTTTGTAACGTTACAGAGACCAAGTGCCTGAGATCAGACCTCGAATCAATGCTACATTTAGCCAACATAGAGGATGTGCAAGAATTAGCTGCTGGTCCTATATCTTTTCATGGAGACGGCTGATCATGCTGATCTGCATGGGATGACATTACTAACAGTAATCAAGAGAATGACATATGTGCACAGTTACATTGGTGGGCTATTAGAATGACTAACCAACTACTGTATAATACTTTAATAACACATAAATATAGGCTTAATGTTAGTGGTCTTTGCGTAAATTGCTGTTTTGATCTTTGCTTAGATAACTAGCTATCGAGCCATCATAGCTAGTTAGCCAGCCATCAATAATCAAGTTCAGACCAGATATAAAGTCCCAGAGGAAGCTCTTTGTTGTCCAACGGCTCAAATGGTGTATCATTTAAATGGTGTAATACATAATGTTTTTTATCTACAGTAGCAAAGGTGTGACAAGAACTAGGTAAAATCTGCGTAGGCTAGCATAAAAGTATGAATAACATAGATTAGGAAAATACAAGAGAATAGGTATATGGTTCATAATAGAGAGGTTTGGTATGTCTGGCGTAAAACAAGTGGAATAATAATAATAAAAATGTATAATAACAACAATAAAAACAATAACAACTTCTTGTATATACAGATCCATGATAGAACGACGTTACAATTGATCATCTTTCCACGTACCATACTAGAGGGTTATATACCCCCTCCATTGCATTGCAGCCTTGCAAGTGGGTGTCGGTGTTACAGAAATTTCACATTTTAAATGGGGGTCCTAAACCACAAGACCTTGAGATGAAAAAGAAATGAATGTGAGCTCCAGGCCTCAAGCAATGGTAACGTATTGTCTTTTATCGCACTGATAACTGTGAGCTCATGCACCATGCAGGAGCATGGTTTACGTTAGGCAGACAGCATTACTGATGCAGACGTGCTGCACAGTGGGCTCTTTTCCGACCCGCCTGGCTTAATAGCTCTCCCCTCTATTTCCCAGCATGCAGCTGGCAGCTGCCACGAAAGACCCACGGCAGACTGATTCCAGGTGAAGTGTGTGGGAGAGGACCTAGACCTGTGTGAGATGATCAACAGCAGACTTAAGCGAGATTTATGAAAGCAGAAGTCGAGAGAACACATAATGAGAATTGAAGAGACAGAAGGACATTGGCAGTTTGACCTTGAAAGTATGTCCATACAGCTACATTATTCAGGGGACGTAAGGGGACGGTGTAAGATTGCCAGCATGACTTACACGCTGTGATTATCAGCACAGCACCCCGTTAACTTCTCTAGTCAGAGGGCCCATCTCTGAGGCCCTAAATTGGCCCTTAAGTACATATAAAAAACCTACTCTCTGCCAGGGGACTGTTCTCTGTCACACCTGCTGAAAAATAGACTATGAGGCCAGAGGATTTTGTGAATGAAAACAAGAATATCTTGGCATTGAGAAAATGTGTTCAGTGAGGCTTGAGGTAGAGTAGTACAGTACATTGGTTAGGAAACTGCTTTGTTATGACCACCTTATGATCTGATCAACTATACTGTTTGACCATATCTGTTTTACTATTATACCAATCTATTATACTGAATGTATATTTAACACAGCAAAGGTACTGCTTATAATGTTCCCTGCCCCGAAATATCACATTGACGAAAACATTTTCACGTTGGTCCTGGAAGCCATTAGTGCTTTGTTAAGCAGTAATAGCCACCTCATATTCTAAAGTGGTGTAAGTATTAAAACATCTCAAGGTTCTTCACTGACCACAACTGGGCGGGAGTGCATTCATCATCGCATTTGAATTGTAGCTCTTGATTAATGAAGATGTGGCAAAAAAAACTGCGCGGATAATAAACTTGTCACCTAAAATGATCTCCCTCAACAGAATTCCATAAATGTCTTTTTCTTCAAATTGATCTGCTGTATTAGGTTAACCGTCTGGTGTTAATTAAGTTTAATGATTAGCCACGTCTTGCTCTTCTAGGTCGCCCCATTGTTATTTCAATGATTTTCAAAAGCCAGAAGATAATTACTGAAATACGGATAAGGGGAAGACAGAGATAAATAATTGCTGAGATACTGATAAGCATAAAATGACCGAGGTAAAGATAATTAATATGGGTGCGACACTTTTGTCTCAGCACCCAATGGCTTCTTTATTTGATCAGCCTCTAAAGAAGGATCCAGACCAATTAGTGCAGGGCCAGCATTTTGTGCGATGAGAAAAAGAAACACAGCCTAGCCTATCATGCTTAAATGAATGCTGATAAAATTTTATTGCATCTATTTTCAGTCACTGGCAGCACTTCGAACAGTTAAGCTATAAAAGCTTGAAGGTTATCCATAGCTCCATTGTACATTACAAAAAAGCATTGTGGATGGTGTGTTTATTAAGCATTAAGGTGGCAAAATTAAGAAAGCTGAAAAAAATACATTGTCAAGATGGGAGTATATGCTGTTTAAGATAACAGTACTGGTTGCAACCAAGGGGCCAAAACAGAGCTTTCGTTTTGAAGCTCACTTCCTGGTTGGGCTGGGAGCGGCCATATTGCCGTTGCTCACTAGCACCACTGTGGTTGGCTCCAGTATAGGTCTTTCAGCCATGTAAGTCAATTGCAGCAATGCGGTCAAAAAGCAGTAGTACAGCGGTAAAAACGCCGACTTTCAGTTGGTGCAGATGTACTCCAAAGATCGGGGTTCGCGCCCCGGTCCTGCCAGATCCGAGCATGGTCGGTGCCCTGTGGGAGCAGCAATTGGCGGCTGCTTCCGGGTGGGGGGAGGGGCTCGGAGAGAATCGCTGAGCATAGAATGGCGAGTTGGAATCACGGTCAGGAACCCTGGGAGGAGTCGCACTCTGAAGAGGACATGGCGATCTCCGTCCTACTGCCGGCTAACAGGGTTGTGCAACGGTGATTTTCTAGCACTTGTTACACGGGGGGAATTGAATTAGAATAGGGTTTCAATTGGCTACCAAAATTGAGGGAAAAAATGGGGGGAAAAACAGAAAAAAAGGTTTTCCCACAAGAAAATGTAGTCACAATAGGTGCTTTTCCTTTGTCTAATGCCTCTCCATGTGCCAATGCCTTTTTTATTATTGTGTCGTTTCACAGTGTATTAACATTTTTTCAGGAACAATCAGGGACAGTTTGCATCACTGGGGTCACTACGCGTCACTCGGGCGGCGGAACATGGGCGATACCGCACATGGTTAGGATTGACCCAGTGCCACAATCCTCCTTTTAATGTGAGAATTCAGCTAATCACATTTCATGTCACTCATGCTGAATTTGAATCTAAGCAAAACCTTACTATTTTCTTTACTTTTTGACCAACTAATTAGTTAACAGCTTGCAAATATATGCAAATCAATTCTTATTAAAATGCTTGGTAGATTAGTTAACCACCACTGAGGGTATTAATTTATACTTTAAAGTGATTCGCGAAAATCTGGTTTTAGCTAGGGTGATCATATATTGGATTTTTTTTTTTTTAAAGAGGACAAGTTATGGCGGGCATTATGAACATAATAGTCTATTAGTTATTTGGTTGTTTATGTATGGTCTATAGAACGAGCAAAACCTAACCAGACCGGGAACACCACGGAACTGTCTGGCCGACATCTCTGAGTGGATGACTACCCATCACCTGAAGCTTAACCTTGACAAGACAGAGCTCCTCTTCATGCCATACAAAACCTCCCCACTACTTGACCTCTCCATCACCGTTGACGGGACCGTGGTGGCTGCCTCCCGCTCTGCAAAGAACCTGGGGGTGGTCCTAGACGACCAGCTGGACTTCAAAGACCACATCAGGGCGACGGCACGGTCCTGCAGGTTCCTCCTGTACAACATCAGGAGGATTCGACCGTACCTGACCACCTACTCCACCCAGCTTCTGGTCCAGACTATGGTCACCTCACGCCTGGACTACTGCAACTCCCTGCTCGCAAGCTTACCAGCCTGTGCCATACTCCCTCTTCAACTGATCCAGAACGCAGCTGCCCGGCTTGTGTTTAACCTCCCGAAATTTTCACACGTCACCCCCCTGTTGAGGTCACTCCACTGGCTGCCAGTTGCAGCTAGGATCAGGTTCAAAGTTCTGACCCTGGCCCACACTGCAGCTAATAGGACAGGCCCCGTCTACCTGCAGGACCTGATCCAGACCTATGTTCCTGCTCGACCACTTCACTCATCTACAGCAGGGCGCCTCGCACTTCCCCCCCTCCGTGTCAATGGCACTCGCTCCTCCCGACTGCGGAGCTTTTCCACCCTAGCTCCCCAGTGGTGGAACGAACTTCCCATTCCCCTACGCTCAATACCAACCCTGCCTGCTTTCCGTCGTGGCCTGAAAACACACCTTTTCAGGCTCCACCTGGACTAATACTTATCTAGGACCTCATGGTATGTCTTCTTGTCGAACTGTGTACTCAAGTTTATACTATTTAGAACAGAATTGGAGTAGAGCTGATTTACCCAGTTCACTGTGAACTGCACTGTGTTCGTTACTAGGGATAGCTGATACTGTATGGGAAGAATGTGCTTTCTCATCTGTTCTGTAGTTACTTCGATGACCTTTCTATATGCACTTACTGTACGTCGCTTTGGATAAAAGCGTCTGCTAAATGACTGTAATGTAATGTAACTATCAAATTTGTATTTTCTTTAGGTTTGGACAAATAGACAATTTAATTTTGCGGGCCCATTTTCAGGTTGTGACGTCACAAGAGAAATGACCACTCCCCGGTGTCTCAAAACTGTCTATGGAACACTCCCTCATCCACACCCACAAAAGAAAAAGACGTGAACTTCACCAATTTACGCCATTAACCTCTTCACCCACTGGTAAATTCACAGCCTTACTGGTTTACACAGAGCATGATCGATTATCTATTATTGCAAGCTAACTTTACTGAATTTATTGTTAGGTTGCAAACCTTAGATAAAAGTTAGCAACATTTTAAAACGTTGACTGTTTCGATAACCAACTTGTAACCTAACAAGGGTAATTGTGATGTTCTATCATAATCAGTCGGAAGTCGCTATGGACGTTTTCATATAAATCAATGTTTATGTCAAGAATACACATTTTTGGCTGTTTTTGGGGTTTATCTTATTTTAGCAGAATAATTTTTTGGGTTTCATAATCTGGGTGTCTTAATGCAATTTTCAGAGTAAAAATATAGTTTTGAAGCATTTAAACTTAAGATGACAAGCACTGGAGCTTTCACTTGGAGGCAATCCTGCTTTCACGGCTACAAACAAATCATCTGATTTTACTCTAAAAATGAATTGGCTTTCACCATCTGTGTGTGTTAATGTCATATTTGTTACGATCCGCTCCGCTCCCCGTCCCTTCCTTGGTGTTTTCCTCTGTTTTCCCTGAACCTGATTGTGTCATGTCTGCGTTCATTGCCTGATTGTGTCTACATTGCACATTATTACTTGCACCACATCTTAATGACACAATTCACACCTAATTGCTTTCACCGCATTCCTCACGTGGTTTTCTAATTGTTCAATCAATTCGCTGATCTCGCACGCATTTCCCGCAAGCTGCAGTTTATCAGCTCTAATGACACTAGTTATATTAACCGTGCTGTTCCTGTGATTCCTTGTCAAAGTATTACGGTTTGTCAGAGTATACGGTCCTTGTCGCGTTGTACTTGTCTCCCTATGTGCTAGCTTGCTGACTCAAGCTGACTACCCCGGTCTGGATTTGCCACACCTGCTCCCCTGTGTGGATCCTGACTCTACCTCCGCCTGACTCTTCTATACTACCCAGGCTAAGACCACTCCTGGCAACTTCGCTGGATCTTGTTCGTCAGCTCTCTGCGGGTTCCACAGTTTATTGTTTATTGTTTAAACCTGATTTCCCGGTGTGGATCCGACCCGGAATTACTAAATAAAAACCCTTCTTTTCAAGAGAAAGATTGTCTCGTTGTGCATTTGGGTCCTTCCCTGCTGGACGTCACAATATTCAGTTTTAAACTATAGTTTTGAAGCTTTTAAACGTAGCATGACAAATTAGCGCTGTAGCTTCATGTCGTTTGGTGTAGCCAGCTTTCACCTGCCCCCACCAGTCAGACAATCACATCAGCTGCCTTCAAAGCGACAAGCTAATGTATTGGGTTTCAACTGATTTTACTCAAAAAATGTATTGGTCTTCATGATATGTGTGTCTTAATGTCAAATCAATGTGAAAATATAGTTTTGAAGCTTTCAAATGTCATATATCACAAGCGAGCACTGGTCCTGCATATAGTTTGGAGCAAGCTTGTAAGCAGTCACACAATAACATCAGCTACGTTACCTTCGCGGCGACAAGCTAATGTAAATTATTCGGTTTAATCTCATTTTACACAAAAAATTTCTTGGCTTTCATCATCTGCATGTCTTAAAGTCAAATTCAATGTGAAAATATAGTTTTGAAGCATTTAAACGTAACATGACAATGACAAGCTAACACTGGAGTTTGTAAGGTTATGGGCCAGCTCTATTCAGAAACGTTAGCACAGCTAGCTACTTTCGCGGATGAACTTTGAAGTCATTTTTTTTTTTCAAAAACATGGTTTGATGGCATTCCAAATGTGCTCGCTTGATATTTGGAGATAATTTTGGTATCATTAAAAAGCTTACATTTTCCTCCCTCATGTAGTATATAAAGCCCAAAATGTGTTTGGGGGTCAGTGTGACTGATTTTGAGCGGGTCACCCATCGAGTTAGGCTAACATTAGCCATTGATAGCTGAGCACTTTCGATGTTATATGAAAAACTATTTGATAACTGACCTTTGCTAACGTTAATGTAACAAGATCTAAGTTGTCTAGAGTCAGTGTTTCGACACATAGCTAGCTAGATCTAATGGTATCACGCTCACACAATATCTTAGCCATCCTGCTAACGTTACTGTATGCATCTGCTTTTGGTAACGTTAACCCTCCTGCGCTATGGCAGTACCATGCACAGCGCACTCGATTCGACCATACTCTAGCCTTACTTCATCGAACATACCCTTCCTTGGCATTAAACTGTGCTGTAAGGTTTCCGAAGTGATAAGTTAACGTCAGCTAGCTGAATCAGTCCTTCCCAGCATGCTATCGATAGCGTGGCCGACTGCAGTGGAGACGCACTATCGTTGTGCTTTTATCTTACTTTTTTCAAAATTACGCAAATTCGGGGATATGGCCTAGTAGGTAGCATGTATCTTAACAATGTTTGGAAGTTAAAAGCTGGTGTGACATCTCACAATGCTTATATTAAGGACTTTGTAAATGCCTATACACTTCCTGGTAAATCTAGTCTCGAGGTAACTATGGTAATTATCTGACTGACAGTTGTCATTGATACGCTTACAAAACGAGGTGAACTTGTAGAATGGGAAATTTGGGAATATAAAAAGGAGTTTTATAGTACTTAAAAATGACTGGATATCAACATTGATGGACACATTCACTTTGATGTCACCTAAAGATAATTGGCATGTGTCACATTCAACCACCATGTTACCCCTTTGACAGACTATGGTGACAGCTTGCTTGCTACCTTTCGAGTAGCGCTAGGGACATTTATAATTAAAAATTTCTAACATTTATCCATATCTGTTATTGATTGACCGTCAATATAGTTGATGGCAATCATAGCGTTACCCTATGTTTGTCCATTTGCTGTGAGCCATAGCTTGCCGACCGAGCTCACTGGCAAGCTGGTATGCCAGCTAGCTAATCAAATTAACTGATGTTAGCTGAACATAGATTGAAGATAACTGAATAAACAAATTTTATTCTAAATCTAAGTTAATTATGTGACAAATTTCATACGTTCAATGTGAAAGGCACAGTGGGTGACGTCACAGTGACTTTGTCCATATTTTTTTACGGTCTATGGTTGCAACCTTGTGTGGGGTTTCTCAATTTGTATTAGCATCATCCTGAATATCATATTTACAAATGTATACATGCTGTTCTATAAATCAACAATGCAAAGTATCGTGCTTTATTGCATTAGATATTGTGTACTTTGTATACAATGTATTGTATACAATGTACATGGGGTTTTGGGTAGGACTTGCATTTATGAGTAGGATTCTTGGTTTATAAATTATATCTACTTAATTATTCTCCGATTCTGAGTTCACTTTCTTTGTGTTCTGGAGGGTAAGACTTTAAGCAGACTTGGTAACTTTTGGTCAATGGTCAAAGACAACATTCTGATGGGGGGGTAAAGATTGGGAATACTACAATTCATTATTCTAAAAGTGCAAATTACTTTATGTCAGAGATTAATTTACATAAATCTGATTTTTTGCTGATTGATTTTTCATGTACTGAACCAATCACTGAGGATAAAGTCTTGAAAAGGTGGAACTAGTTCACTCACTGTGGTGCAATGAAGATCTTGATTAAGGCGATAAAGTGTTATCCATTACTGTATCCCACAATCTGGCTAAAATTGCCAATACTGGCTAGAAAATGTATTTCAACAACTTCATTATCTTTGAAGTTAGACAAGTTTAATGTTTAATAATTTTTCTATTTAACATTAAATGTTAAACTTGTCTAATTTATTAAGATTTTTAGTTATTACGCTTTTGTCATTTATTTACAAACAAAACAAAAGAAAGTCGCACACTCCTCTAGTCTAACTGTGTTTCTTATTTTAATGATGTTTTTGCATAAAATACCCAATCTTTATTGGGTATTACACCAGTGTTGCAATGTTTTGTTTCTTATAACTACACAGTGAAAGTAATATGAATATCATTAGCCCAGCTTTCATGATACCATACCATTGATTAATGTTATTATACTCACTGTTGCTTGTGACTTATGTGCTTATGTGTACACCAAGGGCCCTTTGTTTTCTATATTGCGCAAACTGTATGTTTGTTTGTAAGTTTGCACGGCGTTGCGGTGTTGTGTCAAATTTGGTATGATAATTTGTTGTTGAATAATTCCTTTGCATTTTAACCCACCCAGATTGTCACGAATCTACTGTCATGTCACGTTTTATTTTATTTTCTTGTCTTTGTTAGATTTCTTGTTTATGTCACGTATTGTGTCTAGTCACGCCACGTTTTATGTTTTATTCTTGTTACATTTCATTTTTATGTCATGTAACGTTTCATGTTTGATTATTGTTACAATTTATTTTCTAGTCTTGTCATGTCACGTTTTATATTTGATTCATGTTACGTTTCCCGTTCATTGTTTAAGTATACACATTTCCGTGTTTTTCCGCAGCCTTGCGTTCATGCTGTTTCTCTATCTCTTGCTGTTGCTCACGCTTGCCTAATTGTTTCATTTTCCCGTGTCTATTTACTAATCTACTAACGTTAGATCAGGATTGGGTAATATTAAATCTATAACCATGTGTTCATGTTTACCTTTCGTTTCTTGTGCATGTCATTTACTAATTTACTAATGTTAGGTCAGGATAGGTTTATTACTAATGAGTACTAATTATCTTGTTACCTTGTCAGTCTTCCACACCTGATTTCCATTTGCATGCTGCTCTCAAGCTAAGTGTCTGCACCTGTCTGCACCTGCATTTAAGCTCAGTGTTCATGTCTGTTCTTTGTGAAATTGTTGCCCCTGTTTATCAGTGCACTATTGAGTGGTTTTTCAAGCCTGTTTTTGACCATTGTTATTGACCTCTGTTTTGTTACCACTCCCTGCCTGTACCAAAAAAAAAGTTTTTTTTGTCTTTTTGACTTCGGTCTTTACTCTTGCATTGCCTTTGACCCCGAGCCTGCCTACTATCTGCCTGTACTTCTGCCCCGCTGACAGCTACTCTGGTTACTGGATTATTGCATGGTGTACCGATTCTGAGACTGCCTTCTCTCTCTGTACTGTACATTGGTTTTGGCTGGATTCTTGTGTATGAACTTTGCTTGTTTTTTGACTACGCTCATTGGACATTCCTTGAATAAAGCCCTGACAGGACTTTATCCTTCGACCTCTGTTTCTGAGTCGTGCATTTCGGATCCAACCCTCACGCACCCGTCTCACAGACCAGCTCATAACTCAAATACAAAATCCCTGCGCTGTCTTCAGTGGCTTAAAAAAGCACTTGTCTATCCTATATGTTCAAAATTTACAAGTAATCACACAGGACTGTTTGATGGATGTTGAGAGAGAAAAAGAGAGAATTTAGCTTCCAGGATATTGAAGCACAATGTCATGGTTTGTGGGTTATTTTTTCCTTTTCCGCTGCAGTTCTCGTCCTTTCTCTCCGATTGAGAATCTATTGGAGTTTTTCCACGTTCCGTTCTGAGATTTTGTTTCACCTCGCTTATTATTAATTTCACCTGTGCTACTATCTGCGAGATATTTAAGTTCTTCACTTCCGCTTCCCCTGTGCTCCTTTGTCATTCCATATTACATTGAGCCAGCTATAGCAAGGTACAAGCGATCTTGTGATATGAAACTTATTTTATGTTCATGAGGGACTTGCTTCGTAGCTTTATTATTTCAGGTATAGGATTGTCTCCTCCTGTTAGCTTCGCTGTGCTATTTTGTCCGTGTTGTTCTCACCGAGACAGTTTTTCTTTGGTGGTTTCACCTTCTTCTGGCCGTGTTAGTTTTATGTGCCGAAGGTGTTCTTTTCTTTTTTTAGTTAGTCTTTTTTCCGTGTTAGCTCTAGTATTGAGCTCGGGAGACTTAGTTTTGTGTTCTTGCTAGTGTTTTGAGTTTGCCCTGTTTTCCTGGGCTGATTTATTATTTGGCTGTTTTAGCTTCTAGGATTATTCCTTCTCTTTTCTACCCTTTTGGGGTTTAATCTATTAGTGGTCCTCGCCGTTGTGGGCTTGTTCTGATTCCCATTCCCTTTGCATTTGATTCTCCGCCACTGAAAACCATCACACACAGAGCATGGAGATTGTTAAACTGAAATGTTTCTATGGTCCTGACCCCCAAAGGCGATTATTCAATCATGATGTACAATATAATGTGTAACTAATTTTTTCACAAGCCCAACCTTGGCTTTTATTTCCATTATTAAATTAACACTTGTCATATAGCTATGAAATACCGAAACATAAGTAATACTGTAGTAATTATATCCTCTTCGTTCCACACGTAAGAATAGGCACAAAGGCATGGTACACTCCTTTCCAGATGTTTGTCCAACTGAGCGAACATCTTCGGCACGGTAACACAAAATTGAGCTTAACCTCAGTTTCCTTTTGGCTAGCAAAACACTCAGAATAAAACATTCTTAGGCCTAGTTCAGCAGGTCTGAATATTTGTTCAAACAAGCATTTTGGAGTTATCTACAGACATACACACACGGACATGCAAAAGGACAGCACTAAGTTGTGTGCGTGCAAGGATTGCATAATTTTACATATTCAGATATGTGATATCCCCACGTCTCTGAAGTTAAGCGAATGCAAATAGTTATGCAAATTGTCTTTTCACAGACCCCCAGATGTTTCTAATAAGGACACATGATGCTTACTTCAGTGGCACTAAAAAACACAGAAAAACTAAAAGACAAAAAGAAATACAACAGAATGCGCTGTTTTGTTCCTAATTTTATTCTTTAGTGCTGAGACGTAACTTTTTTTGTCATTTTGATGGTATTTTTATATTTATCATGAAAAGTGATTTGTTTAATTTTAATGCTCGTCTGCATCAGAGATTAATATTGATACAGCATAATTGCATAAGGTACTTTGGGTTACTTGGGGTTCGGTTGACTGCGGTGGGCCTTCTGCCTGGAGAGCATATCGCGTGCATATCAGAACATATCAGTGAAACATAATTGAAGTGGAGAATATGTACTATGACACTTAAATAAATAAAAAAGTAGTGCAGTCTATAAACAAGTTTCAGCACTACAATTTATAATAAAAAAGAAAGAAATTACAAATAATAAATAAATACTTTGTTATAATAGATTTAAAAGATTTGGCTTATATCCAGCGAAGATGAAAAAAACACCACGTCTTCCTCCTCTAGCTAGCAGGCTATCTTGACAACATCATTTGCCTGAAGAAGTTTTTTTGTGGAGCTATAAATGTGAATATGGTATCTCCTGGAGGCGTGATGAAACCGTAGTTCACTATGGCCTTGATTCATATATCTGCTTGGCCATAATAAAAGCAAACCCTCAGGTAATGTATTCCTCTCAAACCAACCTCTCATAGCTACAGTCTAGTCACAAAAGTACTGAAATTGAGTTAGACATGCCTTAATTCATCACTGCCATGAGCTACCGCTAGCATTTGTCAATTGCACCTTCACAGTGGGAAAAAAGGGCCAAAAATCAATTTTTTTACCGGTTGTATTAGTCACTAGCCACTAACACAAGCAGGGATTGTCACATCATCCTTCAGAATGTTCAGGTACAGATATTGTCTGGATTTGTCAAAGCGAAAAATGGACACGCCGCTCTGTGGTACATACCAAGGGGATAAATATCACCATTTAAAATATTGACATGATTCACAGAGAGGATGACTTTTTAGCAATTGTGGGTATAGAGGAATTGACAGGCAAATGTATTCTCTCTGCAGATTGCTTTATATAAGACAGTGATATAATAAAATAAAAAAATTATCTTCTAAGTATGTGAGAATTGCAGGTACCACAGTGAGCTGAAGGTGCATTTATTTATTTATTTTTAAATACAATTTGGTATCGCAAATCCCACCAGAATTAGGAATTTCCAATTCGCAAACTATGTACACCAAAACATGGGGTGCCAGCCACTTACTTCCTTTCACACTACAGCCACAAGCATGCACAAAGCAGGGGCAGAGGAGACCCAATCATAGACGTGCACAGAGGGCAAGCCACGGGTGCCCGGATGGCTAACAGTGGTCGCTCAAGTAACGAACGCTGCTGCCCCTGCCGACTGAATCCCTCCCGTATATCCCTTTGGTGATGCAAAGCCAATTGTGTTCCGCCCCTGCAGGGCCGCCTGCCACAGTTGGCACTTGCACAGGCTGGATTCGATCCAAGGGCCACGGTGCTCACTCAATGCGCTGCAAGCAGTGCTTTTACCGAGTGAGCTACCCTACAGGCAGTAAAGAGGCATTAATTTCTACTTTAATCTCCAACATAGCCGTGTGAAGTTTGAGATTGCGGATCTTTTTTTTTTGGCTGTCTGGGGCCACACTGGGTCCCACGGACTGACACACTTCCCCTGGAAGGCCTTTGAATGATCATTGGTCAGAAAGGTTGAGGGGGTTTAAGCATTGCAATATTTCAATGGCGGGAAACATTGAGTCATTATTTCACTGTTCCTTACAAAAAATGGTGAGGCATAACAGGGGGGTTTATACAGAGGTCACAGTAGAAGTAATCTCAAGCCTCCATCAACTTGGGCTGGAGCTATTTCTGTCTCTATATTACTCACTAATCACTTTATATCCAGCCTGCCATTCATTATAGGAGACAAAAAGTTCCAATGCAAAATATGACATTATTTAAGAATTATTTTTCTTAAATAATGGTAGTTAATCTTAAAGTATTATGATACATCCTTTACTCATTCATCTCCTCCTCCATAGAAATGTATTTAAAGTATAATTGAATGTAAACAGTTGTCATACCATTGATACTGAGATCAATTAAAATAAGTGCATCCCTTCTCCTTCCTGTGCCTGGAGTTCCTGGCATTGTCATCCTCAGCCTTGCACTCACTTGAATTCACTTTCTTTTGACATGGCCCCCAACCGAATGGCTGTTGGAAGCTATGCTTCCAGCTGAGTTGTATTGTAGCCACACACTATTGACTCATCAGATGCTGAGCTCCATATTATTAACCCTCATATTGTGTTCCCTGGTCAATTTGACCCAATTCAATGTTTGACGTCTCTGAAAAACCAGTTAAGCTTATTTTTTCATTGTGACACTATATCACTTTTCCTAATTTGTTGGTATTAAATAGTAAAAATGCAATAGAAATAATGCTATGTTTTCAAAAAGTCCTGTACCAACCTTGTAAACAAAGATGTCGTGTGGGGCACAAAGATTTCTGGGGTAGCTGCATAAAATGTAAAAGAATAAAGCTTTTTTTTTTTACCTCATTTTTTTTTTTTTTTTGTGGGTAATTCTCGTGGCACTTTCCTATGCAGGTTTTAAACTTCACAAACTTTCACTTACCTCACGCTCTAAAATTAGATGTTTCATCACAGATTTTTTATATTTAGGGATAAAAGGCTAGTCAATTGGGGGACACACAAAAGGTAACACAGAAAGTCAAAAAAAAAAATCATGACAATACTTTTATGTCAATTTCACCCCAAACATAAAAGGTGTCATAAAATGTCAACATAATATGAGGGTTAACATCAAATGTTCTGTCTCCCTGCCACTCGAGCCAAACATCCCAGCTTGATTACTCTGAAGAATATTCATGAAGGAGCATGGGCGAGTACAAAACCGTGGATGTTCTGTAATGTGATACGGCACAGACGCTCCTGTCGCCAACCAGAACATCCAGGATGATTAGAGAGAATGGGAGGAAAGCAGGGGCTGACCATCTGGTTAGCCTGTAGGATCTGTGCTGTAACTCACGGCTGTTCCAGTGACTGGGCAGCAGCAACAGCTAGGCCCCACAGGTTTCCTTTCATTACACCGATCACCTGGGGGATCTTGAATTCTTGTAAAGAACACAGCAGAAGCCAGAGCATCTGTTTTTTCCCATGATGGCCGCCATTGTTTGGCTGTAAAACACATGGGGCGGACCAACAGCCTCATTGGCTAACCAGTAGAAGAGAAATCATTCCACTACATGGTCCACTGACATAACAAACACTTACAACATGGTCCATTTGCCTGGTTTACGATGTACAGATTCACCTGTTCAATAGGCAATTCAGGCCATGTGTTCACTGCTCAAGGGAAAACCAGCCATCTGGACTCAAAGCACTCACAATTTCTGGACAGATCAATGCTTTTAGTCTAACTGACAACCGTCAGATCATTATAAAGGTCCATCCTTGGTGTACCCAGGCTAGCGGGAACAGCTCATATTTTAAACATTATCCTACTAACATATCTCTGTTGTCATACAGGCTAGGTTCTGTGGACAAGGTTACAAGAACATGCAACCCTCTTTTTAAGAAAAACGGTCCCCTACCAAATACTGCTTTCCAGTTGTGTGACTACAATCATGACCTGTAGAGGTTAAAACAAATGGAATGCTTGTAGAACCCCCTTTCACTGCATGAATGATATGATGATGATGATGATGATGATGATGATTATTATTATTATTATTCAGAAGAAGAAGTAAAGGTTTGGAAACCAGTATGTGCCATTTGCAAGAATGGGTTGGTTGGCCAAATGTATTAGTACATTTTCATTGCAGATAAAAAATTTGAATTGCTTCATTTACACTTGTGTTTAAACCCTTGCATTTCCACCATATTGCTCTGAAGCAGAAACTAAACTGTGACTCACTAAATGATTCAGACACTTTTTCCCTCCTACCCAGTGAAACTCTTGACTTCATAAGCAAAGTAGCTATGCACCAGTGAGAAATACAGCCAAAATATCTCTTCAGAGTGCTCGTGTCATCTATTCTATGCAGAATTATTTGCAGATATTGTCTGCTGGAAGCTTTTTTTATTTTCAAAGTAGCTTAAAAAAAAGTGTGTCAGTTAATTATTCAGAATGTTGACAGATCTGACAGATGCTAATATCGTTCTGTCTTAGCTGAAAAAGGAGACAGATGTTTGTCAGTGGGACTGCCCTGGAGAAAAACAAGCATTAAGTACATGAACATCAAAAGCAAACAGGCTTCACCCTCGAACCATTCCTTGGCCTACCTATGTGTACACTCTCCCTCTTTTTCTCTTGCTGTCTTTCTCGCACACACTAATAAACACACCCCCTTACACCCACAAACAGACGCAGTGATATGGTGAGTCCAAAGAAGTGACAGTGGGGAGGGGGGGCTGCAAGAGACGGAGGCTATGGTTCCTGTGTCTCCATGGAAACAGAAAGGGAGGGTAGCCCACAATGCATTGCAAGAGAGCAAAGGAATTTAAACCTCAGCAGAATGCCTGAGGACAACAATGAAACACAACCTGGGGTATTTTTTATTTTTTATTTTATATTAGTTTTTTGACAGAATGCAGTAGTGCCCACCTTGATCTCTCAGAATGTCAAGACCATTTCCACAGTTTAATGCACAGCTGAGTGCCCATTCATTCATTCATCAGTTCACAATGATTGAGAACTCTCAGTATCCGCATCCAGCCATGGAGGAACGCATCTGAAACTCTTTCTAGACCCTTATTCGGAGCAGAGATTAGAAACGGTTCCGAGAACGAAAACGAACTGAATTTTTCATGGAACAAAAACCGAAACAAAAACAAAATAACTTCCAGAGAGAACACGCTATTTTAAGAGTATGTAAACCAGTTAATAAGAGTTTTTATTTCTCACCATAGGGGCACCCTATGATACTTGACTGGATCTAGGCCTGCTGTCCCCACAGAAAGTAGTCTACCTTTCAGCAGGGCGCATCGGTAATAATTACAAGTTCTGAAATTTGCGCTTGTTTACTGTTTCACAGTTTTGTTGCACTTTCCATGTTCGGTTCAAGTTCATACAGTTTGTGCACACAAGCGGCCTGC
Organism: Ilyophis sp. 1 JC-2022; assembly: GCA_022702515.1. Lineage (NCBI taxonomy): Eukaryota > Metazoa > Chordata > Actinopteri > Anguilliformes > Synaphobranchidae > Ilyophis > Ilyophis sp. 1 JC-2022. The sequence goes on along the minus strand of CM040406.1, from coordinate 22,315,451 downwards.
ATTCTGACTGAACTATAGCAGGCCTATAGCATAAATACTGAAGAAAACCTCTCCTCTTGCTAGCAGATAAAACTGGCCAGCTAAAGATTTAGATTTAGCTATCTCATTCCAATTTGGAGACATTTTCGTGGCGTCAACCCACCCGAGAAAAAGAGACTATTAGTGCATAGGTATGCTAAGTCATAACATTAATAACAAAGTAAGCACCTTTACAAAAGGATAAATGTTAAATCTAAAATTGTAACTTGAATCTGTCATGTCTGATTTAGTTTAAAACATCTGAGAAAACAACCCTGCCTAAATATGCATTTTGTTGTATGCATAGTGAGCATATTAATATCTAAGACAATCTTTAAGAATGGCTCAGCCTATCTTTGAATAAATTGTTTTACACTGAATAAAAGTTTTCTATTTCTCATTTTAAATGTTTATTGCAGTGTAGAATGGTTATTTTGTTTATTGAATTGATTGAAAATTGCATAGGTGACCATACACCTAAGAGGATAAAGTGCAATTGCATTATTTTGGCTGGTCTGGCTGGCCATTTTTTTTCATCTACCCGCCACCTTGGTGGGTAAGCCAAAAAGTTAATTTGGGGAAAAAATTCAATTCTGCTAACAGGTAAACATTTTACAACATTCTTTGGTTTTATCTTATCATTTCACGCCCCATAGTTCCACCCCTTCCACTTATATTCTTACATTATATATTGTTTTATTAAATGAAATAAAATGAAACGTTGGGTCATACGCTGTAATCACTAAGTAAGGTAGTCTTTGCTGTATTCTCTTTGTAAAGATTTGGATTTTTTGTTAGTGACTAAAATAGTTTAAGACCTACCTTAATAAAATAAGCCTAAAATGCACCGACTGTGGTTTGCTGCCATTATTTTATCTTCTGCTGGCCTCTAAGGTAGAATATGGTTTGCCATTTATTATAAAACACAGATGCGGAACCAAGGGGTGAAGGGGCAAATTGGAGGTTGGGGTTTGGTTCAGCTAATAAGAGGGAGGTCAGGCTTAAGAGATTTAAAGACAGGTGGGGCAAAGGAGCGAGTGCAGAATTCAGGCCAATCAGTAAGTGAGGCCAAGGGGAGATGGTGGGGTTGAGATTAGCCTGTAAGAGAGGCCAAAAGGTGGTCTGGTGGCTCAGGTCTACTCCCTGCAAGAAGTGAGAGGCAAAGGTCAGCGGTCAGCACCAACGATAAATCGCCAACCGCTATCAGGGATTCAGAACAGACGCTCACTGACCGGACCAACATTCACCTCAGCTACTACTGCACAGTCCCAATCCATCTATGACACCTCTTTTTTACCCAATATTTAAATTGTCATTGTATAGTGTCAAACATTCATTTGATTTTGTGTGTGTGTTATACAATTTTTAGTGCTCTAAATATGTGTGTTTTATTATGCCACAAATGTAAGCATAAAGTTCCTTGGCCTGATTTTGCGAGCAAGCTAATTAAAGAATACGCATGATTGCGGGCTACATGGATGACTTTAAACCCATTTCCTCTGTTAACTTCGGCTGCATTCATAGGCACTCCCCCTCTCTTAATCCTGACAGTGTTATTTGTTAAATAGCTGGCTAGCTTGTCATCTCCGACAGGATTGGTAATGGTTTTGCATAATTTACCAGCGCTAAAATAGTTTCAGCGTTCAGTGACAAGTGCTTTTCCCCACTGCGCTAGTTACAGCTGCTCTTATTCTGTAAACCTCTAAAAGCAGGCCCTCTGTGTGTTGCACTAAGTCAAAGGCACTACTTGCAATAGGCCTTGGGGTCTTTTTGCTTTTGTAAAGACAATTTGTTATTTTGACACATTTCGCTCAGAGACACGTCAGCCGCCACCAGCTATTTAGTGTCCTGTAAAAAAACAGCACTGCCTCAAGTGCAAGCTGCACTTTGTGTGTATCCAAATGTGCTTGTATATGTGTGCCCGCATACACTTGAAATTATGTGTGTGTTTGTGTGTCTATGCTTGCGTGTACATGCAAGTGTTTGTTTTGATTATACACACGTATTTACTTACCAGTGAGTGAATGTGTCTGTGCGAACGAGGGAGAGAAAGGTTACATTCTCATTACCAAAGAAATCGGTAATGGGAATGTAATATTTAAAAATTTTAACATGTAAAGTAACATGCACACAGGCCCATATTTTTCATTACAGGGCCATCCTGGTATCTTAACAAGCCATGGATGGGAACAAGAGCTTGAATTCTTATACAAGCGTGTACATTTTTGACAGCCTATCAATATTGTTCTATTGCTCACCCATAAAATATTAATGCCCAAAGTGAAAGTCTCCCCTGGATTAAAGCAAAGAAGAAGGTGGCAGTTTGAACTGTTCTGGGATCAGTGATTGATCTTCTCTTGGGACAAGCTCAGATTTGCGATCACTCGTTCCGACCGCCACTGTAAAGACATACGGAGAAGGGAAGAATTCAGAGAGAAAAGACGATGTAAATCTTAATCTCAAATAAATGACTTGCCAAATATTAAGGGTGGGAAGAGGCTAATTGCTCTTAAAATCAGGTCAGTGCTTTGTGAGGTAAAGTTTGTAAAATAAATTATTTTTCTCAGCAATGCAAATCCCGTGGTTGGCAGGGGATGGTTTGAGTATGTTTAAAACTCTTCCAAGCATTCGATGGCAGAATGTAGCTAATAATTCTGACCATCCTGCTGAAAGAAATGTCATGTCCTGATGGGAATTGGCTCAATGGTTACACCAGGAAACCAGTAGGAACCATCACACCAATCTAATGGACTATCAAGCATTCACAAAATACCATCAGAACCCAACAGGAATCTGTAATAGTTTCAATTGATTTTTTTCAGCATTTCTTTTAGACCATCAGGGCAAAGATCCTGAGGCTTTTATGTCCTGATGGGAATTGGCTTAATGGTTACACCAGGAACCCAGTAGGAACCATCACCGAAATCTAATGGGCTATCAAGCAGGCATAAAATACCATCAGAAACCAACGGAAACCAATAAGAATCTGTATATATTTTTATATTATATTTTTTAGATGTTAAAGTAAGAAAACACGTAAAATGCAATTAATAGAATGAATGATGAGGTAAAATGATTGTACAGTAAAAAGGTTTATCTTTAAGGTTCCATCAACATTTATATATTTAGGTAATTTAAATGTAAATGTAAGGCTTTTTTTCATACATAAAGTCCGGCAAGGTTGTTGTAATTTTGCTGATTGCTGAAAAATGTCTGTGACATTAGTTAAAAACGAACACTTGCATTTAATAATGAGTAAAAAGTTAATTTTGATTCAATCCAGGAAGTTTCAAGGAAATAGAATCTACAGACTTAATTTATTAATACACGTATTTTAATCAGACAGCTGTTATGAAACATGTTTGCACAATGTTTAGACAGAAAACAATCCTGTTTAAATCTAGCATAACAGCACAACGCAACATCATCTCTCTGCATTGTTAACATGAAAATCATGAACCAACTGACATGCAATACCTGCAATAATTGTAGATTCAGGAAATAAATCGTGTTAAAGGTACTATTGCATTACGTATTTAATAGAGCAATTTATCAAAGGAGCAACTGTAATTAAAGATGCCACTGAAAATCACAAAATGGTTTAACTTCCATCATTGGTCAGGAGCAGATGTTTAAATTGGCTTTTTTAGTGAGATTATGCTGAAAGAGCGCATGAATTACAGTTTTTTCAATATTCGTCCTTGGGCTCAAATGCACTAGTGTGGCCTCAATAGCCTTGCTGTAGTGTGCAGCCTATTTCTGCATGTGATGGAAGAATGCACTGCACATGTGACTGAAGAATGCACAGTATATGCAGAGGGTCCTGCAGTAGTGTGCAGGATGCTAGGAATTAGCTGTGCATGTGATAAAAGAATGCACTGCACATGTAATACAGTACTCAAGTGAGCGGAGTTTGGTTTCGGAAGTAATTTCCCTATGACCGATAGAACAGTCTTGAGAGACTATCGACAATTTCTTGAAATCTGATTTATAGAATGAGCCGAAATGTTGGATTAGCCTGTGTGGTATAATGATATAGAGCATACATTGCATGTTCCAAGTTTTAGTTTTTAATCCACTTTAACAGACTACATATCCATTACTGTAATGCACGGGCGGTTCTCGACCAATCAGATATCATCATCTCCTCTGGACATTTTTTGCAGTGTATACCACCTTGCTAATTCGACCATTTTACTTCATTGAACCGTCCGGAGGGAATTATGGGACGTTGAGTTTTTAAACAGTGCCAGCGCTGGTATATTCACAAAAAATACTAAAACGTAAAATATACTCGAAGCTGGTCCAGAAAAACGACATATTTTGTTATATTGAACAATCCAGAAAATTGATGGTAAGACATAGTCACTAGAAATAGTTTAAAAGTAAGTTTTAGTTAGTTTATGGTCTAAATGAATGTGTAAGTCACTTCCGAAACCAGTGTGACGTAATCACTTGAGTACTCTGGAAGAATGCACACTGCAGGGTTGAAATTCAATTGAATTTGCATTAAATTGGGTTGTTTTAACCAAAGCATGCTGCAAGATCAGAATGGCATTTTATGTGTATTTTCCAACTAAATTTAAGTTCCATGTTATAGGCTAACTTTTGCAAAAAGAATAGGTCAATATTTTCAAAATTCTCGAGCTTAACTTCCCATGGTAAATTTCCAGAAAGTAACCCTAGTTACAATGGTCTCTTTTTTGTCCTTTTGCTTTAACAGATCACTATCTTTAGTCCCTCTTTAATGTCCTGCTTTTGAAGTGTAATAATACACTGAACAATAGATATTACGTCTTGTGTTGTTTTCACACCATTGGATAGCATTCACACTGTATATTTCAGTGATCCATTAAAAAGTTACCTGGAAAGTTTAAAAAAAAAATGAATCTCACTCTAGTAACTGATGTTCGGTTATTAATGTAAGGGATCGATCTACATGCAAGCTCACTTGAGCGCTCAATATCATAAGGCAACATGATTGATTGCCATCCTCCAGATGTTCAGCATGGGCCCCTCTACTTCTGCAATCGAATACTTTTGTAATCATATCTCAGTATTTTATAATACATGATTGGAAGGTTTTAGGTCTGTAGTGGTTAAATAAAAAGGAAATTTATTATTTATTTTTTAAAATGACACAGTTTAAAAGACCTGTGCTTTCAGCCAAAGCAAGCATTCACACCCCCATCTTGGAATGAAAAATGCCTGAGGCATGACAAGGTAATGAAGACCTGGTGCATGCTGTTCCCTTGCCTATTATTTAAAGCTGGTATGAGTCCTTTATCACGTTCTCTATTTTAGTATTTGGAATTAACAAAGTTGCTCATTGAAAGTACTCACAATGAGCTTCTGCAATATTCTATTCTATCCTATTCTATTTTTTCAAGGGCACTTCATTCTAACTATAGCTTTGTATATTATCAACATATCCTCCTCTGCAAAATATCCGTTCCTTGCCTGTAAAAAGTTCTTCTTCAACTTCTTCTGTAATGGCAACCACTGGTGTATGCTGCCAGGTTCCTGCCAGTTCTAAAGATGCAATAGATGTTTAACCATGTTATAGTGCTTCGGCACAACAATAAACAATTTAGCCCAAGACTTGCGTATGAGACAAATTTGCTCCCAAGTTAGAACTGCAAAAACATGCTGGAAAAAGACAGCATTCCTGAAAGACAGCTGGGAGATGTTTAATGTATGAAACTACAAAACAAATTGCATCTATGTTTGAGATGCTGTTTATAGAATTTATGTAGCTGGGTAACACTGAAAATAAAATGATAAAAATGTGATGTAGCTTTTAGTATAATATAGTTGAACAATGCTACACAATAACATGAAGCATTAAAATAGCTACAATACATAACAAAGGTAAATGAGATCCAATAGGTTAGCATTGCATAGGGTGCACCTTGGACCATTAGAACAGCTTGGAGAAATAATGAGTGCCAACACAATGATTGTATAATTTTGTAATTCATATTTTTAAATGATTCAGTTTATTGAACATAAATTAATGTATTCATTACATATCACAATATCATTGTTAACCATTGTTAATTTACATGTACATTGTACCACAATTTCCCTAAGCCACAAAAATAAAATACACACAAGGTAGGCGGCTGCCTACCAAACAGTACTGTAGATAGCTAGAAACCTTGATGACGCTATTAGCATCCTAGCTTCCTTTAGTCTCTTGATAGATGTATACTACCTGTCAATATACAGTAAATACCTAGCTAGTTCATTTTTGCTTTTGCTAAATACCTGATAGAATGCTTAAATGTGGAGACAACATTCAGTAGCTTCCAAGTAAATATGTAAAAATGCAACAAAACAAAAAAAAAATGTAGATACAGTAGGTAACTAGCTAACTGTCTCAAACGACACACTACATTAGTTACAGTAGCTACCAAGATAACTAGAATGTTCCATGACATATTGTACAAAGGCCAGATAGCCGGCTAGCTATAATTGTATTGGCTAGCAATGTTTTGCTTGTTCATATTCAGAGTTTCATTTCTCTGTCAGCATAGGTCACCCACCCTTAATGGATATGGTCATATGGTGGTAGTACAGTACCATGGCAACTATTAAAATGTTTCAAATCTATCCAGGGGCAAAATTGCAATGGCCCATGGCAAATGTGACCATACAAAGATTCATGTAGTTAAATAAAGGCGAAATTCAAATAAAATGGGAAAACTGCATCCACAAAAAACATTATAATCTTGTATCATGGATCGAGGTGAAAAGTTTATGGTTAAAGGTTTAAGATCAGTCAGAGTTTCTAAAAAGTATTTTCAAATTTTGTTAATACTGTAAAACTACAACTCACCACTCTTACCCACATGCTCTAATAACCGATCTTTAATATTGAACTCTAATTCTATTGACATATAAAATATTGGGTATGAGCAAGACACTTCCTTTAATGTTATATATAATTCAATGTAAAAATATGCTTTTTAAAAGTTGATGCCTCTAATTTGGAATCTGTCTCCCCAATGTAATCTCTGAGCAAGCACTTGTTATGTTATTAACAGAATTTTTCATTGTGTTTTATCCTTTAGTATTGAAATAATCATTGGTGCAAAATGATAATCATTGACATAATCATTGGTGTCAAGTGGACTAATGTTGATTATGTTCGGGCTAATAATATGCATCCACAGAAATTGAACGTGAAAACCAGGATTGAACGTAGAGACTGTCAAGCCTTTGAGACTCCTGAAAACAACCCAGCACTAAATTGGTAGAATATTCTTCAATATGGTAGGTGTACGACTGGCACCAAAAACAGAAATGTATGTGCATACAAACACACAAACACACACACACACAGACATAAGTGCAGTCTGTAAGTATTTGGACAGTGACACAATTTTTGTTGTTTTGGCTCTGTACACCAGCACACTAGATTTGAAAGGAAACAATGAGTATGAGGTTAAAGTGCAGACTGTCAGCTTTAATTTAACGGTATTTACATCCATATCTATTGATCCGTGGAGGAATTACTGCCCTTTTTATACATATCCCCCAATTTTAGGGGTCAAAATATAATTGGGCAAATAAAGTCATCATATTTAGTACTTGGTTTCAAATCCTTTGCATTCGATGACTGCTTGAATTCTGCAATCCACAGACATCACCAGCTGCTGGGTATCTTTCCTGGTGATGCTCTGCCAGGCCTGTACTGCAGCCATCTTCAGTTCCTGTTTGTTTTGGGGGATTTTTGCCTGCAGCCTTGTCTTCAGTAAGTGAAATACATATTAAATTGGATTCCGGCCGGGTGATTGATTCGGCCAGTCAAGATCATTCCATTCTTTGGCCCTGAAAAACTCCTTGGTTGCTTTAGCAGTGTGTTTGGGGTCATTGCCCTACTGCAAGGTGAATCGCTGTTCAATGAGTTCTGAGGCATTTGGTGGGATCTGAGCAATTAAGATGTCACATCATCAATAAAGACAAGTGAGCCAGTTCCAGTGGCAGCCATACATGCATAGGCCATAACACTACCCCCACCCTGAATCAAAGATGCTTTGGATCATGAGTAGTTCCATTTTTTTCTCCACTTTTCTCCTTCCCTAACTTTGGTACAGGTTAATACTCATCTCACCTGTTCCAGATCTCTACAGTTTTTTAATGCACTTTTTTTTAAGAAAACCTTTACCTGGCCGTTCTGTTCTTGAGGCTTACCAGTGGTTCATATCTTGAACCCTCTGAGGTTATGCTTGTGTAATCTTCTCTTTATTTTAGTCTATGCCTACATCCTGGATAGTGTTCTTGATCTGTTCAACAGTTGAAAAAGGGTTTTTCTTCGGTCACCTACCGCAGTGGTGTGCAGGTTGGGTTCTATTGCTGAGCTCCCCAGTGCATTCTTCATTCTTAACAATGTACCAAACAGTTTTTTTTTGATGCGCCCAATGTTTTGGTTTTGTCTCTGATCAATTTATTCAGATTTTCCACCCCATGATGGCCTGCTTTAATGGCATTGACACTTCTTTGGTCCTCATGTTGAGAGACAACAGCAACAAATAAAAATTCCACAGCTTAAATCAACTCTAGACCTTTTGCTATCTTTTTTTGCATTAACTAATGATACAACAACACAGATACACAACACAGATACAAAGAAACAGCTCAGCAGCTAATTGTCCAATTACATTTGGTCCCCTAAAATGGGGAGACTATGTATAAGGGCAGCGATCTCTATATGGTTCTCCCGGTATGGATGGAAGTAGTGTTAAATTAAAACTCACAGACTGCACTTTAACCAATCCAAATGTGCTGGAGCCAAAACAACCAAAATTGTGTCACTGTCCAAATACTTACGGAGGCCACTGTATACCACCCAGTGTCTCTCCCAAGGAATTTCACTGCAGTGCATGTATTTACGCCGATGCTGCTGTGCTTCTATGCCTGAACCTCAGTTAATGGAGGCGGGAGGGAGGCGGATGGGGATACCCAGCTAGATTATCCTTTTGAGTGACATCAATCTCCATCACCTCCATGCTGGGAAAAACACACCAGGACAGCAGAGGATCAGGGACATGTGACAGAGTATGTGTGGGGGGGGGAAATATATTTTTTAGATATCCAGCTCCAGATGTGCAGATGTGTCCCATCATACACAGACACACATGCACACACATTACAGGAGACAGATATTTCACACTTTGTGAAGTACACTGGACCATCGCAGTCTGCACTCTGTCGACGAGGGCTGCACTGTTTGCCACTCAAAAGGGAGAGTCCATTCCCTACTTCAGTCCAGGGGACCACGAACGTGTATATTGCCAGGCGACATTAATCGCACAACTGTTTAATTATCACATTTGAAAAATATCGGACACTGCAAAATCCAACAAGGTGGAGAGATATCTACAAAGGTCTTTTAGGTTGACTGATGCCAGTAACATAGCATTTAAAGAAGGAGAACATTACAGCGTCTCCAGCTTTTCGAGCATGCAGATCCTACTTCAGTCACTTAAAGTTGTGACTGTCATTTTGATCCCTCTCGGTTTCGTGCCTGTGGATACAACGGAGGCTGCTGTCTTTTCAGTTTCACCTCCTGAGACACTGAAAGTAGCTGCAGTCTCACTGAGATGTCTCAAACGTGGCATGGCAGGATTTTCACATAAATTCAGCCCTTAGGATGCCGATGCCCAGATGCAGCTTTTGAGGCTCGGTAACTACAACTTCAAGCACCTTGACTGTCCAATTTCAGTTGTGTCAGAATTCTGCAGCACAAGTAAGGAGTAACAGTCTTCATTTAAGGATTCGAAGAAGGATTTGTTGCCTGAAATATGTGCAGCAACAACTCTGGCCATTCACCAGCCATAGCCAGGTTGTAAAGGTAAGAAAGCAAATAATCCACCACGCACTTACCTGGCTGGGTGTCTATATGCTGGGGACATCTGATTACATGGGATACCTTTTCCTCATGCAATGAGAAACAAGCACAAAATAATCATAAAAAAGAGGATGTCTTTCTTGTGGCTTCCTGTAAATAAGAGCAGGGTCTGCTGCTGGGTCTTGCTTTTCTCGTTTATCCAAGCCCCCCAGAAGAAAGATAAAGAAATAAGGAGAGAAAGGAAAGAGAAAGATAGACAGAAAAAGCTCTGTGCTTTCCCCAGGACTACTTTGCAGGAGAGCGTTAGATTCTCCACTGCAGCAGTGGGGAAGGAGCGGGCTGCCGATGAGAGTTCCACAATGCCCGGCTCGGTGGAAAACGTGGAAACAAGAGCAGGATACGGGATTCCACTGCACTCTCTCTCTCTCTCTCCCTCCCTCTTACTCTCTCTCTCTCACTCTCTCTCTCCTAGAGACGGGACTCTTCTCTGCTTGTCCTCGCACTGCAAAGGAGCTTCATTTATCTCTCGCTCGTTTCTCTCCGTTCCCCGTGCCTCGGCAGATTGCCAGGAAGCAGAACATCAAAGCCCTTTAAAAAAAAAACTGAAATGCCGTCTTCTGATGACATCACTCCCTACAGTTTTTACCAAACATGGACAACTTCCTTACGAAACATTGCAGACACCGACGACAAACGTCCTTTCTCCTTTTCCAGGGGGATCCTCCTGTTTAAAAGACTGATTGACTCCTCTCTCTCTCTCTCTCTCCTATTTACAACCAGTGTTTATTCTTAAATAATTTTATGTTATTCTACTGTGCTCTGCTAATAAAGAGTTGGAGAGTGATATGAATGGAAACATAAACAAACCCTTCACAGTCATAATCTCTCTTTCTCCTTCCCTTACAAAGAAACACATACACACACACAACCCAGGAACATGCACTGCATGCCTGGTGAAAATGCATATAAAAAGTATTACCAAATACATGATATGTATTAGACAGACAGACAGGCTATAGGTGGTATGCCTGATACCTGCATGCTATATCATAGGAGCAGTATTCTCTTCATTAAATGTTTACACCACACCTGTGAGTGAACTTGTATTAAAGTGGTTAGCTGCAGATTTTGGGGGAGTTTGTGTGTGCGTGCGTGCGTGCGTGCGTGCGTGTGCGGCCAAAATATAGTAAGCCAGTCCATAATATATCAATAAAATGTCCTCTTCCTTCTCCCTTTCTATATGATGCCAATCACCAAAGAAATGTCCTTGCGAAAAGTGAACCGTTTGCTGGAAGTGAATGGTCCATACAGCACCCCTGTCTTCAGTCACTTTCATGAGGTAGTAAAAAGAAACACGTGTAACAGATTGTTTAGCGCTGTTTCTTTATTGGTATGCTGCATTATTCATTCGGGAGTATTTTTAGCAAGGTGAACCACAGGGGCCATAAACTGGCTTGGGACTATAATTCGGCGTCCCGTCACTGCCGTTCAAGGTCTGTCTGCAAACGCGGTACTGAGGCATTCACTGATTAATAATGACAGAGTCGATGGAACGTCTGTCAGTCAAAATATACAGCCCAGCCAAAACACTACCATCTCCACTGCATGCTAATAACTGAAGGGCTGCACATTACATTCTTCATTTTTTAAACAATTTTTACTTTTGCTTATATATGTTGCAAAATGATGATGATTATTATTATTATATTATGATACTGTATATAATATCTAATAAATACAAAAAATAAATAAAATGTTTTAAAAAATTAATTATTATATATACAGTCAAGCCGGAAAGTCTGCACACCCCTTTCACCTTCTCCATGTTTTATTACGTTACAGACTTATACTGCAATAGATTGAGTTCATTTTTTGCCTGAAACATCTACACACAGTAGCCAATAATGATGAAGTGAAAACAGGTTTTTAGAAAATATGCAATTTTATTTTACTGACAAAAATAGGTTATTTAGGGGTTACATATCTGTACACACCCTTAGCCTAATACTTGGTTGCTGCACCTTTGGCAGCAATTACAGCTTCAATGCGTCTTTGTAAAGAAGCTGCAAGCTTGGCACACTTGTTTCTGGACATTTTTGCCCATTCCTCTTGGCATATCCTTGCAAGGTCCATCAGGTTGGATGGGGAGCGTCGGTACACAGCCATTTTCAGCTCTTTCCACAGTTCAATTGCATTCAGGTCTGGGCTCTGGCTGGGCCACTCAAGGACATGCACATACTTTCTCCGAAGCCACTCCTTTGTTCTCTTGGCTGTGTGCTTCGGGTCGTTGTCATGTTGGAAGGTAAACCTTCACCCCAGTCTGAGGTCCAGAGCGCTCTGGAGCAGGTTTTCTTCAAGGATCTCGGTGTACTTAGTTGCATTCATCTTTCCCTCTATCAGGACTAGTTGCCCTGTTCCCGCTGCTGAAAAACATCCCCACATCATGATGCTGCCACCGCCATGCTTCACTGTAGGGATGGTATTAGCAAGGTGATGAGCGGTGCCTGGTTTCCTCCAGACGTGACGCTTGGTATTCAGGCCAAAAAGTTCAATTTTGGTTTCATCAGACCAGAAAATCTTGATTCTCATGGTTTGAGAGTCCTCTAGGTGCCAAACTCCAAGCGGGCTGTGATGTGCCTTTTACTAAGGAGGGGCTTCCGTCTGGCCACTCTACCATAAAGGCCTGATTGGTGGAGCACTGCCTGGATGGTTGATCTTCTGAAAGGTTCTCCCATCTCCACAAGTAGTTAACAATAGTATACATTTTGTGATAACATTGCTTTTTTCTGAGTGTTATCTCATAAATTAAATAATGTTTTAGAGTCAGTTAGAGTATGTTAGCTGGCTAACACCTGCTAGATTTGTTGGGCAACTAGTTATTTGTTATTTGTAATGAAAAGTATTCTTAGTGGTCTCACTAATTTGGTTTGAACCTCATATTTAACCCACATATTATGTTTAAATATTATGACACCTTTTATGTTTGGGGTCAAATTGACCCCAAAGGTTTAAACTGACACAAAAGTATTGTAATAGAATTATTTTTTACACTTTCTGAGTAATTTTTTGTGTGTCTCCCAATTGACTAGCCATTTATTCCTAAATATTAAAAACCTGTGATGAAACCTTTCAATTTAGATACTGAGGTAAGTGAAAGTTTGTGAAGTTTAAAACATGTATGGGCAGGTGCCACCAGAATCATATCCAAAAAATCTGAGATAAAAAAATAAAAAAGTACCACACAAAACACCTTTGTATACAAGGTTGGTACAGGACAGCATTATGTGTCATATAGTGTGAAGATGAAAAAATAAAGTTAACTGGTTTTTTAGAGACGCCAAACATTGTATCCAAAGGTGTTTTTCAAATTGACCCGGAACATAATGAGGGTTATATTTTGCTCATCGGCTCAAAGATAACATTAACAGCACATGATGTACATTGTATCACTATGTAATATAATATAATGTAATATAATTTAATTCAAGTACAACCAGATTCTCTATATCCTGTGCAGTACAAAGCGACCAGTTCCCTGAAAGTTACATTACACATTTGGTTATGCACATTGAAAATGTTGGATATGATTTCATGGTTTTAAATTAAATGTACTATTATAATGCTAGGTAAAGGTTAAATTGTTCTTTGTACATACCTCATAATATGAAGATGGATGTTTGATTAATACAAACAAAACTGTTAGGAACATTGCAATATATTACAAATTTTTAAAGAGCTTTCAGGATTCTATTTTGAATCCAAAACAATGTAAGTCTGGTTTGAATTAATTCCAAATCCCCTTAACCTAGCTAAGTGCGCTTGATTGAATCTAGGGGTAAATATGTGCATGCACCTCTTCATCTTACCACTCCAGTAAAACAGATTTTTAAACTCCACTGTGAAAACATTTCCCTACATTTATTCAGATATTTTTACATTTATTCAGATATTTTTCAGGCATTGATGCTATGGTCTTTTTGCTTAGTGAAAAATATTGTGATTTATTTTATTTTTTTTCCATCTTCCAAGACTTGACATCTATAAGCAGTTTATTTGCCCTTGTTCTGTTGACATTACAGGGCATTAGACATTTTCAATTATATTTCATTGCCCCTCCAGGCACCATCTCTCTAGGAGCCGACTTAAAACAGTCAGTCATCAACTCTCCAGTGTTACCCTTTCAGTCCTACGTGTTCTGCCTCAGCGCACTTTTCAATATTCAAATCACAAAAAAAAAACAAAAAAAAAAAGTGGTGGTATCCCCCCCTCCCCAGGTCTACACCAGGAAGGCCCATAAGCACACAGAAACGCGTGGGAAAGTCAACAGAACCCCTCCTCGGTTTAACACATTACACATGGCAGTGATGTTCATTTGAGAGAGCTGGGCATATTTTACTCGATCATCTAAGTACTATAAAGCAAAAAGAGTTCATTGCTGTTATCAAAATACGCCTGTGAAGTCATAGTAATTTATTCATGCGAACCACCAAAAGAGCGTGGTCCTCTTTTGGTGGTACGCTTGAATGCATGAGGCTGTGTAACCAAACTGGTGCAAATGGAAAAAATGCACAATTGTCAGCTTGAATTGACAATCTTAATAAATGTCATCAGGATGACGTACAGCATAGCTATCAAGAATTTTTTTTTAATGTAGAGACGTTGATGAAAAAGCTGGAGGCAAGATGTTCTTCGAGATTTTTATTTCATAGCTCATGCATTCAGACAACTTTGTAGAATAAAAGGTCTAGTTTCCCCGTCTATAGATGGTATGGATATCACCGTCATGTTTAAGTATAAACTTATTCAAGAGTGGTGTCATAAGAAATTTTTTAGCTAATTGCTCTCAGTGTCTATTTTTAAAAAACAAGACAAAAAATGTATTTGAAAGTGCCTGTTTTACTATCTCTAGCTCGTATATACAGTACATATACTGTGCTTTATTCTAAGTCACCACAAGTGTAAAAGTGGAGATGAATTTTTTATTTTTTTATCTTTAAAAAAATATTTTTTTTTTAAATGATTTTTACTCATGACAGAAAATCCAAACTAGAGATCGATATTTTTTTACTGCCTTTCCAAAGCCTTGACTTCCCCACTTTCCTAAGGCATTCACAAAAAGACAGAAACAATGAACGCCGGGTTCGTTACGCATTCTCAAGGCGCAAGACCCGTCGACATAAAAAAGAAAATGCGCCCAATTAGTACTGTAATCAGAAAGGCTGTCTGGCAAGAGATGACATAGAGGGCGGAAACAGGTCTTGTTTAAGTCATTTGCCTTGGCACCGGTCGGTGCCTGTGCGTCTGTTGGCTCCGGCGTCCTTCAGAAACGGGCTGCTGTGATGTACTCCACGTTCACCACAGATGTTACAGCTATGCGGGAGAGCGGAAACCACAAGGCCAGTCTGTGCTGCCGATTCAGCCGCACAACTGAGGGAGGATGACCTGATTTATCCCTCTCTAAAGGTGGGGGGTGGGCAGCCTCCCCTTATGAGCGAAAAGTTAGTTTTTTCTGGATCCACTTAAATAGTACTGGACCATGCCATGACTAAGAATTTCTTCGCACCGCATCTGACACCAATGACCACCTTGCTGGGCGGCCATTTATTTAATCTATTTTACTACTGCCTGGATCTATCAGCGGTTGACAACAGTCAGAATCTTACCTTAAATATTAGTACAATTGAAACAGATCAAACAAATTGGGTCATTGATGCTACATCGGGTATCGGCTGTTCTATTTTCATATTTTTTCCATTCGGGCGACGTTCATTTCTGTTTACTTAACCTGTCATCTATGAGTATTCTGGGGGCAATTGTAACAGGGGGCAATTGTAACAGGGGGCAGTTGTAACAGGGGGCAATTGGAACACTATAAAATTGCAACAATCTGAAACAAGCTAGAGCTGTGATTCTCACTCTGCACATGTGCATTGATGTTCCCTCTGTGTGCCCAAAAACCAACTGATGCCCCATTCTCTGCTAGTTTTTTAACAAAAACTGGTTTCGGAGGTATGAAGAAAAAAATTCTTGATCATTGTTCTTCTCTTGCTGTCTTGACCTTTTAGTTCTATGATTCAGTAGTTCTCTAACTTTTGATATCTTAATCAACTTTCAATTACATTGTTCCTATCCAGCAAGCTAGCTAGTTTCATGTGTGTAAGGTTGGGGGCCTTAATTAATTTTTTTAAAAGTTGTAACCTGTTACAATTGCCCCCAGAATACTCTACAAAGAGTCTTTCCCACAATTTAGTTAAATTTTTTGGATTTCTATTTATTACATTTAATTCTTCCATCTTCCCAATTTGGTGTAATAAACAGAATTGAACAGAACTGTTTCAGACATACAAGCCAACCCAAATTCTAAACCATAGCACGTCCAACCAGACCATGAGCTCCAAAGATGGTGGTAATGCTGATCATCAGAAATGTTGTGACCTTTTCACATTTCAGAATCTGAAGTTATGCTCTGGGGTCTGTGAATCACCATCCAACGCAGAGACCTGCCATGGCCCAGAGTCAAAGTGAGCATCGGATGTTACATGATTAGCATTGCTCCCGGAAACGGCTCAATGAAATTCAGGGGTGAGTCATTCACGAACAAAACCATGATTAATAAACAGCAGTGGTTTGGTCTTGACCTTCTGGAACATTCCTACTTCTGGCATGGTCTACGACAGCAACACTCCAGAGGCTCCGGGGCTAAAAAAAGGCCTCTCAGCACTTTTTCCCTCAGCCGCTCTCCTTCTTCGTTCAGGTGTGCAAACCAAGCATATGTTAAACAACAAAACTTCCGAATTTTTCCCCCGGTCACGGTGAAGCCGCAGTGCTCATTGCAACCTCCATTGTCGTTTTAGGAGAACACAGACGACCACGTGCTCTCCTCTGAAGCATGTGGTGTCAGTCACCGCTTCTTATCACACCGCAGTTCGCAATTCAGGCTCACGCAGACATGAGTCGCAGGAAGACACGAGGTTGCTGGGGGAAGATGAGATTATGTATTCCCAGCTGACTGAACCCCTCCCATTCTTGTGCAATGCTTGAGCCAATTGTGTGTCACCCTGTGGGGCTAAAGCTCTCAAAGCTCAGCTCTGACATGGTCCAGATTCAATACCAGCCTCTGTGGCACATCCACACACAACAACAATGCTTTACTAGGATGAGTTATGGGAGTACAGTCCATACAGCTGGATGATATTAAGTGGGGAGAGACTGTTGGCAAGCCTGCACACCCAAGATGCAAATACATCTTGTCATGTTAGATTGGATAGCTAATATTAGCAAGAGTAGCTATTTGGTCTCAGCTGGTCAGACAGCTGAAGCTGGGTGACACTGGTAGTTTGTGTTTTTCTTAGCTGGTTGTACTTTGCAGATAGCTAGCAGTATATACTACATCCTTGTGCAAATTAACTGAATCATGCATGCACTCTCAAAATACAATTTGTAGCATGTCATTATATCCTTCTCCAATATGTGTAAACTATGTGCAAGAAAGACATAGTTGCAAAATAAGAACATTCAAAGTTTGCTGCATTACACGCATAACAAGCACACAGGACAAGAAAATACTCTCCAAACGATAAAAACAACTGACTATAAATTATCATTTAACATTCACATGAGTGGGGTTTGCGATTTCTTAATAATAATAAAAAAAACATTATTTTCACATGCACATCCCATGGCAGGGGTCCTCAAACACAATCCAAACCTAGTCTTGTTGGCGCACTGGGATTTGTTTCAACGCATGTGTTTTGAATGGAGATGGCAAGGAGAGCTGAAAAGGCAGGTTTTATTTCCTGTGATTTAAAATCCTGTGATTTTATTTGCAAATAGCTAACAGGATTCATGGTTACTGTTTATAATATAAAAAATTAAGCTATAACGACACCATCATTTTGTTTTGGGGAACTGGAAAAGGTGAATTTGGGACCTAACATCAATAATGCTATTTCTGCTAGAAATAAAACATTGCTCATTTGAACTGTGAGTTGAAGTCTTGTTGTAATGGGTTCTGAATGATCGAATTACTACATTCGTGATCGGTAGATGGCTAATGCATAAAACCATATATTCATCATATACAAATAATCATGTACTTTAGATTGTGTTTTTATTTTTTTATAATGCAGGTCTACCCTGCCGTTCCACCCTTGCTGAAGCTTGTAACTATGTTTGTCTGCATTGTCCCTGTCAAATAAATAAATAAATAAATAAATAAATGTTGGTGAAAAGTTGCCATGATTGTTTTTGCCATAATGTTTTACACACTGAGTGTAAGACATTATGGTATCATCTAAATATAGCATGATAAAAAATTTGTCCTGTAGGGTAAATATCATTGCACCTGAAAAATTATGCATAAAAGCAACCGCTACCCTCATGCTAAACCATGAGGAGCGTATGGCCGGTCTATTTTCAGAAGTCATTAGCACTTTGTAAAGACTTTGCGTTAATCACAGCTTGTCACATTTTATGGGCCAGTTGCTTTCTTTGTCTCAAACCAACATCTGCTGTCATGACAGCATGACTAATTACGAGTTATATTTGAGTGTTTGTTAAAGAATTGTTTCATTAAATACATAAAAACAAAATTATTTTGTAAAAATCTTAGTGCCATAGTGCCATGTGAACCTGGTTCATGGTGTAATTTTGCCTACACGTCTAAAGCAAACACAACACGACACTGATGAGTTGTGTTTAGCTTTTCCACTATTGTAAATTTGCATTTTTTTAAAAATAGTGTTTTACATGCATACAATACCTGCCAAACCAAGGCAGAGTCAGGTACAAGGACAGAAAGGTTAGAACAGGGCCGGGATATGGCCAGGACCTTCAGCCCGAACAGAATTTGCTCTTAAATTCAGTTAAATTTCAGTCAATTTAAATATCTGCCCCCCCTTCTTACAACAAACAAGTTACTAAAGAAACAGGAATGTGACCCCTTCTTCTGGGGAAAATGTACGTTTTGATTAAAGCTAGAGTATCCAAGTGATTACAAAGCCAACATTCCCTTATGGAGGTAGATTTCTATCAAAAATAAACAAGCACAAAAGTATAATCCACAATTGTATTTACCATCCACACACACACACCTCTCAATTTGTGTTTCGTAAAAATAATTCACAAGTATGTGTTTTCCATCCACACACAAACACCTCTCAACTTGTGTTTCGTAAAAATAATCCACAAGTATGTGTTTTCCATCCACACACAAACACCTCTCAACTTGTGTTTCGTAAATCAGAATTTGGATGAATGCAAAAATTATATTCACAAATGCAAATAACATTTACAGATATGTTTCCAATGTTCACATGTACAAATCAAAAGCTTGGCTTGCGAACTGGCGAATCTAAATTTGCCGATCGAAGGACACGCTTGATCTGCTTGGATTTACGGACAGAATTTTGAGACAAATATTCCGCTGTTTTTCACTGTGTCGATTCACGCTCGCTTAACTTGCGATTCGTAAACTAAACTTCTTCTTCTTTGGTGCTACATAACACGGCGGTGTACGTGTCATCAGCGCCACTTTTAGAACAAGTGGCCAAAATTGCACATTATCTTTAAGAAGTGGATTCATGGTAAATTTAATTAAAACAACCGAGTTTTGAGTTTATTTCGGTTGTAAAGTTAACCCCACGCTAATCTTGCGATGGCAAGTTTTTTTAAACAGTCATTGCACAAAACTCCTATCAGATTGCATGTAGCTAGCTAGCTAGATTACATTACATTACACAGGGGTAGGACCGTAAATTGATAGGAACTAGGAAGTACAACACTATGAGCTAAAATAAGGAGAGCACTCCATGCTATTTGAATTATCATTTTCATTTAGGTGTCTTATCTACTAGCTAGCTAGCTGAACAAATAAAAGATTGTATAGGCGACATCGGTATCAGTGAGAATAGCTGTCAAATTAATTTAATTGGCTACAATACCTCACATGGTTGAGTTTGTTTTACATAATCTTTTCCATGAGGGGCGAAAGAGTTATGTAGCTACTGTGTACGGACCTACCCCTGTGTAATGTAATCTAGCCAGCTAGCTACATGCAATCTGATAGGAGTTTTGTGCAATGACTGTTTAAAAAACTTACCATCGCAAGATTAGCGTGGGGTTAACTTTACAACCTAAATAAACTAAAAACTCGGTTGTTTTAATTACATTTACCATGAATCCACTTCTTAAAGATAATGTGCAATTTTGGCCACTTGTTCTAAAAGTGGCGCTGATGAGCCGACACATACACCGCCGTTTTATGTAGCACCAAAGAAGAAGAAGTTTAGTTTACGAATCGCAAGTTAAGCGAGCGTGACACGGTGAAAAACAGCGGAATATTTGTCTCAAAATTCTGTCCGTAAATCCAAGCAGATCAAGCGTGTCCTTCGATCGGCAAATGTAGATTCGCCAGTTCGCAAGCCAAGCTTTTGATTTGTACATGTGAACATTGGAAACATATCTGTAAATGTTATTTGCATTTGTGAATATAATTTTTGCATTCATCCAAATTATGATTTACGAAACACAAGTTGAGAGGTGTTTGTGTGTGGATGGAAAACACATACTTGTGGATTATTTTTACGAAACACAAATTGAGAGGTGTGTGGATGGTAAATACAATTGTGGATTATATCTACGAACACAAATTGAGAGGTGTGGATGGTAAATACAATTGTGGATTAAACTTTTGTGCTTGTTTATTTTTGATAGAAATCTACCTCCATATTCCCTGGCTGATGGAAATTGCTGACGCACGCACATTCAACGCAACGCTCGATGGCCACAGTGGAGCTTGGGCGTTAGCTAGCTTATGTAAACTACCTAACGACGTAGCCTACCTAACGTGAGCTAGCCAAGGTAAACTACCTACCACATGACCTTAGCAAACATTTCCTTCTTCCAAAACAATGCGAGCTTCACGTCTGTCTTGAAACCAATCCGCTACCGAACATCTCGTCACCATCTAAAATGAGCACCGATGTTTACTCTAGTTTTCGAGCAAGCTTCATCCAATTCTGTTTTCTTTATCTTATTGTGAAATTGTGCCAGCGATGAAGGAGCTGGTTGCTTGTCTACCATTTTGGTGAAATTTCTTCTTCTTCTTCTTTTGTGTTTCTGGCAGGCTAGACGCTGACGTGGCGTATTGCTGCCTTTCCCTGGCCAGACACGGTACTACATCCCTCCCAGGCCCTTACACCCTAAGATGTAGGCCAGTAGTGAACATAAAGTTTGCCACTGCCCTCCCCACCTCATTCTGGTGACTCCCATGGCCCAAAAGTACCCTCAGAGATACAACTGGCTCCCCCACCCTCATTACATGAGCATACATATCTGCCCTCTCCCTCCTGTACCTCCCACACTTCAACATGACATGCTTCACCGTCTCCCTCCCCCCACAGCTACACAGACCATCCACATGTTTCCCCATCCGGGCCAGGTCCCAGGCCAGGCCACAATCACCAAGCCGAAGCCTGGTCATCATGACCTGTTCCCTCCTACCCCTTCCCAGGGCGCCCCTCTCCCCCCTAACACTCCCCTGGATCCCATGGAAATGCCTCCCTCTCACCTCCACCTCCCACTCAGCCTGCCACCTCTCCATCAGCACCCCCCGTATCCTACCTCTCCACTCAGCTACCCCCTGATCCACCCCCACCCCTACCACCTCCTGCCCTAAAGCCCCCTTAGCAGCTGCATCCACAGCCTCATTCCCCTCCACCCCCACATGAGCCGGGACCCACATAAACCCTACCCTACACCCCACCCTCTCCACCCTGTACAGAGCCATCACCAGTTCAAGGATGAGATCAGGCCTAGCCCGTGAACCACCGCTCAGGCCCCCCAGGGCAGCCGCTGAGTCGGAACACACAACCACCCGCTGCGGGCGCGCACGCTCAACCCAGTCCAGCGCCCACACCAGCGCCATCACCTCAGCAGTGAACACCGACAGCCCATCAGGCAGCCGCCTGCCCTCGGTAATATGCAACTGGGGGATATGGACGGCAAAACCAGCCTTTCCACTCCGGGGGTCCACCGAACCATCTGTAAAAATCTGCAAATGCGCCGCCCACACACTCCACAACCTTTCCCTCACCAGCCCAGCCGGGCCCTCACCCCCTTCCCCCACCCTTATCAACCCCAGCAAGGAGACGTCCACCTCCGGTGTAGGCAAGAGCCACGGGGGCACACACGGCCAGACCACCACCGGCGCCACCACACCCATGCCTAGCCCTGCCTCCTCCATCCAGACCTGGTTCACAAAGCTCCACTTCCCTCTCCTACTACTCCCCCACTCCCAGCACCCCTCCACCAACGCCTTCCCTGGGTGACCAGGCCCCTGGCCACTAACCTTCGCAATATAATGCAGAGCCAGCTTAACTCGCCGCAACCTCAAGGGGGCCTCCCCCACCTCTACCAACAAAGCCGGGATGGGCGTCGTGCGAAACGCCCCACAGCACACCCTCAGCGCCTTCGCCTGCACCACATCCAACCTCGCCAAGGTAGTCGGCGCCGCACTCCCATATGCGAGGCTACCATAGTCCAGGACAGACCGGATCATAGCCTGATACACCATAATCATAGTCCCCCTGACAGCCCCCCAATCACTCCCCGCAAGGCACCTCAACACATTCACCACCTTCTCACACCTCTCCACCGTTCTATCCACGTGCACCCTCCAGGTCAGCCTCTCATCAAAGTACACCCCCAGAAACCGAAACACCTTAACCCTCTCCAGTGGCTGCCCATACAGGGACAATCCCAGCCCTCCCCCCTTCCGCTTGTGCCCAAACACCACCATCTTTGACTTCTCCACCGACAACCTAAACCCCCACCTCCCCGCCCACTCCTCCACCTGCCCCAACACCTCCTGCATCTTCCTCATCACAAACCCAACATTCCCCCCCCGCTTCCAAACCGCGCCATCATCCGCAAACAGGGAACATCTCACCCCCGGCCCCACCTCCTGGAACATATCATTCACCATAACATTAAAGAGCACCGGGCTGATCACACTCCCCTGCGGGGTGCCATTCTTCTTCTTCTGTCGTATGTCCTTAGACCTTCAGCTCCGTTGCAGCAAGCCAGTCCAGTGTGTCATTGTCTAGGTCAATTAAGCCACGATCACCATTCGGTGGCCGGTACATAGGACAGCTGGTCATCACATGCTCAACTGTCTGTGATGGATCTCCACATTCGCAGTGGGCACTGTCTGTGAGACCCCACTTCTTCATTGCTGCACCGAAGCGTCCCACACCTGTCCTCAGGCGATTGAGGGTTGTCCACTCCTTACGGGGGAGGTGTTGGCCAGGAACATCCGTGGGATCCTCAATGAATTGATGAAGCCTGGATGGTTCTGCTGCCTTCCACTGGTCCCTCCATCTTGCCTTCACCCAGGAAGCCTTGGAGGTGTCTGCTGGTGTTGTGCGGAGCAGTTCCTGGGCCTGCGTGGCAAAGGGGCGCCGGGACTTCAGGCGCGTGTGCTGTGGCGTCTCCGTGACGACCTTGTGGAGAAGGTGGGATTCACTCATCTGTGCCTTACGAGCGAGGGCCAGTGTGGCTGCTTCTCGTCTGACCTCGGCTGGAGCGATTCCAGCGAGGACAGGCAGTTGGTTGGTTGGAGTGGCTCTTAGACATCCGGAGACAGTCCGTAGGGCGGTGTTGAGGGCAGCGTCCAGCTTCTTGGCATGAGGGCTACGGCTCCAGACTGGGGCACAGTACTCAGCGACGGGGAACACCAAGGCCTCGGTGGAGATGCGCAGTGTCTTTGTGGAGGCTCCCCACGTAGTACCGGCTAGACACCGTATCAATGCGGCACGGGCGGTGGTCTTTCCCTTGACGCTTTCCAGGTGTTGTTTAAAAGACAGTGTTCTGTCAAGCTTCACTCCAAGATATGTCGGGGAGGACTGGGACTGCAGACGGGAATCTTCGACCATGATGTTAATTTCGCGGGTTGCTTCCTTGTTGTAAAGGTGGAACATTGTGGATACGGTCTTCTCAGCACTGAGCTTGAGGCGCCAGTTCTTAAAGTATGAGGACAGAATGTGCATGTCCTCAGATAGGCCCTCTTCCACTGCTTCCCAGGATGGCTTGCTGAGCAAGATGGCCAGGTCATCTGCGTAACCGTACTTCCGGGATGTTGTTTCGGGTAGGTCGTGGATATAGATGTTAAAAAGCATCGGTGCTAGCACTGAGCCCTGCGGGACGCCGTTCTTGAGCTTTCTCACCCTGCTGCTTTGGCCGTTGCTGGTGTGGAGCCGAAAGCTGCGGTTGCTCAACATCTCCATAATGAAGCTCACCATGTGCTTGTCTGGGATGGTCTCCAGAAGCTTCATGTGTAGCCCACGCAACCAGACAGTGTCATAGGCTGCCGTGAGGTCCAGGAAGACGGCACCAGCTTTCTCTCCTGCCTGGAAGCTGTCCTCTATGTCGTGGCACAGAAGGGTCACCTGGTCTGTTGTTGTTGAATGGGGTGCCATTCTCAGTCCCCACCTCACCAGACAACGCCCCCCCAATCCTAACCTGAATCACCCGGTCCCTCAGAAATGCCCCAATCCAGTTCAACATGCGCCCCCTGACCCCTGCATCATACAGCTTCACAAGAAGCCCCTCCTTCCACAACATGTCATAGGCCCTTTCAATGTCCAGGAACACTGCCACCATGCACTCCTTACATGCTATCGCCTTCCTGATATCCAGGTCAAGCGCCAGAACCGCGTCCATAGTACTCCTCCCCACCCTAAAGCCACTCTGGACTGGTGTAATCCAACCGCCTCTCTCCAGCTTGTACACCAACCGGTCAGTCACCATCCTTTCCATAATTTTACACAAGACCGCTGTCAGGGCAATCGGCCTATACGACCCAGGCCGCTTAGCCTCCTTCCCTGGCTTCAGGATGGGGATAACCACTGCCTGCTTCCATGCCGCCGGGAGGACCCCCTCCGCCCACACAGCATTAATGAGGGACAAAACCTCTTCCAGCACCACTTCCCCCAGGTGCTGAAACACCTCATACCCCAGCCCATCCTTTCCTGGAGCCGACCTGCCCCCATGCCGTAACGCCTTATGCAGCTCCCCCATGGTGAAGAACAGAGTACAGGGGTCCCCATTATCCCCACTCACTTCCAACTTAAACCCCTGACCCCTCAACGTCTCCTCCCTCCTCCTAACTCCATCTACCCCCACATTCTCTAGACTATGGACTGCTTGAAACGTCCGGGCACACATCCCGGCCTTCTGAGCATCACACACCGCCACCACACCACCCTCCTCCAATACTGGCATAGCCCTACGCCTACCAACCCCCGACATGCGCCGGACTGCAGCCCACACCTTCCCCACCGAAGTTTCTGCTCCCAGCGTCCCACAATACCTCCTCCAACAATCCCGCTTAGCTCCCTTGATCACCCTCCAGGCCACCGCCCGCAGCCTCTTATACTCCACCACTTCCCACACCCCCGGGCGCCGCCTGAGCACCCTGTAGGCCAGATTCCGATCCCTCACCGCCACACTACACGCCGAGTTCCACCACGGCACACTCCTGCGCTCCCTAGTGGCCACCCTCCGGGGAATACACCGGTCCATATTACGATGCAACATAGCACACAGGCTCTCATTCCACCCATCCACACTGCCCAGCTCACCAGCACACCCCTCATCAAACTCCTCCCACCTCGCCCTACTATAATCCCTCTGCCTCGGCCTCCCGTCTGCCTGCACCAGCAGGGACTGCCCAAACCGCATATAAATCAGGAAGTGGTCGCTCCCTACCGTATACCTGTCCATAACATCCCACTCCCCCTTCCCTGCCAGGACCGCCGTCGCCAGAGCCAGGTCAAGACAAGACACCCCCCCCTCCGACCCAACCTGAAACCGCGTAGGCCTACCATCATTCAGGCATACCAGCCCACACTCCTCCATGAACGCCTCTACAACCACCCCATTATGGTCCATTCCCCTGCTACCCCACAACGGATTATGTGCATTGAAGTCCCCCACCCACAACACAGGGGGCCCCACCTCCTTCATCACTCCCACCAACTCCCCAACCTCCAGCTGCAGACAAGGGTTGTACAAATTTACCACCGACAGCGGCCCCTGCTTCCCCCACACATGCACCGCCACACACTCCAACCCCGTGCTAAGTACCACCCTCTGATACTGAACCCCAGTCCTAACAAATATTGCACACCCACCACCCGACCTATCCACCCGATCCAGCCGCTCACACTCATACCCAGGAAGAACAAATTTAAGACAAGGCTTCAACCATGTCTCCTGAACACACACCAGCTCAGGCTTCTCTTTAAAATAACTCACAAATTTCTTAAACTCCTGGCCATTAGCGATCAGACTCCGGGCGTTCCACTGGAGAACATGGAACCTATCCATCAACCCACCCCCACCCCCTCATCACCCACATTCCTCATTCCGGTCCACTACCAACGAGCCTGCCGGGACCTCCACACCCCCCGGGACAGGCCTACCCGCCGCCTCCCCTGCTACCTCCCCCCCTACCTCCGCCGTCACCTCCGCCGCAGCCACCTTCCTGACCGCCTCAGCATACGACACCTTCCCCTCATTTCTTACCCGTTCCACCTGCTGAGCCCTCACATGATGCCCACACCCACGGAATGCCGTCGCATGAGCCCCACCACAGTTACAACACTTAACCACCTCGCTCACACACTCCACCAGCTCATGCTCCCCCCCACACCGGCCGCACCTCCTCACCCCCCTACAGACCGCAGCAACATGACCATACCTTTGACACTTATAACAGCGCAAGGGAGGGCGCTGGTAGGGCTTGACCAAATAGGACACAAACCCCAGGCTAACCCGCTCCGGTAAAGCCTCCTCCGCAAAGGAGACCAACACGGCCGTGCTAGCCTGCCTCACCCCCCCACGCACCGTCCCAAACCTCCGAACCCCTACAACCTTCGCCCCCATGAGATACTGCATGATCTCGTCATTAGTTACCTCCACATCCACCCCATATATCACCCACTGCAACCCACGGTCAGATACATTACCCGGAACCACGCACTCCACCTGTCTCCTGAGTAGCGTTGACATCGCCAATCCTTTCTTCCTCTGGGCCTCGTTTTTACAGAAAATCAGATTGCCGTCGGACAAAGACCTGGCGTGCAGGATCGAACCGATTTTCTGGGTGAGATCCTTTGACACCTTCAACGGGTTCACGGACTCACCCGATCCATCCTTGAACCTGATGATCATCCGCCACCCGTCCCCATCCACCGACTCTCGTCTAAGCAGTTTCACCTCGGGCAGTTCTTCACTCCTCGGTCCCTTACCCTCCGACGATCTACCCCTCTTCCCCGAACTACCCCCCCCCCCCCCCCGCCACCCCGAGAGGACATGCCTCAAGGACACCCGATCTACAAACCCTCCCGACCAACAATCGCTAAACAGGCAAGCAGTTCCAAGTTGTTCAAAACAACCCTCGCAACACAGCTCCCAATCCACCGAAACAGCTAGCTAACAGCCAAGAGCGGCTAAAAACAGCACTTCTCTGCGGTCTGGTCGCACGTTGATGACCTGGTGAAATTTCCTCAATCTTCCTGGCCTTACGTGAACGTACAAGGTCAATGTCATTGTTGATTGGTTCGCCACGTAAACTGGGCTGTCTCTTCGAATGGTTTACGTCATGAGCAACTTTGTTTTGAAAACAAAGATTTGGGCGGAATAGCTGGTTTTAGAATGCAGAATTTTAAAGTATAAACACAATGTTTGGTGCTGGATCTCTCTCAAAACAGTTCTTTCTATGATTGCTACCAACTATGTATGACCGTTCCCCGATATATATATTTTTTAAATCGCATACACCAGCTTTAAGCTGAGAGGGTTTTAGGAAGACAAATATAACTCTGTATAGACAGGACTCCCTATGGGTGCAACCAGAATATTATTTTTGTCTAAGATCCAAGATCTGTTTCATGTAGATTCTAACAAAATTAAACAATTCAAAACAATTACATAATATCCTGTGCAACCAAGGAGAATCATCCTTTATTCCTCTTAAAAAGATCTGGGAGAATGATTTAAAATTAAATATAGATGGGTTGACACCTGTAGTAAAGTATTTTTTTCTTTCATAAGTAATAAGATTTAAAAATCAAGTTATAAATTTATAAACATGTTTTATATCACACCCATTAAGATGCCTCAGATATCCCAAAGCAACTCCCCTAACTGTCCAAGATGCAAAGTTGGGATATTTATGCATCTTTTCTGCCAATGTAAAAAATGTAAATATTTCTGGCGCTCAATTAATGCTGCCACTTAAAAAGTATTAAACACCAATATTGTCATGGATCCCAGCTCATATTTGCTTAATTCTGTGCCAAATATTACCATGAAATCACATCAGATACCGCTGCTACTTATTTTTACGTACTTCACAAAAGAATGGAAAACATGTAAATCCTTTTATGAAAAAATGACACTCCTCCTACCTTTAAAATGTTTCTAAACCAAATAATAGACTTTCTACCCTTGGAAAAACTGACACTTGAAATACATAACCGTGGACTCAAAATCCCAAAAATATGGTCGCCCTTATTGGCACTTATCAAAGAGGTATCATTAAACTACTATTCGGGTTAGAATAATCTTCTGGCTTGCTGTCACTTTTTTTCTTTTAAATTTTTTTTTATTTAATACATTTTTTTAAAATTATGTATTTATTTATATTTATGTATGTATCCCCCTTTTTTTCTTTTTTTCTATTTTACTAACTGGGTTTTGGGGATGGGGGAGGAGTGGGGTGGAATGGCACATGCCACACATACGTATATTTACACATTTATCATCCACACACATAATAATATAATATAAATTCTAACACATAAGACACAAACAAGCATATCACACAGGAGGGGAGGGGATGGTAAATTGTTGTTTGCCTATATATATTGTGTATCTTGATGTTGTGTGTATCTGTATATCTTATTATTTAGAAAAATTTAAATAAAATTTGAGGGCAAAAAAAGGAAGACAAGACAATGCTCCAGTCTGTACGCTATATAGACTTCATATTGCGGGAACCCTAAATCTGGCAATATTAATACACACTGCTATAGTCAGGTGAACAAACATGGAGTGATAAGGACC
This sequence comes from Ilyophis sp. 1 JC-2022, assembly GCA_022702515.1. Lineage (NCBI taxonomy): Eukaryota > Metazoa > Chordata > Actinopteri > Anguilliformes > Synaphobranchidae > Ilyophis > Ilyophis sp. 1 JC-2022. The sequence goes on along the minus strand of CM040406.1, from coordinate 22,286,446 downwards.
CAATTTTAATTTATTAATTGCCCAATTCCCCAGAAAATTCATAAACACACAGCGATCTTTAATAAACACAGAAAGAAATAACTAGCCTAGAAAAAATTCTGAAATGGCTATTAATGAAAAAATGTGTGAATAATTTCACTCAATGTAAATGAAAGATTGGGGGTCGTCCATTAATAAACCATCAGTGTTCCATTGAAGACGTGCATCCCACATTAGACATGCCTATTTGAATGCTGCGCCACTCATCTGAGCCCTGTAATGACCTCCGTCAAGGTCACGATGCATTGCTAGCGATGTGCTCAGCCCATATGGTCCTCCTTAAAAAATCCCTCGGGGAATAGCAACAGCCCTTTTCTTTGACACATCGAGAGGATTCTGCCACCATGCGTCGCCGTGGCCAACCATCATTGCTGAAGGTGGGGAGGGACTTAGAGCCTCGCAAAGCCTATCGACATTCCGGAAACCACCATTTAACCGACATTTAGTGATATTCATTGAATCCACATGCATTAGAGTGAGGTTTTCACGTGAGGCCCTGCATACCAGAGAGAGTGGTGTAATATTGTGCTGTGATGTTTAGGCAGTTTTTAGTGGGAAAAAGAAAAATTCCATCTTTGATCAGAGTCTGAGTCAGAGCACCCTAGTATTTTTAGTTTGTCTGACTAATGCACCCGGCCTTATGTTTATACTCCATTATTACTGTGGGCCACATTAGCCCAGCCCATCTGTAGGGTTCTGGGTGTGACAGCAGTGCTTGAAAAGTCAAGAAGTGGGTAACTGGAAATGTGTGTGTGTGTGTGTGTGTGTGTTGGGTGGAGGGGGGGTCTGCAGTCCAGATATCAATCTCACCTTCAATCAAGGTGTCCTCATATACCTGCTAGTTATGTTTCAAAGCGGTTGATGTATTTCAGCATGCATGGGCTGCCGTCTCGTTCGAGGGGAACAACTCTATATCACATGCAAAGGTCGTCATCTCGTTTCAGGGGAAAGACTATATGTGCACACCTCACTTGAGGGGTGTACCTGTACCTCTATATGTTCAGTATCACCGAATCTGTAGGCCTACTTCTACTGAGCTGTTTTGTTATCCGTAACAAATTGACACAGGAGAGGCCGCTCATGCCTAAAAAGTCTCCCGCATTTCTTTTAGCTGACCTGACAGCACCTACGAAAATGAAGCATGGAAAATCCCCTCTCCTCAACGATGGGTCAAAGAATTGTGTGTGTCTGTGTGAGAGAGAGACAGCGAGAGAGAGAGAGAAAGATAGAGAAAGAGAGAGAGAGAGAGCTTAAGCCTCACATTCCCAGTGTTTCACCTGATTTACATTCCTCACATTTACTGGCTTCATTTGCATTCCTCTGATACAGGCCTACTTTCAGAGACGGGGCGGTGCCACCCGCTGAATGGGGAACGTCAGGAGGGATTTTAGAGCTGATTCGGAAACGTCAAGGTGGGTTTTACAGCTGAATCGAGCACGTCAGGGGGGATTTTAGATTTCTTAGGGCTCTAGAGGCACTTCAGGAATTCCAGAGAACACCGCCCGCCATGATTAAAAACCAGTTTCTGTCTCGAGTTCCATCACACTGTCTTGATACAATCTATTTTATACTTAGCATTATGTAACTGTAAATGATTTTGCATTTAGTGTGAACTCAGTGGATGCCATTGTGTTATGTGTGTGCGTGTTTGTGTGTGTTTGGGAAGGGTATCCTCTCACGTTATGTTTTGACAGTTAACGGCGCTAAAAAACTGAGCTGTACAATCTCACTAAAAGTTTTTCCTGGTGTTTGGTGTTCCAGATAAAAGGGTTCATTGGCAGATCTCATGGCATCTTGAAGGATTCTGAAGCTGGAAGGGGTGTCAGAAGAACCGTTGCTCTCATGTCCCAAAAGCATTCGGGACCTTGGTAAGCAGCGGTTTCACCAGGTACTCACAACTGAGGCTGACTGGTCATTTACTCAGGTGGAGCTTGTTACTTTTGCAGAATACATTTGTCATCATTTATCTGACAGTCTGCAGAAATGGCAATACTTCTCTTTAGGGCCTTAGAGCCGTCATGACATTATATTAGATTACATTATTACTTTTTTTATTGTGTGTTTACAGTTGACATACTGTGCGGTTTCTAACGTGCAATTTTCAACCAAGTAATAAATATGACAACTTTATTTAAGATTATATTAATGTCTCCAATTACTTCTGGTCCCATAAAAATGTGGGGACTGCGTATGAAAAGGGCTGCAATTCCTACATTGTTCACCCGATGTGGATGTAAATACCTGAAAATTAAAGCGGACAGTCTGCACTTTAACCTCCTGTATGCTGTTTCATTTCAAATCCAATGTGCTGGAGTAAAGAGCCAAAACAACAAAAAATGTCCACATACTTAGAGACTGCGTTGCATGCCTGCAGAGCTATTCTCACCGCTGAATAAAGTAAAGCGCTTACTTAGTGCTAAAAAAAGACAATCCCTCTGACTACCCTGGAACCATATTCAAAAAAGTGTCTTACTTGTTGTAGAACGGCGCTCCTACTCTGAATGTCTTTATTGATATTAGCCCCATTCTCTCACCACACTGTAGCTGATTTGCAGGCATTGCAGTTGCACTTAACCGTGTAATAGTTTGCATCATTCTTTACCCGTCTAAGCAAAACCTTCCCCGGAGATTCTATCTCAGACAACTGTGTCTGCGTTTCTGTTCTCAAATTACTTTACTGACACATGTCACTGAATCCAGTTTTCATCCTACCTCAGTGTGACAGCAAAACTATAGCAGAAGACCAAATGCCCACTGTTGCTACGGCAGCCCCATAAATAATAATGCAACACATGTCAGCGTGTTACATCGGGTTAGCCTGACTTGCGCAGGCAAAATGGCTAGGAAAAATCCATCTCCTGTATATCACCTTATTCCAGAAGGAAAAAACGATGATCCAAAGTGTAATTCTGTTTTCACCGTGTGTACCATTAAACTATATGTTCTGTTCAGTCACAGTAAAAATGTAAAGGGTACTGTCGAAGCAGTACTTTGAATAATGTTTCATGTTGCCTGATCTCCTTTTTACCCTTCAAATTAGCACATCAACCTCTGTACGTTTGGTTACAGTATTTCTACAGAAAGGTTTTCGGTTTAGTTTTTCCTAATTCATATACATGAATTAATTAAATAAATGTGAAACAAGAGTTTCCCCTTTTAATGGTTTTCTTATATCTTCACTATTAACTCTTCCTTAGTATTTTTTACTGAATAGGCTGAAAGATGTCAGAGAAAGGAATGTACACTATATAGCCAAAAGCATGTGGACACCCCTTGGTCTAGGGCTGTTTTTCATGGTTCAGGCTAGGCTCCTTAGTTCCAGTGAAGGCAAATCTTAACAGTACAGCATACGATGACATTCTAGACGATTCTGGGTTTCCAACTTTGTGGCAACAGTTTGGGGAAGGCCCTTTCCTGTTTCAGAATGACAATGACCCCATGCACAAATAGAGGTCCATACAGAAATGGTTTGTCAAGATTGGTATGGAAGAACTTGACTGGCCTGCACAGAGCCCTGACCTCAACCCGATAAAACACCATTATGATCAATTGGAAAGCCGAATGCGAACCAGGCCTCATAGCCCCCACATCATTGCCCGACCTCACTAATGCTCTTCTGACTGAATGGAAACAAATCCACGCAGCAATAGTTCCAACATCTAGTGGAAAGCTTTCCCAAGAGAGTGGAGGCTGTTATAGCAGCAAATGGGGACCAACTCCATATTAATGCCAATGATTTTGGAATGAGATGTTGGATGAGCAGGTGTCCATATACTTTTGGCCATGTAATGTATGTCGAGCAATAAAAAATTATAAAATAAAATTGCTGGAGTGTTTTGCAGGAGTAACATTTCATTTTGAGACTTATACCTCACTTGCTGGCATTATTACAGCATATTCTCAATTGTTTCAGGAAGTATAGTATCCAGCAGTATACACAGATAAAATGTAGAATAAAAGGCTATGCAAATCATTGTGGATTAGAGTACCTGCTAAGCAAATACATCATGTCAGGTAGTGATTGCTGCGTGCAGAAATATCTGCCTGATAGTATGAGTCAGTAGCCTGACTCTATGTGCAGAAAAATGTAATTCCCATCTTTGAATGTCAGCTACCTTATGTGTGCGTGGAAAAATTGCACTGCCAATCATATCCTGAGAGCCCTCCTTTACTTAGTGTTCATGTCACTGGAAATTCTCCTCACCTTGACCAAATCTCTTTGTGTGACCAAACACTTTTGATTGAAAGCGAGATTGAAATACATCAGAGACAGAAATCCTAGAACATCAGGGTAAAAAAAAAACTCCAGTCAAGTGAATACTTCAACAAGTTGAGTGACTTTCTTTTTCTTCATGCAATTTTTGCATTCCGATTCAGTCTGACATGGGAGTTCTGTTTTTTTCCAAGCCTTGAATTGAAAGTGAGCGTAATTATTGCCAATTAATGTGATGAAGAACAAGCATAGATGTGCAACATTTGACATAGGCAACATTGTTCCGCCAGTTATCAGTTAATGAGGGAGGAGAGGGAAATGGTGGGCAGATCAGGGCTCAAAGCACAAAATGATGAATCAGCCCTAAATGCGGAAGTCTGGTGAGATTAACGGCTCTTCTTTGAGGATACAGGAAGTCTCTCACTAGGAAAAAAAACACAACTGGTCCAAGGGCAGAGGTTGGTATTTTCATCGCTTGGTTTTAGCGCTTGCATTGGCTGGGTGGAAAGGGGGCTGGTGAATCGGTGCAGATCGGCGCAAACGCACAAACGTGTTGGCATTTCAATAGATTTAAGGGGTCTGAAATTTCCACCGCCAGAAACCTGGTTCAGGGCAGACGCAACAGTGTGACAACAATTCCGGAATCAGACAGATCTCTAGAGGATTCCACGCTACTACAGTAACAACATAATTTTTAAAGCCATCGTGGTAAAACAAGCAATTATAACATAGTTATTTCTCCAATTGATTTTATGTTATATTTATTAAGAAAAAAGGAGAGCACTTCAATCCCTCACAGATAAATCAATGGAGACCTGCAGTTTACAAAGGCAGTGCAGCTTATAGGCTACTGTGCATTTGCAGAGCCACCATTTGCAAAAGTATCTTTAGTTTACGAGAAACTCTGAAACGGTCTGTATGTACAGCATGATGACACAAGGGCAAGAAATTCTAAAATTGCTTTTATAAACCTTTATAAACTGGAATAAATACCGGCCCTAAGATATCACAGAAAACCAAGAGCCAGGTTCTAAATCTGCGATCTTATTACCACATTTCAATGTAACTGAGATGTTACGAGATCCGCCTCTATTGGTTTATGAGATAAGCCGCCTGAGAAAACCCTTTGTTGACCTTTTCGCTGTCCCTTACCTGTTGCTGCATCGCTCAGTAATACGTATCTGTGACACATATCAATGTACAGCTAGATCGTGTACCGATGCAGAATCACACATGAAACTCATGGTTTCCAATTTTCTGGGCCACCACTATGTTCTTACCCTTCGGCAGAATTTTGCATGCAGGGCTTAATTTGTGCCGGCACTAGCCACAGCTCAGCCTGGCAAATATGGAGAATTTGATTTTAAACCTGGCAAATGCTTTACTCTCAATCATTGACCCAGTTGCAAGAATGTTGAGAATACTTTTTTCTTTTAAATGTAGCGTGCTCCATTGAATCTCAAAATAACTGAATATTATGAATAACATTCAAATTTGGATGGTGATTCAACACGAACCCGAATTTCAACACGAATTTAGAAGTAAATTCCCCATTCATTTAGAGCATAGACATTAACTAAAACTTACTTTTAAACCATTTCTAGTGATTATGTCTTACCTTACTGATTGTTGACTATAACGCCTGTTCGCAAAATATGTTGTTATTTCTGGACCAGCTTCGAGTATATTTTACATTTTAGTATTTTTTTGTGAATATACCAGCGCTGGCACTGTTTAAAAACTCAACGTCCCATAATTCTCTCCGGATGAGCAACCGTAGTGTATCGCTAGTAGTCTCCAAACGTTGTCATTAGTGATGGGCAGTTCGGCTCTTTTTTCTGAGTCGGCTCTATTCGTACCATTCAGTTTGAAGAGTCGGAGTTGGAGTTGGAATTAGAAGCTGTTTCAGACAGCAGACCCTAGCTGGCAACAAAGTAGACAAAATAAGTTTGTAAACTAGCCTTGATATTTTATTCAGACCCAAATCATCTGAATGATACTCATTGCTAATATTCTCAATTTACAGTAGCCTACTGTCTCAAGCTAGTTTGCAATCGCAGGTTACGTTTATTTACGACTTTCCCATCTCCGTTTTTTCGATCATAGATTGTAACATTAGATCTTACAGGTAATAATAGACATTGAATGGTTATATTTGTATAGAGCTATTTAATCTATGCTAATATTAATCTTATTTTTTTATCAGATCCCAGAATCCAGTAGTCTAGGTCTACTGAAAATGAGGTGGATGGAAGACTGTATAAGAGAGATAGCCAGCCAAATTTGACAAACAAGCCAGATATTTATTGTGTGTGTCAGTGTGTGCATATGATGTACAGGAGCCGGTGTCGTTTATTTATTTGGACACCATAAGGTTATTTAAATGTGTTTTAACTGTACTTTATTTATTATATCATACGCAATTGTAGGCTATTTATTCTGTTCACTGTTGTTGTTGGTCAAGAGTTCTAAAATAAAAATGCCACCACTTTAAATAAGTGTTTTCTGTCATTTTTTTGTAGCCTAATCTAGCTGAACACAATCGCAATATTGCATATTTGGCCTAATTGTTTCATAGTTGACTGGAATTCGGTTGCAATTCTCGCAAAAAGTTTAATAATTTCATAATATACAGTCGGCGTCTCGGAATATCATTAGATATAGGCTAACATAATTCGTTTGTCAATAGGGTTTCCGTTTGAATCACGCTGAGTAGTAAACCCGATTAATAGCTTAATGGTGTACTTCATTTTGCCCTTTGTTAAAACCACAGAACTCTATAAGAACAGTTATGTGGTTAAAACTCGAAAATTACTTCGGTTTGTGTCACGGCTCTGGAGCCGTGGAATATTGCTACGGCTCATGACTCTTAAATTGAGTCGAGTTGATTTTGTGCTGATCAATTGGGTAGTATAGCTACTGTAGCTTCTTTTAACCATTAGTAGTCATAATAACTTTGGAATGAGCTGGGGTGATTATTAACTTCACAAAAGTGTGTGCAATATTGTTAGATCAAATTTAAATGTATTCTTACGTAGGTTCTAACTTAGCAATCAGAAACTGCGCGCCGCGCATTAACCACTGCTGAGTGTCTCGGGGGAGTGTCTCCCGGCTGTAGTAGAAAGCAGGCAGAGTCAGCGCCAGAGCTAAGAGCCAGAGCCAGAGCCGAGAGCCAGAGCCAGAGCCAGAGCCGAGAGCCGAGAGCCGAGAGCCAGAGCAGAGAGCCGAGAGCCGAGAGCCAGAGCCGAGAGCCAGAGCCAGAGCCGAGAGCCATGGGTTAGCACGATTCACTCGAACTGGCGAGTTGACTCAGACGACTCATCATAAAGAGTCGTTCGTGAACTGCACATCACTAGTTGTCATATAACGTTAGCCAGCAGTAGCACACAGCGCCGTTTTTAAACACTTTTTTCTAACGTTAGCTAGCTAGCTTGAAGGACTAAAAGCTAGAATTGCTTTATGGAGTTAACCGTAGCATAGTTTCTGACCTTGTCGGGCGGGCTTATCAACTAAGCAAGCTAACATTAGCTTGTCTTCAGCGGCAGGCTACTGCCATTCTGCCAAAAATGTCCAGACGAGATGATGATATCTTATTAGTCGAGAACCACCCGTGCGTTGCAGTACTGGATATGTAGTTTGTTAAAGTGGACTACAGGACAAACTACAATCATTAATCCATTACTTTCAAAAATAAAAATTGGAACATGAGATATATAGTCTATATCGTTATACCACACAGGCTAATCCAGGAATGTTTCGGCTCATTCTATAAATCTAATTTCAAGAAATAGTCAATAGTCTCCGAAGCCCGTCTATCTGTCATAGGGAATTTACTTCCAAAACCAGACTCCACCCACGTCTGATGTACTCACTTGAGTGCTCTATTAGGACGGTCGGGGCGTGGTCGTAATATTCTAATGAGCACGCTTGATTGACATTCCCCTGTCCAAGAAGACACAAGGTATCACACACAACAAAAATACAAAATAGCACACGCGGGGAGAATCGGGGTTGTACAACCACATATGTACGAACCTACTGACGCTGAATTTGAGAGTGAAGTAGGTAACTCGCGTTCTCTGGCTTCACAGGTGGTGACAGAATGGTGAGTTTCAAGCAGATACTAAGTTTCCATGTTTCCATAATAAACCACACTTCTTAACTTTGTTATAAGATTTGTTTAAGACGTGGATATTGCTGCTAGTTAGCTATCTAGTTGACGTTGGGTAGCTCCACAGAACTATATAAGAACTGTGACACACACACCTTTGAGAATCAGATACACTCCGTCGCCCTGGTATGCAGGCCAACCTGCATGCTCCTGAACAATATCTGCCGTGCCTTGTCAAATGTTCCCCACTGACTGCATACAGGTGTCCAAGCTGAGCTAGGCTTGCCTAGTCTTGTTTTCAGCAGCATTACCCTGAAGCCCCACAGAAAGCGATGTGGAGCGGATCTCCCGGGCTATTACATGGCCTCAATTCATTTTCAATGTGAGGTGATTCCTTGTGTCTGCAAGGCATGTTGGGATTGCTTGCGATGCGAGGTGACCAGGAATGTGGCACAATAACCAGATTACATTATCAGATTAAAGATCCAATTTATAAAGTGTTCCCCTTTTCAAATTTTATTGCACCACTCCTAGTTCTTTCATGGAGGACCCGTTAACTATTTATGTGTGGGGATTTCCACATAGAATCCGATTTATATAATTGAACAAACACAGTGTTTTAAAAATAGAACACATGCCCACAAGTGACCGATTGAGCGATTTTACCGCTTTCTGTGGGGTTTCAGCCTCAGCCCTGTCTCTTCCAGTCGCTTCGCATCGCAAGCAATCCCAAAATGCCAAGCCAAAGCTAGGAACCACCTCTCATTGAAAATTAATGGAGGCAATGTAATCGCCCGAGAAATCCGCTCCACACCGCTTTCTGTTAGGGTTTTAGCGTTAGGGCCGAAGCATAGCCTACCTTATGTGAATACGCGAACAAAAACACCGGGCCAGTTGTACATTCTCAACGTGCGTTGTTATGTCCCTCTGGAGATTATCAACCCGAGTACTCGAGGGGGTGATCGAGGACAAATCAGAGCGTCTGTAAACCGACCGGCGTGCTTTCGTTTAATTCCAACCACAATTGCAATCCCAGATTTAAACAAAAACATTTTGAGGGATTGTATATTCACATTATACTCATTTGCTGTTCTATTTCAATGAAGAGGAGACGAAGTTCGCTGGACCCCAACGATGACACAAACTGTTTCTCTCCACCTCTCACACAGGTTTCCTCAAGCATGTCAGCCCATCTTGTGACACTAGCCAGGCAGTGCCTCTTCTCCAGGACCTCTACATAACCCTGGACAACACTACAGTGACTGCCACCCAGACTTCCAAGAACCTCGGAACGACGCTCAACAACAATCTGACCTTCACTGAGAACATAGCGTTGGTGCGGCGGGCCTGCAGATTCTTACATTACATTACATTCAGCTTAGTCTTGGCCAGATGAAGCTTCAGGGAGTATTAAACACAACTGTGAGTTCAATGTACACTATAGCTAAAATAACGAAATAGACAACCAGCAAATAGTCCTTGTGTTCAATCAAACAACAAATGGACTTGTTTATTACTATAGAGTGAAAACCAGAATTACTGGCAACCCAGATGAGCAAAAAAGATGTCTTTATCGTGTATCAGCGTGACCTTACACTCAAAATATGGGAAACATCTAATCTTTAATTTATGTAAAAGTATTCAAAGATTAAACAAATTCTTCATAAAAAAAATTATATTTTCTCATTATTGCCAAGGCTAGAAATACTTACAAACAAAACTTAATTAAAGTATATTGGCATTCAGGGGCGCCGCGATGGTACAACGGTAAGAGTGCTGACTTTCAGTCAGCGCAGTTGTACTCCGAGGATCGGGGTTCGCGCCCCGGTCCTGCCATATCCGAGCGTGGCCGGTGCCCTGTGGAAGCGGGAATTGGCGGCTGCTTCTGGGTGGGGGGAGGGGCTCGGAGAGAATCGCTGCGCACAAAACGGCCCTGGGCGAGTTGGAATCACGGTCAGGAGCTCGAGGAGTCGCGCCCTGTAGAGGGCGTGGCGCCCTCCTTCCTACTACCGGCTGACAGGGTTGTATAGCGGTGGTTCTCAAGCGGTTGCTACATGGGGGGAATTGAATTAGAATAGGGGTTCAATTGGCTACTAAATTGGGAGAAAAAGGGGAAAAATCAGAAACAAATTTAAAAAATAAAAAATAAAAGTATATTGGCATTCATATTTAGCAGTTTATAAGTACACCAAAGAATTTATGAACTATTATGTGGTCATTCTCAACTTCTTGTTTCACTGGGGTATAAATATGAGGTGAAAAACAGGCCAAAACCCCTTATTTATCCAGCAACATGGGGAAGATCAGAGAACACACAAATTAAATGAGACAACAGGTTGTTCAACTTCATAAATCAGGCAAATATAGCTTCATGTCTGAAACTAGCGATTTCCACCATTAGGGCAATAATTAAGAATTTTAAAACAACTGGAGTTGTGGTTAATCTGTCTGGATGAGAACACAAGTGTCGTTTGTACACACAGTAAGGAGGATGGTTTGAGAGGCAAACCTTTCTCCAAGGATTACAGTTTCAGAATGGCAGTTGGTCACATCCTGGGGTCACTAAGTCTCCAAAAGTAAAATTAGACTCCACCTCGAAGCTATTTAAAAGGCTTGCCAGAAGAACGCCTCAGCTGTCATCACCACACACATAAAAGCCTGGAGTTTGTTCAATGTTACCAGAATATATATTGGAAACGGGTGCTATGGTCAGATGAGATATAAATCCAGCTTTTTGGCAATAAATACCAAAGTTAAGTTTGGCAAGAGACAAAGTTATGGAGAAAAGAGCCTTAACCCCACTGTGAAGTACAGTGGTGGATCTGTGATGTGTGGCTGTGATGTGTGGTTTTCTCCAAAGGCCCCTGGGAAACGTGTTCGGATACATGGCATCATGGACTCCATCAAATACCTGGAGATTTTAGAGCGAAACCTGGCTGCCTCTGGCTAAAAGTAGATTGTGGTTGAATCAGGACCATGATCCAAAGCATATCCTCAAAATAAACACAAAAAAAGGTTCACTGACCACTGAATCAAGGTTTTGCAATGGACATCCCAGTCCCCTGAACCCTATTTAAAACCTGCGGGGCGAGCTGAAGAGAGTCCATAAACAAGAATCAAAAACTGTGTTCCCTATTCTCATCAAACATTGCAGGAGAACAGTGCTGCTATCTTTGCAAAGGGAGGGTGCACAAGGTACTAAATACAGGGATGCCAATAATTGTGACACACATCTTCTTCAAATTAAAAGTTGATTTTCATTAAAGATTTGTTTTTCCTCAGATCAATGCTATGACAATTCAATATTTCTGATCCTGCTCCAGAATCCCTTTTTGCTACTAACAGTCTCCATAGAAGGAAATAATCACTGCTATAATATCACAAAACAGTTTCATTTTTGTCTGAAAAGTCCAAGTCACACATTACATTGTGGATTGTAAGATACACATCCAAAAGTTTGCTCTGTTGCCAGGCAAAGAGTGCAATAATAAAAACAAAGAAACAGTATAATACACCATATAATACATATACAGGTGAAGGCCTGGATTCAACCAACAATACTGTATCTCCTTATTATAACTTACAAATAAATTCAAATGATTTCAGAATGTTTTATCTTCACAAACACAGTTTGTCGAGTTTAGCAATCAACAAAACCTTGCTAAAAGTCATTTGTAAAACCAAAATAGCACTTGCAATTATTTGTAAATTCAGGAATGATGTTCATCGAATCGACTTATTGGCTCCACATGAAAATAAAAAAGCAACGTTTCGACCAGGTTGGTGTTCATCAGGTGAAAATTGTGCATTCGTGCATGGTGGTGGTGCACTGGTATCACAAGCTCACAATACAAATGATTTGTTCCAGGCTGCATTTGCGTTAATGAAAAAACCAGAGAGAAGCAGAAAAAAAAGAAACATTGACTTCTCAGCAAGATACCGCCTTTGAGAAAAGAAACAGGCCCTTTTGTCCTTAAGTCTCCTTTAAGCGTTGCTTGAGAAATCCCCATTAATATTACCCTGGTCTATCTAAAGAACTGACTGTCCAATAATTCCTTTTACTGGAGTCATGTGTAAAAAATACTTTTTAAATATCGCGGCAAGCTCATTGCAAAGCTCACACGGGTCATCGCCGTTATGGATGTCGACTGAGTATCCTTCTGTCACGTGCTGATGAAGGCCTATGTCTTCATCAGCGTGTGACGGAAGCATACCGAAGAGGCATTCTTTGGTCCTGACTGGCGCATTTTTCTTTTTCAATAAATCGAGACTAAATAATCATTGCATGAGTGCGGGTTTAAATTCTTTCATTATGTACGTGCATTATGCCCAGTAGACAATGGGTCACCCGAATAACTGTGATAATACCTTCTCCTCGAGGTATGTGTAAAAAGTACTGAGGCTTTTAAAATGCAGCACGCTCCCTTCTATGCTCACATAGGTCAACGCTGTGACCTGCGATAAAGCGCATCCTTGTGTTGATTAATTAGTGTCATATGAAGAACGACACAGGTAGCGAAATCGAAATGCACGACTGCATCCTCAAAAATAGATGACTTCGAAAAGGAAGGGTTCTTATTTATAACAGCGGGCTTTTACTGAATGAGTGCACAAAAATATAATATATCGTAGACATAATCGATCGTAGACATTATAAAGGCAAATTACAAAGCACTATTCAACAAGATTATTTTAACTTTAAAGATCGTTGTCCATTTGTATTTGACCCCCATACATGCATATTATTGCTTAAGGAATGAAAAGTCTAAAAGATTTGTAAATTACATATATTGAGAGGAGACAATGGGGGGTTGTTCGAGGAGGCCGGAGTAGGCAAACTGCATGTGCCCAACTGACCAGAGGAGGTCGCTACGAGACACAGGCAATCCAGAAGAACGAGATGCACCTTACCCGAGTGGCTCTATGGCAAACATGGCCCCGCCCACCAGGGCTCCCAGCTGCAGTCGGTTCAAGCGCAGTCTGCATTCAATACCAGCCCATGGGGCACATCCACATACCACGTCAGTTACTTAAGAACTAATTTTTTCATAAAGTCATCTCCCAGTCATTGACGTAATGTGCGAGTATGGTTAAGAAGTTGTTGCACGGCTCTGGATTTTGACTAAGTGTGCCTGGTTTGTGTGTAGTCGAGAAAAAAAAACACAAAAAAAACATATAAAAAGGATAGCGACATATGGAGTTAAGCTGCTCTGGAAAAGAATCCACCTTAAGAACTTGAGAAGACAAGACTATATAATGAGGGGAAAATGCCATTCAGCCCATCTATGCTTAGCACCTTCACCTTTGCAAGCCTAACAGAAATGCCATTAAGCTTTCCCTTGGTGACCTTCAATTGTCCAGCTAGCAATTACGCCTATGCAAACAGCAGCCACCCTTTAATTCAAGCCTGCGGCCTGCGGGACGTTCTCGAAAAAGCAGGACACTGTGATCATGCGCAGACAGAGTGCTTTATGGTCAACCTTTTCATTTGCTTTCAGAGCTAATGTATCAGTAACTGCGGTAAATCTAAAAAGCGGCCCCTTTGCATAGCATGAGATTCCCACCGTGTCAGCAGATTACAGACAAAGAAGAAAGACCACTGGCAGAATGCATAATGAGGTCCATTAATAACATTAAAGCGCAACCCCCCCCCCAGACTTCTATGCACTACAGGTGTGTGCACACAAACTGCCTTTAAAAACCCACTCTATAACCCAGAATTAGGTGGCATAATCGCAATTGCTGATTGGATGAATGATCCTGTGCTACATCTGTTAAACAATGTCAAAGCACTCGTCATTGCATCGCAAAGAGAAAAATAATGTCACAAACTGTCGTGGCTGAAATCAAATAATAAATTAACTAAACTAAATAATTTGAAAGAAACCAAACAACAAAACATTCATCACAGTTTCCTCAAACCATTGGGTCAATAATTCATTTGCCAAATGTATTCAAGTGTTCTGATGTAATTCACTGCATAACTCAAGGGAACACTATGGGGCTGATTTACTAAGACCTTTAGCGCGTGAAAAACCTTTTAGCACACGCAAAACCAATAACATGACCAACGATTGGTCATGGTATTTCTTTTGCACCAATCATCGGTTGTGTCACTGGTTTCGTGCGTGCTAAAGGTCTTAGTAAATCAGGCCCTATGAGTGCACCACTCAGGGCATAGACCATTGTCTGATGGCCCAAAGTCACAACACAAGTGCTATAACTCATGGGGTTACCAAACTGGAGTCCAGGGATCACCAGGGGGTATGCGAAAGAGGCTGAGGGTGTCCTCTGCAAAAACAGAAAAAAATATTTTCCCTTTTTTTTCATTTGTTTTACATTTCCACGTTTGGTAAATTGCATATTTTAGACATTGCTAAATTAAGCATAATTTAGAAAAAGTGTGGTTTGCACATCCTTATAATGATATAATAATATTAGATTGCTGAAATTTTTTGTATTTGTATTTGTACATTTGTATTAATAACATCTCATACAGATCTGAAGTATATAATGTATCCTTCAGATGTACCTTTGTGTACTAGTATGTTAAGTATCCAGCAATGCAGCCCGGTGTCAACATTGAAACACTTTACTGATGGACTTTACTGACAGACAGTTGGGTCAATTTAGGGGGCCATGCATTGAAAAGGTTTGGGAACACCAGGTAATACAACCAGGTAATATAACCCATATTGCAGAACACCATACTCCACACAATAGAAAATGCTTATATAGTTTTACATGCTTTCAGGTATTTTGCTTATATAAAAAATAAAAAAGCCGTGTTTGCTTGTGACGAATTTGTACATCAAAACCACTTTGCTGTGACCGCACTACATACGGATGGATGTCTGACTGCTTTGGCATGGAAACTAAAATCCCTTATTGGACACACAGCGCCATCTTATGGTGTGATTCAGGAATTCAAGCACTCATCAAGCCATCCTGTGCAAGAAATGCAGAGAGCAGCTAGGAAGTGGATATGCTAGGGGACGATTGTTTGTAATGGGCTCAAAACTTACTGTATGAAACCTGTTTTAACAGAATGCTATTACAGAACTTACAACACACAATAAATTTGCATTAAATGACATTAGAATCATAAAAAATTTGCATTAAATTACATTCAAATTCGTTTGTAAAAAGAAAAAGTATTTTGTTTAAAGTGACTTTCAAGATCATTATGGAAAAGAACACCAAGTGCAAACAATCATTACTACAAGCACCAGAACAGTGTAGACAGTTAATATGTAGATATTTTTTGTCTCATGTCAAGAAACCGGCAGTAGTAGAGGCCCAGGAAGATTGAGTCTAATTTCCAACCTTGCAACTGAACACTGTGGCAACAAACTTTTTTTTACAATCATTCTTGTGGTTAAGACATAAATATCAGAGCAAAAGCAGGGCAAAAAACATGAAGAATAATTGGTCCCTTGCAAAACTGCATAACTTGGGCCATTTGCTTGCTGACTCAGAGGTGACCCAGTTTTCATACTCTCTTTAATATAGATAAAACATTATTTTAAATAACTTTTTAAAAACTCTGTGCAAATGTGCAATAACTGGTGCATTTTTTGCTCCCTCGCTTTTTAATGCCTGGTCATTTATTTTTTGTCCCATCGCTCCACGACGCGCTCTTCCCCCGTGCCCCCAAGTCGAACCCTGAGCATACCAGTGCTGACTGTGGTTGGCAGCCTCTGGAAAAGCATAATATATAGGCTGCTGTTCCAATCCGGGGAGGAAGGCTTTCACGCCTCACTGCACAGCAGCGACTCCTCTGGTCAACAGGGGGAGTGCAGTAGGCCCGCACCCGGTTATGTAAGTAGTGCAATCCTGCATGGACTGAAAAATGAAAAGCAGTGACTGGCTACATGCATGTTTGAGAACAGACAAGCTAATCTCCCAAAATACATGGGATTTTGCAGCAGTGTCCCTGCAAATACAATTTGCCATTCCATATAACAGATGAAAAAGATGCTCAAATAATGACTGTTTTGTCTGTTTGTTTCCTATGATGAGACATCAGAATGCCAAGATATTGAAAAAAAACAAATTAAAGTTCTCTCTGAACTGCAAAGGGTGTCATGTAAGGGTCTGGTATGCTGGCGATAGGGCTGCACCGAAACACAGCATTTTGTAGAACACAATGCTGCCTTAATGTGCATGCTGTACTCTGACAGCATGGCTTTAATCACCCATTAAATCCGCTAAAGAATAATGCAGCTACAGAATGGGTGGGTAGAATTTTTTCATTTCCCTGTGCTGAATACTCACTGCCCTTCCAGCTGAGTTATGACTCCTTTCCTTTCTGTGTATTTATCTGTACATAAAATATTAAATAGCTTAGTTGCTAAGCACCTATGCAGCTATTTTACTTACAGTTGAAATACACACACTTACAGTACCATATCAAGTGTTATGCATCTTAGAATGTTTACATTTTGATGGGTAAAAAAACAAACATTTTTATATTCAGGGATTTCGGAATTGAATTAAAAAGATTATTGTTATCAGTAAACCTTTTCTAAACAATCTCTCAATTATTATGGTAAAGATGTATTTATAATGATCAAAAGAAAATCAAAACCAAATTACTGATAGACTTTTTAACATCTGCCTGATCAATACACAAGTACAAATTCCTCTCACTGTAGTAGAAAAAAATTCTCCCCAGTGTCAAAAGATACTCAAAATGACAAGAGATTCCGACCCCATCCAGCATGTAGACCTTCGTTCACTTTTGGCCACGGTTCATAGCACATTATGAAAGTTTATTTTGGCCAGCATAGCCTCACAGCAAGTTCCATACAATCAGTTCTCTGGCAAGATGATGTTCCAATGACACATTGGTGCTTCGCAGGAATTGAACCCCATATATTTTCATGACTGTCTGTTTTATTATCTTAGCAAAGTCCAGATCAACAGCCCTCCTCAAGGAAAGGCAATATATTTCTTTCTTCGCGTCAGGGTGTTTGAGGAATGGTAGCTTAAGTTGGCATGTCTGGATGGGTAAAATTCTTTGATGGCCAATAATGGTGTCTATAATTGAATTTTGCTACAAATAAGTATAACTGCGAGAACAACTTGCAGCGACCAGATTCACTTGGGACACTGCAAAACCGATAAGCCTTTAGTGATAATGCAACAGGAGTAGACCTGCCATGGGCTTCGAACAGTTCACTGCCGTCCGTAACAGCACAAGAGATGCAACTAGCTTGCTGAGCTAAAGGTTCATGGTCCCCATCTTATGAGACTAATGACATCCTTATTTTGGTGTGATCCCATTATGTTTCAAGAACATTTGCTTTGATTCCCGTTTTGTCGTTAGCTGTTATGATAAGAATACTTATTTGGTGATTTATTGTTCTGAAGAAAGTTCTGTCGAGGTCGCAGACAAACATTCCGCTCATGTCACGTGCACGCTTACATCGGTGCACTGTATCTCATCATGGTTATCATTTAGTTCTGAAAAGACCATGGAGGTTCAATACATTTTTCAGTGTTCCATAGTTAACTATTGTACTGCCACTGTACAGTTAATTAGTTAGTTAGTTTCAGTATTCCCTATCACTTAAACGTGACCAAGAAGGGACACCGACAAAACACAACAACTTTTTGCTGTAGCATTCTACTAAATTTCTTGGAACAGAATTCCTAACTGGAATGTCCCCTTTAGCTCACAAAATGTTCAGTTGTGCTTCCAATCTCTGCTGCATTCTCTCACCCTTTCACTGTGGTTGTATAATTTCATATTCGATTAATTTGCCCTGAGAGAAAATAGAAAATTCTCCGAAAATCATGGCAATAATGCCAATTTGCATGTGCTAAAAAACCTTTAGCACAAGCAAAACTAACAACACAACCAATGATTGGTGCAAAACAAATACCATGACCAATCTTGTCATGTTATTGGTTTTGCGTGTGGTAAAAGGCTTAGCACACAGTAAAAGTCTTAGTAAATCAGGCCCTTAGTGTATTGGCTTACAATTCCCACCAACCATCACAGTTCAAGACATTACCAATCAAATGTTTAAACATCTCAGTAAATTTGAAACCACAATTTATTGTTTAACCGTTACACAATTAATAGTCACACACAGTTCACACACAGAACAAATCATTATTTGTAGTTAAATTTGAATTTGTACAACACAAGATTGTGAAGTAACCAATACGGTTGTACAAAGTTGTGGTGATTAACAACGCTTTAGCAACGTTGCTTTTTTTACTATCCCAAAGCCATGCCTTTCCAGCTACGTTGTGCGTACGGAATGAGTAGATCATATAGGCTACCTTTTAAGGACGTGTTTTGCAACCTGACAAACTCGGAGGAACACAACACCTTTGAAATGAAGACCGAATTGGGCAAGGACGTGTCACCACCGCTCTTGCCTTTTATTTGCACTGCAGCAGAATGGTAATCAGTCCCCGCCGCTCCCCGGGAATCGCATGACCTGGCTCTTCGGGGGGCCGTCGGTTTGGGGGCACACAGCCGCCAACACTCATTCCCCTGCAGCATGGCGAGCCCTGCCAAGCTAATAATGCTAGTGATGATGAGGTCATCTCCTTAACCGGGGCCTTGGCATGTGTGGATGATTATTGACATATTGCAGCTGGGGAACACGATACCCAGTCGCTGACATTTGCCGCTTCGACACTCGTCGCATTCCATTTAGAAAGCATCTTTATTATGTCGCTACATTGACCGAAGTGCGTTTGTTTCCTTCCTTAGAAAAATCTGTTGAATAATTGATTTTACTCTGAAAACGTCGGCTTGCTTTGAGAAACAATTTTTGCTGGAAACTGCAGATGGACCAGCGCTTTAGCCCACTGCCGAAAGTGAATCTGTCTGAAGTTGGAAAAATATGCTTCTTAAAAATGACATTTTAAGAAGCATATTTGCATATGTACAGCATGCATATCATATCACTGGAGCTGCGCCAAAAACTTGCATCTCAAAAGAAATGTAATTCTCAAGCGCAGCATTAAAGATTTTATGTTGCCGTTTAACAACACAATGTTACGGATCATTTATATGGGTTCTAAAGCAACTGTTACTTAATTAGATATTGATCTATGAGACATTTACAACATATTACATTACATTTTAGCCATTGAGAAGTCACTCCTATCCAGAGAAACTTAAACAGCGTACATTATTTTACATAGAATCCATAAAGCTGGATATTTACTGAAGCAACTCAGGTTCAGTACCCAAAGGCAGTGCCCCACCTGTGAATCAAAATTACAACCTCGGTCCCCTAACCGTTATGCTGCCACCCTGATCCCCTAACACATAGGACAGTATGATAACTTTCAAGATGGCTAACAAACATGTGCTTTTTGCATGAGCCCAATGAGATACAGCTATACAACCCTTAAATACACACATCTGTACGCAAAAAATATTGCATTTTTATGCTCTATTTAACCATGTAGTCACACCCACACAGCAGGGCTGAAAATCATGAAAACGCATCACTTCAGTTGATAGTCAAGGTCATTCTTCAGCACACATTTGTAATTTGCTCCTTTCTCCAACTTTGACGTTGGCTATCTGTTATTCGTAAATTAGAAGTGCTGGTGTAGGCTCGTGCATTTTTCATCTCTTGAAATACAATCAGCAACAAATGCACAGTGTCTTAATGCATCCTG
Source organism: Ilyophis sp. 1 JC-2022 (assembly GCA_022702515.1). Lineage (NCBI taxonomy): Eukaryota > Metazoa > Chordata > Actinopteri > Anguilliformes > Synaphobranchidae > Ilyophis > Ilyophis sp. 1 JC-2022. The sequence goes on along the minus strand of CM040406.1, from coordinate 22,266,425 downwards.
ATGAAAAGCTAAACAAAACAATATATATATATATTTGTTGTAATTCTTGCGCGCTTCGAGCTGACATCGCAGACAAACAGCACTGTTGGATCGATGCGCATGTCTTTTTGTTTTTGTTGGCTGGTGCCTGTGTGGTCGTTTCGTGGACCCGATCAGCTGGCGTCAGTCGGTGTTGTGCAAAGGCATTGTGCCTTATGTTCCAAGAAATTACGGCCACTGAATAAATGCTCAATTTTGATATCCTAGCCAGCTATCAAACCTCCTACCAGGTCCAATAATGGAAAATGTGAATTGAACAAAATAATGTATTTTTCTTTCCGTTTAACTGTTTTGACGATTTCCGTAATGTGCAAACAGAGAGGTGCTCATCTACAGGAAGATTAAGGAAATAGCTTTTTTCATTTTCATAACTGCACACAATAGTTTTTGCTTGAGCTGATATATTTAGTTTTTCTGTTTATTTCTCCACAAAGGATCTCCGGGTACAGGAAGTGAACGACTGAGGCTGCCACAGACCAAGAAATGTATGAGGTGAATGAGGAAAAGTTATTGATATGAGGAAAACATTGGAGTGTCTCAGTGGTGTATTAACATAACAGATATATTCAGGTACGCACAATCGATTGGCTCATTCTTTTTACACCAATTATTTTATTCAAACATATTTAGCAATTAAGATTATTTTTCTAAAATGAGATTTGCTCAAACTGTTAAATTGAAGTGTTTTAGTACATTACGAACTGAACATTATACCCTGTTTAGCCCGATGTATAATAGTAATAATAATAATAGTAATAATAATAACAAGCTTAAAAACTTGTAACACAACAAAATTTTCTCCAATTGCCATTTAATAGCATTTGCGTGGTGTTTCTGAGATTCGTTTATATTAGACTTGGTAGTACAGTGCTTTTCATTTTTTACATTTCTGTAAAACTGTTGTTTCATGACTTTTTGGTTGCTATGGCATTTTTAAATGTGACTTTGCTTTCCTGTTAAAAAATTCACTAAGCCTCTACAGCAAGAGTTCTGAAACATTGGTCCTGGGGCCCATATGTATGCAAATACAGCCACAATAGCAGCCCCTGAGTTGTAAGAAGCTGTTAATGTCCTTAATAAGATACAATTTTTATCTAGTGAAGAAATTATTGACGGACACATTAGGTCATAACTAGTTATACACTGCATTATGGACAATATTCATATCACATGACACATGATTTTTAGTCTGTTACATTAGCATGTGCTTTCATTGTGTGTAAACTGCAATATGGCAAATGATTCCTTTAGTGAGAGATTACATTTGTTCATTTATTAAATCACAGCTTAACAGGTGAACTTAATAGGTGAAGTGAGGTCAAAAAAGTGAGGAAAACTGCTGTAAGCACTTCACAGAAACAAGTCCATTCGTATAAAATGAAAGACAAATCCAATGGAAATTAGCCAAGTCAGCATTATGCTAATAAAAAAATATGGAAGAGCGTTACACACATTTTTTTTTCTGAAACAAGAACCGTCAGGACCAAGTGTGAGACCCACTGTTCTATAGGATTTCAAATCATAGATCGCTTCCCAGGCCCCGGTTGTATTGGAGCGTAATTGTTATGTTCCTTTTGCCGGGACGTTTGAGGAGTGTGACATATCCTCCTGAGACCCGTCAGAAAAAATATATTTTAATATACAAACCCCAATTCCAAAAAAGTTGGGATTTGTATTTAACTTATTTATTTTAATATCATTTTTAAATGTTTAATTATACTTTTTTTTTGACATAATACAAGTGTCTTGGATGACAAAAACATGTTGCAGTGAAAATATTTTCATAAATATTATTTCTTTTATTTTTATTGAATGCCCATTGTAGTGTAGGTTTCAACACAGTAGCATACGTATATGCTTCTTGAGATTAAGAGACCCAGAGACCCATGTCCCCTACAGAGGACAACAAGTAATTGCCTGGTTTTAAGAGAACATCATCATCATCCTCCTCCATCAACCCGCTTATTCCTATTCAGGGTCACGGGGGGTGCTGGAGCCTATCCCAGCATGCATTGGGCAAGAGGAGGAATACACCCTGGACAGGCCGCCAATCCATCACAGAGCACTCACACCATTCACTCACTCATCCATACCTATGGGCAATTTAGAGTCTCCAATTAGCCTAACCTGCATGTTTTTGGACTGTGGGAGGAAACCAGAGTACCTGGAGGAAACCCACGCTGACACGGGGAGAACATGCAAACTCCACACAGAAAGGCCCTCGGCCGGGATTCGAACTCGGTACCTTCTTGCTGTAAGGCGACAGTGCTAACCACTGCACCACCGTGCCGCCTTTAAGGGAACATTTACATTTCTAATTCCAAAATTGTCCCAACTGTCAGCAGCTGGCCCGATGACAAGGACTCAGGAGGTCAATATTCGGGCTCTGCCGTGAAATGGTAATGCAGGAGAAAGGTGAAATCCGTCAGCTAATCAATGCTCATACAGACAAATGAGATCCTTCCGACCAAGGAAGGTGATGGATTGCGGAAGGGAAAGCATAATTATTAGCCCATCTGAGTCACCTAATAAAGAATGTCAGAAGCGCTCACTGTGTTTTTTTTATGTGTTTAATGCAGACATAAACAGTGGAGTACTCAGTTAGGCTTCTTCACGTATATATAGGGGCGGCAGTGTAGTACAGTGGTTAAGGAACTGGGTTTGTAACCGAAAGGTCGCAGGTTCGAGTCCCACGTAGGACACTGCCGTTGTACCCCTGAGCAAGGTACTTCACCTGAATTGCTTCAGTATATATCCAGCTGTAAATGGATACTATGTATAAATGCAAAAATGCTGTGTAAGTCGCTCTGGATAAGAGCGTCTGCTAAATGCCTATAATGTAATGTAATGTAATATATAATGGTGGTATTCAAAAATCACCACGTTGTCCGGGGCTGTCTGAGGAATCAAGAAAGATCAGATTTCGAGCCATCCTGAGAACGGGCACTCAGATCAGTATCTGTTGTGTTCTGGAAGATAAATATACTGTAAGAGATCATTCCGTTACTAAAAATGCTGACAGATATGAACAGTAATCATAGTCCAGATGGGTGTCAGTGACACAGATATTGAGCTGGCTCCAAGGAAACCCCTACATGTGTGTACGATAAGTGGTCGCCTGTATTTCTGGCCCCATAGGAAGTGACCCCAAAATTCATCCTTTCAGCTGGGGGGGGGGACTAGTTGCATACCAGAGCTCTGGACATACAGTATATGTAAATGCAGGAGTGATAGACTGTTATGCCCTTATTCAGAAAAATTATGAGCGTATTCGCAGAGAACCACTGCTGCAATAGTTGGCAGTGTGACCTCACAAGATACATATTTCAGCATTCGGGATTTTTATACTAAAGAGAATGATGCTTGCATGCGATTCATCTTCAGGATGACGGAAGACTATAATGTTTTAAAAACCGCAGTGAATGCCCGGGTATAGTCCTCATTCACACTCTGCTCGTGTTCATTAGATTACAGCGCTTATTCATTTTCGTTTATGCTCCTCTTAATTTTGGGACACAAATCGCTGTTTGCTATATTCTCATTTATGCAAATGTTTCCTGAAGCGACGTGAAACCGTTGCGTGGCAACTCGGACCTTAAGTGGCTGAAATCAATTAGCATCCTAGCATGTTAATCACTGAAGTTGTTCAAAAGCAGTGCGCGTGAAGTGCGGCTCGCCACCCGCACTGCCCACACCTCAGCCCCTGTGTGTCACCAGCAAGGTTATGACCGGGCATTCATGACAACGGGTGTCAGCTGGTGGGAGTGTCCGCGTCCCGTCGCCCCCCCCGGCGACCTCCTTCGATCGAACGGACACCTGCGGCCTGCCCACACCAGCTGTGCGCGAAATACTCTTCTCCGACACGGTGACCGCGCAGGTCAGCTGGCGGACTGCAGTGGCAGCTCGGGCCCCCGGAGGATGGCAGGCGCTCGGTCTGCGCTCTCCCAAATTAATGGAGGGTGTTGCGGAGATGAGACAGGTGTCCTCAAAGCGCTACCCCGTTGTCCGTCTTCATAAGCAGTCATTAGCCATTTCGCATTTGCAGGACCCTGGGGGAGCAGACGTGATCCTCGGTGGTGCCGTAGCATTGCTGTCGGACAGATGTTAGCATCCCATCTCAATGCGGTTCGGCAGAAGAGGCATCCGTCTCGTGACTCACAATACATGTCAAAGGTGAAATACAAAGGATGCCCCGACGCGCCGAAACAGGAAAACGTTTCACGTTTAGTTGTTTATTCATGCTGCCGACTATGTTTGCCATCTTCGGTGGCAAAGAAGTCTGGGAAATCGAGGCGTAAGTGCTATAAGCACGGGCCCTTCCTTTCAGCGATAACTTGATCGTATCGTACGCATCGCGCTTGTACAAAGGTGGACCACGCCGAGCGATATACAAAGTCACCCTAAAGAGGCTACGTCACAATCTCCGCTGCACTGCAGTCACAGCCCCCTGCAGTCAAAGGCACCACATATGCAAATGAATGCCACACTAGCTTTATCAGTTTCATAAACAGTCTCTCACCCCGGCGGGATTTCAAAGGGCCTGCGTGTTCTGAATGCGGAGGTTTCGTTTGACCTTTTTTTGCTGTCATTTTTTAATGTCAATTTAGCAGCTTGGATCCAGATATTTCCCTTTCGGTAAAATCATTTATGCATGCTGATATGTTTATTACGGCATTTTACAGTGACACATTTGTTTCAATCTTATTAGGCCATGTACACATTTTTGTACGTACACAGATTTTCATTCAACCTTATTGCCTGCCCTGTATTGTAAGTCAGATAAAAAATCTCTGTTTTGGGACTGCAATAATTTGAGGAAATATTGAAACTTTATATAAGATGAGTTGTCTAACATTCTGATAATAATAAAAGTCTCCTTGAATATTCGCATACACTGTAGCCGTAGCTTATGATCTTTTAGAATTGGAAGGCATGTTCACACTATTTTCTGTGGAAAAAAAGAAACTAGATAAAAAATTTGTATGAAAATAAAATTCTGAACAAATGTTAATGTAAAGAAATTGGAGGGCAAAAACAATCAGAAAGTTGATTCCTCTCTGCAGTCAAGTGAACATCTCTGTAGCAGTGGAATTACAAACATTTGAGAGCAAGAAAGATAGACAAAGAGAGGAGAGAGAGAGAGGGAAAGAGAGAGAGGGGGGGGGCAGAGACCTGGCTGTACAAAGACAGGATTTGCTCACTGTGTCATATTCAGGACATGGAATCAGAGCTGTATGTCCTGACATTTGAAAAGACAAGAAGCTGTATGTCCTGACATTTGAAAAGACAAGAAGCTGTATGTCCTGACATGTGAAAAGACAAGAAGCTGTATGTCCTGACATGTGAAAAGACAAGAAGCTGTATGTCCTGACATGTGAAAAGACAAGAAGCTGTATGTCCTGACATGTGAAAAGACAAGAAGCTGTATGTCCTGACATGTGAAAAGACAAGAAGCTGTATGTCCTGACATGTGAAAAGACAAGAAGCGGTATGTCCTGACATGTGAAAAGACAAGAAGCTGTGTGTCCTGACGTGTGAAAAGACAAGAAGCTGTGTGTCCTGACATGTGAAAAGACAAGATGGATCACTGCACTTTCCTAAAATACAAGACAATCCACCCTGAATTTGAGACCTTGTCAGATTGGTAGATCAAGGTCTTCCGACACATTTTCATCTCAAGGCTCCCAATCTGACACCTTATGGCTTACCACCTTTAAAAATAGAAAACTGTTAATTGCTGTAATCCAGCACCAACCACAGGCTGCAATTTAGTAGAACAGCATATCCTCCTAAAACCCAGCAATTCATTTTTGTCCCCTTTAAGGGAACATGAGTTTCTGGTTTTAATCTCAAGAACCATTGACTCTATTATGCTGAAACACACTACGGGGGGACATTCAATAAAAATAAAATAAATAAATATTTTTACGGCAACATGTTTTTGTCATCCAAGACAATTGTATTATGTCAGAAAATGTTAATGTTATTTTTTTATTAAAATACTTTTTTTTTCTGTCAGGTCTCTCTTGGGAGGATATGATTCATGTTTAAAATGGGGCTTCGTGTATGTAATTCATTAAATGTGAAGATTCGAATACTAAAAATTTGCGCTCGGTACAGGGTTTCCGAGACCTCAATTTGAAAACTCTCAAGATGGGTGACAGTAAATTGCGAGACAGACAGAAGATTATGGCAATCCTCTGCTCCTCTCCCAGTCGAAGTTAACGTGACTAAAATGCCGAATCTGCACTGAAACCCTGCAGAACGGCGGTGGTTTGCAATCAGATTGCAATCAGGGGGGTCCCGAGACCACAGCTCTCTGCTAGGAGCCCGCACGGGGCTGTTAATTACGACCGCTAATATAGCGGCTGCTGGTTATTGCCTGTCAGTCTCGCTCACGCTGAAGCGCGGAGAAAGAATCGACTCCATGACTACAGGAGGGAAGTGGGGAGGGAGGCATTTGTAAAGGCTGTCCTCTTTCCTCCGAACAATCTTAGATGAGACGAGAAGCCATTCGAGAGGTACCGTTGTACAGGGTTGCACTGTGAACATGCCTCACATAGTGAAATTGCAGGCTTGTCATAGACTTTGTTTTCTCTTGATAATGACAGCCTCATATCAGGCCAAACACAATCTCTAATTTAGCCACGATGCTTTCAGAAAAACTTCAATTATTTGCATTAAAAATGTGCTTCCAAAAACACAAAACGGCAATTTATTTTCAATGCACTGCTTGAGCGCGTCAATTCATATGTCAATGTCTAACAATGTACTAAAACATTTCTACTGTATAAGGGGAGCATGGAAAAATGTAATAAGCAAGAGTATAGTGGAGAAGTAATACCAAGCAGGCATCCGCTGAGGAAATGAGTTTGACCACCTGTATGGCAAACATAAAACAAACAGCCCTTCTGTCTTTAATTTCACCTCAGAACGGAAGTGGATTGTGGGTAAATGGGTCCCATGTGAATAATGGTGGCGGTCGGTTTGTGTTTGCCAGCCTTCTGGCACATCTCTGCGCTGGTCAGGGGGTACATGAGGACAGCAGCAGCAGAATGTGGGAGGCGAGCCATCTCTCCGGGCGCTCTGTCAAGGAGAGAAATGTTTGCTGAAAGAAATTACTATAAAAACTAAAACATGGAGCTTTTCCAGGTTATCCTAAATGCCAGTGGGTGAAGCCCGCAGTCATTTTTTAGAACTTTAGACTATCATATATCTCTGTCTTTTATGCAATAATTTAGCTTCAAATGTGGCTACATCACATTTAAAATTGTGAAACATGCCACCCCTTTGGCTCAATTTTATTAAAGTGCCAAGATGGCACCAAGTGGCATTGCAGCTGGTTAAAGGAGTATAAACTCAGTCAAACGCATTGTCTAGTGCAGGGCTGCCCAAACTTGTTCCTGGAGATCTACCGTCATGTAGGTTTTCACTCCAACCCTAATAAAGCACACCTCATTCAACAGCTAGAGATCTCATTGAGCTGCTAATTAGTCGAATCAGGTGTGCCAAATTAGGGTTGAAATTAAAACCTACCGAATGGTAGATCTCTAGGACAGGGTTGGGCAGCCCTGGTCCAGTGTATAGTGTTAAAGTGCTTTGAAACCCCAAAAGTGGTGGCAACTAAGTGGCCTTGTAACACAAAATGAAAAAAGTGCTAACACTACTTCTCTGATGATTGAAAAATGCAAAAGACCAAAGAAAGTTTGCCCAGAGAGAAACGGTGTCAGAGAGAATATACTGTATGTGGTAAAAATAAGTTTCATTATTTGCATATTCATGAGTAACGAATAGTTGTATTACTTGCTGCGTATGACCGAGCATTAATTTTCCACATTGTGCTTTTCAGTTCTAGACTTATTCTGAACACGTCTTTCTCATATTTTCAATAGTACGTAATAAACTATGAGATAACTTAAACTAAAGAACAGATCTGTCAAAAAAATTATCTGGATAAATAATAGCAAATAAAAGGGCAGTCCAAAAGGGTCCAAAGTGTTAGAATAGCAAATTCAGGCAGTAGCCATGTAGTAAAAGGTCACCTCATTAGGCCTAAGGAGTTGGCTTTTATATACCCCATTAATTTAGGCAACAAGTCGCAGCTGCCTTGATTCTTCTATCCTGCTACCCCTGCACTGCATATGGTCCTGCAGTCTTTTCCAGGTAATAGGAACACCTTCAGGTACTATAAGCACAATGCCTTGAAAACAGAGGCTCACCTAATACTCCTGTCCCACCCTTCCTGGGATCACACTACACAAAACAAGCTTAGGATTGGAACTTCTGAACAGGGTGTTATGGTCAGAAGAGTACACCAGTAACTCCAGCAAAGACGAGACATTTTGGCCAGAAATCCTCACAGAAAGCTCAAACTTGGCCGCAAATGATTACGCGAGACGATGATCCCAAGCACGCCTCAAAATAAACCAAAATGGTTAACTGGCTACAAAATAACTTTTTGCAAATCTCCATATTTGAACTTAATCAAAAATGTGTGGTTTCAATTGAAGAGGGCCCACTAGTGATTCTGCATGGAGGAATAGTCAATGACCCCCCAAGCAATATTTTGTTCACATATTATGTTCACTAATCTCATAAAACACTACAGAATGTCAATTGGTTTTGCCCTTGCAAAGGGAGGATGCAGAAAGTACTGAAAACAGGGGTGCCAATAATTTTGACAATAAAGGCAATATTTTAGGCAATAAAATTACCTGTTTAAACCTTTTTTATTAAATAAACATTTTTGAGCGTATAATCAGTAATTACCCCTGTTGTTTATTTTATACAGACTGTTTTACTCATCTTTACCGCTGGTGGCCATTTCTGATAAAAGAAATAAGATTATTTTTAATTGAATTTAAGTTTAAATTAACAAAAAGTAAAAAATAAAAAAAGAATCAAACACTTCAGTTTGAAGAGAGGTTAATTGTTCCAGCATAATGCATTTTGGAGCATGTGCAAATTTTGAGTCATGAGAATATTTACTGGAAGCTACAACTTTGGCTCCTATCTACCAAATTTGGAGTTTCATGTCAGCAACGAACTCTACTTCTGGTGTTTAAAAGCACCCACACTCCTAATACCATTGCTCACTCACCGATCTTCAAATCAACGGTCGCAAGACACACAAGATGAGTATTGGCAGCTTACAGTGGTGCTTCGCAGTGCACCTGCCACTAATGTTTCATGGATCAGATTTTGCCTCCTATCGCACAAACTGTTTGCACAGACGACTCAGGTCCTCTGCTAGCCCCCCAACATCTCTGCTGCAATATTAGCCCAGGGGTTCACTTAGGGCTCCCCTTTCTCTTCAAGGGAGTACTGCTCATTGCATCGTATCTTTTTTCTATTATCATTTGCTATTAAGATTGAAAACCTGTATTGACTTTCTTTGACTCACTCTTACACTTTGACCTGATGATTGTAATCGGAATACAAGGATGTTTCTTTTTTCAAGATGGTGACATTGGAACATATTAAGTAATCTAACGCCTCAAATGTAATGAAGGTCCTTAAGTTTCTGGCGCAACAGCTGTTGACTTAGGCTAAGACCGGGGAGCATATGTTCATTAAAACACTTGCCATCCGGTGTCAAACTGTATCAAAGAGTTTTATATTTACACATATTTGCATAATTAAAGAGCACAGGAACAAAGACAGGGGAACTGAGAACTTTGAAGTTATTGTAAAGTAGCTGGTGACCTCTGAGTGTCCATGTTGTGCACTGCTGGAAATCAGCTGCATGTAAAACATGCATGTATAAACAGTGAGCAAAAGCAGGAATCTAGAGGTCTATGGGGGTAGAAATCTAGGTTGAGAAATGTCTCGACATAAACGGACTAGGTGAACCCCAATATAGCTCAGGTTTGACCCGGATATAACCTGGCTACGTCCTTGTTGGCTAGAAAACTGTAACGTTTCAAGCAAATGTAGCCGGGTTTTCACCTGAACGTCTACATGGTGTTTCACTGCAAAAATGTTCATTGAGTAAATTCCATGTCAATCCAACTGGTTCCACTATGGGACACTCCCATGCAATGCAGGAGCATTCTGTAACAAGCGAGAGAAAAGTACACGTCGAGTGTAAAGGATTTGTTTTTTTTCTCTGCTGAAAGATGTTTGCCACCTTCTCAAGACCGCGAGGGAGCCTGACGTCGCACCCACGCTGTCCCACAAATCCCGCAGCGGTACTTCTAATAGACTCGACTGAACAATGTGTGTGTTTATGCACTGCAGCTTAATTGCCCCGCTTGCAGTTTTTGCCTCAATCAGCAGATCGGAGATGAAGACAAAGTGCTTTCTTCTGGCGGGGACGTGGCTTCAGCATCCTGAAAGGAGCGATGCGGGGCCTGTCCCCGGGTGAACGGTGAAGAGCTGAGACGGACTGCTCACTCCTGCTCGTTCGATATCTATGATGAGATCATCTACTTGTCCGTGTTCCTGCATCGTTCAAGAATAGTACCGTCCACTTGGATCCAGGGTGACAGCTAATTATTCAGAGCGAAGAGCAGGTCATTCCCACTTGCAGTTTTGCCTCAATCAGCAGATCGGAGATGAAGTCCAAGCAGTCCTAGGACCTGTTTAGAACAGCACTAGATATTTGTTCCCACCAGATATCAACCTGAATGGGAGAATGTAGTCTGATGGTTTGCAGAGAGTATACATTAGTACAACTCATTATTTACTTAATTTGGGTTAAGTAACTTTCTGAAATGTACAATGGCTGTCGCACCAATCTTCCGGTGTGATGGTACTGTTCCTTCAATACCTAATTTCTTCCCCAATACAGTACAAGTACAACTTCATTGACGGTTACACTTTGTAATGTGGACATTTTTAAACCATTCATGAGGCATGTTTGCTCACAAAGGCACAACCTCTCCAAACCATTTGTGTGGGAATTTTGGGTTTGTCCTCAGGTCGAGTGCCATCATATTCCGTCACATCTGCAAAAAGCACGTTGCACACAGTAACAGAAATTCTTACACTTGCTCGAGAATGTTTTATTAAAAAATATATATATATTATGACGTGATGCTGAAAATATACAATTTTAAAGAATAGCAGAATTTGACACCAGAAAATTAGATTCAGCGCCAAAATAGGATCCATAGTTATGAACCGATGACCACCTCAGGCCCAGTGAGAAAGGAATTAACCGCAATTCTACATGCAAGTCAGACCTAGGATGTGAACATTTGGAAATTCAGGTCTCCAAAGGTTCCAGTTACAAATCACTGAGGATGGATCATAAGAGCCAATTTTCCCAAATTGACAGCAGTAATTCATTTGAGTGTAACTAACGCAATTCTCTGACCTATTCGCGGAGAGGTTTGTTCCAAGTCAGCTGCAGACTGTTTGGAAAAAAGGCAGTCAAAGCACTTTGTCAGTGTCAGTGTCACTTTAAAGTGTTATCACTGTAAAGGACAAGAGAAGAACGGCTGTTTTTTCTAGGCCGTAGAAAAGTCTTTCCCAATCCAAGTCTTTTTTCCTCATGGCGTTTTATCATCCCATATGCAAAAGGTCTGTAAACATCCAATAAAAATCACATATGCCATATACAAAATTTCAAAAATAAATATGTGGTAGAGAACTAGATTGAATTTCAAACTAAAAGCAAATAGTTCCCTAACATACATGGTACTCCCTATAAACAACATTGTATAAGAATTGTATACAAATATATAATATAATACTAGTCAACATATATGTTTTTTATAAAGATTTTGCAAGTATGATCATATATGATTTTTACAGACCTTTTGTATATGGGATGTAAGAGCGTAACACTGCCTCATTATCACAGGGAGATGAAGCACACACAGGGAACTGACCCATCGGAGGTTAATTAATAGCAAATACGACCAAAAGAGCACGCTGCATACTGGCACTACACAGGCCAAAAAAAGAAACAGAAAAAAGAATTTGACCGAAAGTCTATAGATGGCAGTTTCTTAAAATATGTTGTGTAATCATCATTTTATGAATAATTGCTATATTACAAAGTATATTTGTAACTTAACAAAGTAAATGGAATTCTAGGTAATGCATTCAAGAAAAATCCCGTAGAAAAATTGTACCTCTGCAGACTAAAATTGGTAACACTTACCAAACAGATTTGATAGATTGATTCTTCCAACCAGCTGTTTTTCACTATTTTTTTTCACTGTTTTTACATGATCTCATTAAAGTGGTAGTAAATAAAATAAGATGGTTTATAGCTGTACTATTAGTATTAGAATTTGACACATTTTTTTATTCCTCCTAGAAAATACACTTTGTCTGGTGACAATTTAATTATGAAAATATAAAATGGGTAAATAAATACTCATCGCTAAAATAAGGTATACAGATATGATCAAGAGATGAGATGTAGACAGATTTCTTGATTGATTGATGTATTGACTGATTGACAGAGCGGCTCCTCGGCCCAGAGCGTGGTTCGGAAGAGCCGTCCAAACAGCAGAGTTGACGGGTGAGTAAAAGGCCCGTGGGAGGCCAAAGGGAAGGGCGCAGGAGAGAAAACATCAATACGGGCTTTAGATTTGGAATTTAAAACAAATTTCTGGCAAGAAAGGGAGCGGAAACAAGGGACACTCTTCAAACTTGTCCGCCAGTCAGTGCCGACCCATTTGCGTTAACGTACACCGGTAATTGGTTATTCTTCACCATACTTTTTTGGGCTTGGTTTGTGATACTCGTTTGGAGGAAGTGAGCCAAAAAAATCTAAAAGTGCAAAAGTATAATAAATTAAAAACTCGCTCAGCGTTAAATAGCACCTCTCCTGCACGTAGCACCACATGAAAGCATTTGTGAAGGAGGAGCGGGGCGTAATGGGGTTTGAATAAATTAAGCATAAAACTGAGAAATGGTGATACAGTGCTGAAATATTAACCTGCTCATTTATGGCTAGAATTAAACAGGGGATTGAGTACATTGAAGCACACATACGCCCATAGGTGTCATTTACGCTGGGGACATGTCCCCACCACTTTTTGAAATGGCCAATTTTGTCCCCACCACTTTTTAAAAGTATAATTTGTTAAAAATGTTCTGAAAAATAGCGTGCACAAAGAAATGTAATAAATGAGAACGCTTTGAGAAAGCTTTATTTGCACAATAAGAGAACATACTGTGCAATGCAATGTAAAGATAGAATAAACAAATCTGTGTGTCCTTCACATATCTCAAGAACAGTTTGTACGTTCACACTTGGCGGGTGTATTTCTGGGGACCCAAGGGCATGCAGTGTCGGATTGGGTGCAATTTGGACACGTGTGTGTACGTGTGTGTGTGTGTGTGTGTGTGATTGATGGAAGAATCTGAATCATAGAGCTGTTGGTGGAGGTGGGAGAGTGTGTGCTTATGCCATTGAGTACTGTAGGCTGCGTTGATATTGTTGCTATAATGTGGTGTAAATTCTGTATGATAGAAGATACAGGTGTTGATTGATATTGTCTTGAAGGTTGTGATTAGGCTGTAGCCTGTCAGTGTAAATCCTCTATCTACAGGTGTTGCTAACAGGTACTAGTGTATTGCGCGCGTGGGGGGGTTAGTAAAAGTTTAGTCTTAATTTTATTCAGAACTTTTTGAATATGGCCTTAGGTTTTCTAATAGAACTATCAAACACTGAAACTTTCCTAACAATGCCAAGATATAAATTGATTATTAAATACAGGACAGACTATACTGATGACAGGCTAATTCAGAGCACTGTACACAAAATGTGCACATGCACAGATAAGCACACACTCACACACACACACACACACCACATACACACATGCATCACTATGACGGAGCAACAACGGAACCCAACACCAATGATAAACATCAATGAAAAAAATCTCACACTTATTATTCCATCAGAGTAATGGTTATTGTACATTTCTTCAGGTTATTGTCCCTTGATTTACAGTTAGTTTCAGGGGAAAAAAGAAAGAAAAAGAAAATTAAATGTCCTATCCTCTCAGAAAAAACTATCACCCCTGGAAGATGTCATTTTTATCAGAACATTTTGGGGAAAGGAGGACAATACTTTTTAGATCCAAACCCAGAACCGCAATCGTTTCTATATTGATTGTTGTGCTGTTTCCTTAGAAAGGGGTTACCTAATGAACCAAGGCCTACCGCAGCTTTCACTCAATAAATTCTCAGAGGGAAAGGCAATTCTCCACCAGCATGTTTTTGAAGATGGGCCTTCCTGCTGTAGCTCCATATGTTGAAACTTTTTGGTTTGATTATGAGGAAGTGCATACATTCGGAAACAGACGTAGCACTATTTCACGACTGAATGTCATTGTTGCCGCAATGACATTTCAAGGTAAAGTTAAAATTTATTTGAACGTGACATGTCATATCATGAAATATGATATGACATAATGTTTTAAATGTTGCAATTGCCGTGAGTTTCGAGTAGGCAGGTCCCAGGTTACGCAGGCCTGAACTTGTTTTTCACCCATGCCACTACTTCAAATACTCAAAGCAAACAACATTGGCATTGATGTTGAAAGCACCCACCTCTCCCCCCTCCTAACACACTCCCTCTGAACATGCTGCTTAAACAAATAAGCACGTTACCACGACTGCTATCGCCGCTCCCCGGAACACAGCGTATATATATATATATATATCTTTAACCAGGTGGGTGGGCACTATAACCTCCAAGCAAATGAGCTCCGGCTGTCCTGTGTGACAACGCCTGGCTGAGGAGACTGTGGAGCGAGACGTCCGGAGCACGGCGTCATGAGCGCTCGCGACCCCTCTGCCGCCGAGTCCGTCTCGGCGTGCCCGGTTTGCACTGAGCGCTACGACGAGCGCCGCCGCCGGCCCAAACTCCTGGGCTGCGGACACACCTTCTGCCTCAGCTGCCTGCGGGAGATTGCAGGTCAGGGGGGTGGAGGGGCCAGGGATGGGGAGTTGCCATGCCCCGTGTGCAGACGGCCGACGGGGCTCCCGGGCCCCGGCGTGACGCACCTGGCCGATAACTTCGCCATCATCGGATTCATAAGCGGCGTCTCTGGAGGGGGGCCGAGGGGTCTCTGCGACGCACACCCGGACGAGAAGATGAAGTTCTTCTGCCTCTCCTGCCACAGGTCTGTGCTGCCGCTTATCACAGCCCCCTGGCCGTAAAGAATTAGCATTTTATGACGGGCATCCTTATGGGCCGGTCACGTTTTTGGAAGAAAAAAACAGACAGGCAAGGGCGAAGTTGGCGCGTAACGTACGCCGCTACTTTGATTTCTTAAAATTTTTACACTTTTTTTAAACTCTTCGTTTTTATGTACGGTTTTCGGAAAGGAGGAACGATTGCCAGCAGACAGCCATAAAGTCAGATAAGCTGTTTTACGACTGGAGTGCATCTGCTCTACGCTCTCCCCATGTTCTTATTTACTGTGGGAGAGGCAGGCTGTGTTCCAAACTGTTAATTCCGCCCACCCCCACATACCCCCACCCCCATTCTTCAGTTTCACTCAGTAGCAGACCAAAGCCATGGTCACATAGTAAAGCCCTAGGGTTTTGGTGGCCCTAAACAAGAATGTTTGGGGGTGAATACCGTACAAATAAAATGCGTTCCAAAAAAAATAATTGTGGGTCCCAGGGATGGTTGTGACCCTAAACAAGTGTTTATGCCAAAGGCCAGCTTCTCTAAGCTCAGTGGCATACTACCCCCTTTAGTTCTAGATTGGAGTGACTTCGCCGCTGCAAGAGAAACCTCGTGTTAAACAAAGTGTGAACAAAGTTATCACTTTGTTGAAGTTTTGAGCAATGTATACTTAATAAATGAAAAACAAAACTCTACAATTCTCATTTTCTGACTGCTGGCCCGATGCAGCACCGTAGGGGCTTCTCCCCAAGTGTGAACACAATCTAGGGGAGCGATTGCGTTTTTTACATATCCGTCTTCTTGCGTAACATAACATTTGTGGCGCATGACAACAGCTGAACTTAATTTCAAACTTGTTTTGCTTTTAGATTGGTATGGATTGCACTGCACCAGGTTTTGCATTAGCACGGCGTTCCAGGGGAAATGTGCCAGAGTGAATTATGGCTGAAGGCCTGTGTGGCGCTCCCCCCTCCCCTCCCATCTCACCCCTGATGACTTTGTGATCAGGAGCCTCGGAGAAGTCGTGCAAAGAGACGATCGCTCGGGGAAGGAGGGGTCGTGAAACGAAGCCAGGGTTTTGGCGCTCGGCCACGTAGGGGAGACATTCTCATCCGGCGAAACATCGCCCTCGTTTCTCCTTTCGTGCCAATCAGCCACGGGTCATCTCCCCTGGGGGGGTACCAAAAAAATCTAAAATAATCCATATTTATAAGCCGTTTTTTTGTTAAGGGCTTTCTGTCATAATAGCCCTTCTGTTTACAGAACAAGGCAGTTTATCTGCGCACACAAAGATCAGACCATGAGTTCTTCCCAAATGTTAAACCCAAATGTTAAATCTATCCCTTCCCAGCTTTGGCTCTTTGCACAGCAATGTGATTCCTTCAGCTGATGCTCATTTAAAAAATTGCTGCGCATCATTTCTGTGAATAAATTCCTTTCTAATTACCTCTCAAAATACACAGAACACTTTAAACAGTGAATGATTATGGCTTAGATTCAATTGGCCATATTAGAGAAAAGTCATATTAAGAACAATAGCAAATTAATGGTTCTCTCTCCCTCTCTCTCTCTCTCTCCCCCCTTTTCACATACTTCTGTACTTCAAGGTTACTGTGCTGCTACTGTGCTCTTAAGCACAAATCACAGGCTCCTCATCACAACATTGAGAGTGCTGAATCAGCCGCTCTTCAGTACAGAGAGAAAATTGGCTTTGCTTTAGATTATTGCAGGGAAAAGCAAACATTTCTGGACAAGCTGGTACAAGACTCCGCTTATGAGAGGAGGCAGCTGGATGGTCTCGCTCTCTCCCTGGAGCACCTGGTGAATAATTCATGCGATGTGGAGCTGCTGTCCCAGGGACCGAACCTGGCAGGTCTGGAGGGATGCGCTCTCCCGCGACCCCCGCCGCCAGACCCGTCAGGCCCCCTAGCGCCTCCGCCGTTCTGCGGCTTCGGGAGCTTTCGGCGAACTGACAACAGAAGCGACCATTCTGGAAACTTCTCGTCACCAACCCCCGACCCTGACGGGCTCGACTCCCCAGTATCCGTAAACGAGGAACGGCTCAGCGAGGACGCAAGCGGGGGAGGGGCGGCCCGGCCTGTAGGGGTGGCAGTCGCACCCGACGGCGCCGTTCTGGTCACCGAGCGCGGCGGCCGGGGGGTTATGGCTCTGGATCTCCACTGCAACCGGAGGACGGCCTTCAAGTGGGCCCTGGAGGCGGAGGCGGGGGCGTGCGCAGGCGTGGCCGTCTCCGGCCTGGGTTACCTGGTTGTCGTGGCGAAGCCGCGGAGCGGGTGCGTCTCAGCCCACGCCCGCGACGGAAGGCGGCTCTTCTCCGTGCGGCTGGGCTGGCGCCACCCGTTCGGGGTGGCCGTGACCAGGAGCAGCCGGGTTGTGGTGTCCGACTGCTGCGAGAGTGGGACCCTGTCCGTGCTGACCGTGGACTGGACCAACGGCAGCATCCTGCACCACCAGCGCATCGGGGGACTGAGGCGGCCCAGCTTCCTGGCCTGCGGCGATGACGACGCCGTCGCCGTTTCCGCGAGCGGCTCCGTGCACCTGTACGACGGCACAGGGGCCCTCGTCTGGAGGAGCGGCCCCGACCAGGGGGTCTTTCTTCCGACGGGGGTCGCCGTCGACAGCGAGCGCAATGTCGTTGTGGCGGACCGCGCCTCAGGAAAAGTCGTCCTTCTCAGCCAAGACGGAAGGCTGCTGAGGTGTGTCGTTCAAGGGCTGAAAGGGCCTCTGGGCCTGGCACTGAGTCCTGACGGGGTCTTAGTGATCGCTGACCATGGGACCAACACCGTGCTCACACACTCTTATCTTCCTGCACACACCCCACCTCAGCCAACAGCATTTATTGACTGACTGCTTTTTCACCTTGTAGGTACACAACAGTTCAAATTTTACTTCCACACTCAATAAGCAAATTGATTGCAGCAAAGTATAGGTCTCCACAGGGACGGTGCATCCCTTACAAAGAAGAACTGCAGTACTGCAGTAGAAAAAACTGCAGCATTACTTTAGTGCCGCAGTAGCTACAAGTGCAGTAAATTGGACGCAGTAGTACTACACTTGTACTGCAGTTAAAAGGGATTTTAACAAGTACAAGTTTTCAATATGCAGTACTACTGCACTGAACTGCACTTGTACTTTATAAAACTGCAGTAATATTGCAGATGACTGCAGTCTTACTGCAGTAATACTGCAGTTCATTTTTGTAAGGGATGGCTCGAGCACTTGTCACCAGTAATTTAAGACCTTCTCTAATTAACTGTATTATAGTTAGCCAATTTCAGTACATGGAGACAGAAACTATTCCAAGCTAATATTAGCCAGCTATTTGCTAGGCAATGGTAAGTCCAGCTGTGATCTAGCGGTAACTTTTTGTTACTGCTAGCTAGCCATCGAAAAAATTAGCAGTTTAGTACATTTAGTCATTTGCACGCACTTCAAAGTTTACTATTTGGTTTGTTCTGTATGCGTTACATTTAAGATTTTCAAACAAGGATTTGCAAAACAATATCAGCAATACTATGTTTTTGATATGTGAAACATGTGAAATGTTTTGTGGAACTAAGATAGATCAGATAGTGTCACACTTTCTATACGCCTGTGGGCATCCATAAACAAACGGAAACTTATCTTCCTCATACTAGTTTGCTGTAGCCATGTATTGGTTTTTGTCTAGCCATTGTCTCTGGCAAGTCTACCTGTGTTTGCTGGTTAATCTTTTTTGTGTTTTTATGGTGGGCTTAATTAACAACAGCATCATTTTGTATCTAAAATTCCCATTGTTGAATTGAAAAAAATGTCATAAAATTTCTGCATAGATACTGCACGTTATTTTTTGGTTGATGCTAACTTGAAAGATGGATTTTAGGACGTACATATGCTCAGCAATGACAAATGACAGTTTTATATCTAGCCTTGCAGCAAATTGAAAAAAGAGAGCAGACACTGACAGTTTCACCTCAACAACAGTGACAGCTTAAGTTTGTTTTCTGAAGGTAAGCCTGTGTCAAATTCTCAGACTTAATGGCTGGCTGTCTGTTTGCAGTATTCTGCATATTCTTTTAATTAGCTAGTAAGAATGTGTATGCAATATGACTTAAAAGTTGCATGATGCCACGTCAGTCTATCTAGTAAACTCCCATGACTACACAGAATGTATATCCACAGATATGACCTTCAAATATTCAGACTGACAATTCATTCAAGTTCACTGTAATGAAAAAGATTTGATCTCTCCGGATAACTGCTGCAAAAATATATTTTGTATATCCGTGCAAATGACCTGCTGAAGGACAGCTCTGACCATCACTCACAGTACACATAAGCAATGAGATGAAACGTATGAAATGCTGTCCCCCTCGTTATTGAGGGAACCGAACGGGAAGACTTACTGTACCTGGAGGACAAAGCAAGCGTCCTGCAAGAGCAAGCTCATGAAAGAATTCGGCAGATACCTGAGTATATCTCTCTGCTCTTCAATTTCACCAGCAACCTCTTCACACCTGAAACGACGTGAAGAAGCGATCAAATGCAGGGAAATGCGCTGTGTTATGGGTCGTCAGTCGCCACGCCAAGCACTGCCCATTGTCCCCAATGTTTTTTTGTTTTTTTTAAAAACCTCTGCCATTTTTCAATTTTCTGCCAATTCAAAATGCCCAATCGTAACTGAAGACCCGTCCTTCCGCTGTGCTGCTTTCTACCAATTCGGGAGGGCGCACATCTGCGATGCATGCGTCCAACCGGCGCTTCTTTTCCGATCCTCCCGACCCACCATATGAGCTGAGCTGCCATAGGACTGCGCAACTGGTACAGCTGGAGTAGGTACCCAATCAAGAGAAGTCATAATTGACTCCAAAGAAGTCGTTATTGACTTCAGGGAAGCTGCTATCGACTCTAGGAAAGTCGCCATTAATTCCAGAGAAGTCGTTATTGACTCCAGGGAAGTCGCTATCGACTCCAGATAAGTCGCTATTGACTCCAGATAAGTCACTATTGACTCCAGATAAGTCGCTATTGACTCCAGAGAAGTCACTATTAACTCTAGAGAAGTCGCTATTGACTCAAGGGAAGTTGCTATCGACTCTAGGAAAGTCGCCATTAATTCCAGAGAAGTCGTTATTGACTCCAGGGAAGTCGCTATCGACTCCAGATAAGTCGCTATCGACTCCAGATAAGTCGCTATTGACTCCAGATAAGTCACTATTGACTCCAGATAAGTCGCTATTGACTCCAAAAATGTCACTATTGACTCAGGAGAAGTCTCTATTGTCTACATAGAAGTCGCTATTGACTCAAGAGAAGTCGTTATTGTCTCCATAGAAGTCGCTATTAACTCCAGAAAAATCGCTATTGTCTCCATAGAAGTCACTATTGACACAAGAGAAGTCATTATTGTCTCCATAGAAGTCGCTATTGTCTCCATAGAAGTTGCTATTGACTCCAGAGAAGTCGCTATTGCTCATCACATATCAGAACCCCGCCCCCGCTGCCCCCACAGAAATACATCTTTGTGCACACTTTGGTAGCTGTGGCTTGAATGATCACACCTTATACATTTATTTTTTCTGCCATGCCTTCTCCTTCAGCTATGCTCTGCTTACAATAATACTTCTCAATAATAATAACATGCCGCTTGAGAACACACAGTAAGCACAACAGCTGGAGGGGTCACATACGGTTGCGGTTAAATCACACAATTCACATCCCAGGCAACGCAATGCGTCAATCAAAGGAAGTATACCTACGCATGGCAAACCATGCAAAGAATTTAGATTTCAGCTGGAAATTTGACACATTTATGTTGTTTTGGCTCTGTACTCCAGCAACAGGAACAGTGACTATGACGTTAAAGTGCAGACTTTCAGCTTTAATTTGAGGGTTTTTACATCCATATTGGGTGAACTGTGTAGCAGTTGTTGTATTTTTACACATTGCCCACCCCCTCCAATGTTAGGGCAGCAAATGTAATTAGAAAAATTTACATAAACTTAAATAAAGTCATAATATTTGGTCTTTGCATTCCATGATTTATTGATGTCTGTGACCCAACAACATCAAAAGACTCTTGATACCTTATTTTCAGGTACTCTTACAAGCAATACTATAACTTATCTGTATTTGAATGGATCTCTATGGGAATTGGGGGATGGAACACATGGTTGGCTAAATGACTAAGTCAAGGGTCTGAGGTGTCAAACGAGCCTCAAACCATCAATATGCTGCCGGATATGCAGTAGATATGGATGGATCACTTTAAGGGTTGTTTCTCCTGACTCATTTTCCTATTGAACAAAAATTTTCCTATATGGAAAAATAAATCAGGAGAAACAACCCTTTAAAGTGATCCATTCATATCTACTGCATATCTGGCAGCGTGGCAGAATGATGTTTGAGCCTTGTTTGATACCTCAGACCCTTGATGACTTACAACCATTTAGCCAACCATGTGTTCCATACTATTCCTGTGTTATTTACATCATAATCTAGTCCCACCCCACAATTCCCATAGAGATCCATTCAAATTCAGAGAGGTTATAAGAGTACCTGAAAATAAGATATCAAAAGTCTTTTGATGTTGTTGGGTCACAGAGATCAGCAAGTCATGTCATGCAAATGATATGCAACCAAATATGAAATATTATGACTTTATTTAAGTTTATGTTAATTTGTCCAATTACTTTTGGTGCCCTACAATGGGGGGCTATGTGTGAAAATGGCTACAATTGATACACGGTTCACCCGATATGGATGCAAAAACCCTCAAATTAAAGCTGAAAGTCTGCACTTTAACCTCACTGTTCCATTTAAAATCCAATGTGCTAATGTACAGAGCCAAAACAACAAAAAAATGTGTCAGTGCCACCTTTGGAGTGCACTGTATATACTTATCATGTAAGCCATGCAAAAATCTTCCCTGTCATTTTGTTTGTAAAATTTTTTAACACACATTGAATGGTCTTGCCCAGCTCTACATACTGCAAATGTTTCATAACTGAACATTTCCATGTGGTTAAATCATAATTATGTGTTTGGTAAACTGACAAAATAGGGTTTTCCCTGCTCATGTACTTTCAGTTCTTGGCGATACAAGGCATTTGTAACTGTATATATGTGTGAATGTATGGGTCTGTGGATTGCTATTGGTATAGAAAGAAAGCGAAACTTGCTTATCACTTGCATTCACAACCTTTTTTGTGGTGATTTGGCTTCCAGCAGCAGTTAGAGCTCAAGTGGAACAGACCGTCTCTACATTGTGTCACATTGCATGGGCATCTGTCAGAGTTATTTTCGCCAGGAGCACATTTGTTTATTGTGTGGGGGTTATATGTGTCATTCGGCAGCACTTCATTAAGCAATTTTAACTGCATTAAGCTTCATTACAACATTGGAACACTGTTGACTTTTAATGCAGCTTTAACAACTGTTATTAAATGTGCTATGCCAGGTTTGCCAGATTGAGAAATTACACACCAGGTTCAAACAAACATTGTTGGAATTGGAATATACAGTATATCATAGCAACCGTAATTATTGTAATAAAGTGTTCAATTTCTCACTGAACCCTTTTCCTCCTTTGTGACAGCATATTTAGTAGCCATGTTTGATTAACCAACAATAACGTACAATGTTTAAAAGCATTTAATACAACTGCATTCGATATTTATAATTATGATGTAATTCTAAACGACTATGCTTTCTGTAATGCTTTGAGACAGAGCAGTTACCTGTGTTCCTGTCAGGTAAGATACAGCAATGCTTCTGCAGAATGCTTGGCAACACCTGTGGATGAGACAATCACAGAAGTCTTGAGCACAGGTGAAAGACCAGAAAACTCGATTTTCTGTCCCTGTCATTATTGGTCTGATTTGCTAGCTTCTTATGAACGTTCATAAAGGGGAAAGGGGTGCGGTTAAGACGGGATGTCCACAGCCAGTGTGGCAACGCGGAGCTCCTGTTGCCAACTGGAATTCATTAACTAGAATCATGTTCATTAAAACAGGGCTGAAGTATCCACTTGTTGGAACCAAACCAGAAGCCATGCAGGTAATTGGAGCTGCTTGTTCCACTTCCAATAAGTAAATAAATCACAGTATGCATTAGCTGTATTTTACTAACCCCGTCGTGGACAGAGAGCGACTGTACCTATAGCAAGGCAATAACAGCCAACTTTACGGAGAGGCTTTTTTGCATGCCGTTCACATTTCCAACTCCGCTACAGCCGTTAGTCATTTGTAATACAGCATCCCATTGCTTCTCATTCATCATCTGTTCCTTTTATTTGGGACGTAAAGGAAATGCAAGCAAGTGTGCAAAAAAAAAACTATGAAAGCGGGCGACTTCTTCAACAAAAAAGGCGAGACAAAAACAGTCCCTTAATTGCAAAGAGAACGTAGGGGGCACAGAGATCAGAACTATTCTGATGCATACGCGTAGGTTCGGGGGGAAGACAGGGAGAGAATGTTTTCATGTGAATTAATAGCTAGACTATAGCTAGGATGCTTGTGAGACTGTTTGACTGCACGGGACTAGGTGGTCCAGCAGTGCGTCTCCCCCAAAGTCAAAATGAAACCTACACCTATGATATCATGAAACAGAACATATGTATGCCAGCACCTACGTTGAGAGTCCGGCTAAAGCGACGCGCTCCGACCTATCGGGTCTCCCTCAAACAGCGCGGCACTGAGGGAAACTCTCACAGTGCATTTACAGAGGAGGAAAACCATGTACACACCAAAAAAAAGTGAGAATCCCATGTTTCTTCCCGGATCTGTCCAAGTGTGTGGCTTGCCAACCGAACACTGAGAACGTATTTATTCGGCAAGAGTAAACACTGGAAGAGTGACTAACACATCATGACGGTTTAGTCAAGCGTATCGGTCTGTGTATCAGAAAATCAGGTCAGGGTTTATTTACAAGGATTTATTTCGACTATCGATGCGTCATGACCTTTTTTTTAATATGCAGTCGTCAGCAAAAGAAATGGTCGAAAATGGATAGATTTTGAGTTAATAATTTATTCATGAATTAGAATTTTAGATTAGGTGTGCACAGTTGTGGTTGTGGAAGGCCAGTGTGCTGGCTTTTGTTCTAAATCAGGGCCGTCAAACTCCTAGAGAGCTGCAATGTCTGCAGGTGTTCATGGTTTCCTTTCAATCAGCAGCCAATTAAGGGGTGTGTGGACTCTTTAGCCAATCAATCACTTACAGAAATCACTGGTGCTGACACGCATCGAAAACCAGTAGATATTGTGGCCCTGGGTAACTGATCACCCTGGCTTAGTTTTCTAAACGGCTCTATACATAAACCCTGGTTCACTCTTCTATCAGACTACAGTAGAACATTTTCACAGAGGATACTTGTGCAGCCTTTCACTGTAGCTGATGATAAAAAAAAAGATTAGAGCTGTTGGGTGGCACAGGATGGTTAAGGCACTGTTCTAATGCATGGATGAGCCCCATGGTCTGGTATCGAATCTGGACACTGCCAGGCTAACTGTGGCTGCTAGCCCCCACAGGGCAACGCATAATTGACTCTGGTGTCAGCCAGGGATCCGAGTGTTTCAGTCAACTGGGGATTACAGAATCTCATGGCTCACTAGCAACCTGCGCTGGTCAATCATGTGCCTGCAAGTCCACCTGTTCACCTGCACGTGAAGTGCCTTCCTCCGACTCGTGTCTTTGCGAGCCCGATTTGCTAACTGTGGTGTGATAAGAAGCGGCGGTGACATCATGTGCATCAGAGATACTCGCCCAAATGTATAGCGTTGCAGCAGTGAGCACTGATACTGTATACATATACGATTGGGCATTCAAAAATCGAGGTGAAAAAGAGGGAAATGCATTATCCATCCATCCATGCATTATCTAACCCGCTTATTCCCGGTCAGGGTCGCTGGGGGGCTGGAGCCTATCCCAGCATGCATTGGGTGAGATGCAGGAATATGCCCTGGACAGGTCACCAATCCATCACAGGGCACACACACAATCCATTCACTTACACACTCATACCTATGGGCAATTTAGAGTTTCCAATTAGCCTAACCTGCATGTCTTTGGACTGTGGGAGGAAAGCGGAGTACCTGGAGGAAACCCACGCGGACACGGGAAGAACATGCAAACTCTACACAGAAAGGCCCTCGGCCGGGATTCGAACGCGGCACCTCCTTGTTGTGGTGTCAAATCAAATAGATGGACGCAAATGTCAAATCATATTGTGTGAAAAGTAAAAGTGTGAAACCCTGATAGCGTTTGGCCCCCTTGCCTACACTGTCTGATGTCAACCGACTCACAGGAAAAAAAAAAAAACATTTTTAATGACAAAGGAGTAAAAATGAACGGTTTTGGAAAATGCACCGCTGTTTAGCAGCAGTGTAACCGCCTGCCCGAATGGCACTCGATCGAGTATGCTGTCGCGCTGTGCCTGTTTTCAATTGGTTCCGTGTGATTCAACCTTTGCTTGACTCTTCTTTCTGTTTCTCTGTTCTGTTTGGATAGACCCTGATTGCGTTTATAAGCATGAATAATTCATTTTTCCCTCTAGTCGCTCTACCCCCCCGCATGAGGTCAGGTTTCTTTTCTGAAGTTTCAAAGATTTTCTAACTGATAATATTCACATACTTAAATGTTAAAACAATATATCCAGAACAAAATTGAACTCAAAACTCTCACTTATTTAATGGTCAGCTGTATTATCAGCCTGGTCTCATGCCCTGTGTATCGATAGGCTTGACGGTGATGTGGATGGAAGAGACTGGATTTTAATAGTAAGGGCCAGGGGCCGTATTCACAAAACATCGTAAGGCTAAAAGTAGATCCTAACTTGCTGATTTAGGAGAAACTCTTAAACATAATGGGCGTGTCAGTCCTAAATTTAGGACTCTTAGGTTTTTGGTATAAGAATAATTCACAAAGCATTTTCGTCCTAAAACCAGCTTCTAAATCTGTGACAAGTTAGGAGTAGTCAATTCCGAAGTCACTAACACCAAGTCGCACAGTCCTACAGCTGCTGCTGGCAATCCGCCTCGGTATCGACTCAATGTTTTAGAAACATTAAATAATATTGAGCTTTTAAAAAGGTATCAATCGCGATGGTATTATGATTATAGTAGAGCTAGTCAGGGATGCAGTCACTTCACCAACAAACAAAAACAACGCAATGAGATCAAGGTTTTGTCAAACCTACGCTACTCGGTCGCAGGTAAAATGCAGCGCAGACAAACTGTCATTAGAATATTACACCAAACAATAAATTCCCTCTGCGGACCCCCCGCATCGTCTGACAATGCATACGGTTTCCTGTTGATGTTCGCCAACTAGGCTATAAAAAATAAAGCCGACTTCAGCCTTGTTCTAGCCTAAATAATTAAAAGTCTGTTTAAATGAATATCCGCATATTATTTTACGAGCTGCCAGACATGTAAGTGGCTGACAATTAGCCAAATATATACTTGACTAAATCAGGGACACATCGCCTTATTTAAAAATCTATATGTATGGCATGGCATATAATATGGAAACATGATTTGTGGCCTTCCTCCTGCTGCAGCATGTCTATGATAAATTTGACGTCCCATTCCCTATCAACCAATCATTGTAGGCATAGTAAGTAAGCATGTTCATGAAACACGACGTCATCCATAGCAACGAGGTCAACCCCGCCCTTCCACTTAGCGTAAGAGTTCTTCCCATTCCTTAGTAAAGTTGGTCTCAGCAGGTTTTAAGAGGAAACTCTTAACTAGGAACTTTTTGTGCCACATAGGAAAACTTTTGGTGGTAAGATAAAATGTTTTGTGAATACGGCCCCTGATTTACTAAGACCTTTAGCATGTGCAAAACCTTTTAGCACATGCAAAACTAATGACACAACCAATGATTGGTGCAAAACAAATACCATGACCAATCAGCCATCAATCAAATACCATCAACCATGACCTAAGTCTTCCTTTTTAGGCAGTTATGAGCATTTGGGAACTCATACCCGCACTTTTCTTGCCTATAACCTCCCTTTTACGAAGGTGCAAAATGACAAATCGATTCCCCATACCTGCTTTTAATAAATCAATTTGGATCACTCTTGCTGAACACCACTCTCACACTAATTTAGAAATGGGACAGAGCCTTTAAGTCACAACAGAGCCTTTAAGTCGGTAAAAAACGATAGCGGCCGCTCTGCGTGGATTACATGAATGAATGATAAACGGTTTAGCCTACATGGATCAGACGTGCTGTAATGAGATAAGTGATGGCTTCCATCTGCAAGAGTGCATTACACAAAGATGTTGTCGGGATTCATCAATTTGTTCTCAAAGAATCACTTACTCACATTTTTAAAAACCTAGCCTCAAGTCATATTCTGTAATTTCACATAAAACATTGCACATCTGAGATTCGTTTTATCTTGTTTGGGCTGCAAACAGAAAAAGTAGGTATGCTGATCTGAACAACACAAATTAGGAATGAAAACAGTTAGCAGAGGAACAGCAGCGCTCTCTGAGTTATTAGCTCAAGGGCTGGCTTTGAATAACTGCAGTAAAAAAAAGACTTTATGAATATATTAACATTTACTTGGTCAGTGCAACGGAATAATAGCACGAGTAGTCCAGGTGGCATGAAGCTTACTTACAAAAAACAACCTTTGTTTTCACATGTAATGAAATCTGTGATTTGATACACTTGATGAAATGCATTGCTTGTATAAATAACTGTTACTGTGTTTGCTTGGCTGATTATTCATGGATAAAATTACATTAAAGTTGAAAAAAACAGTCAGAATCTAAGCAAGTAACAGTATTTTTTTAGTATTTACACATTAGCAAACATTAATCCTGAACAACACATACCTTCATCGTTCAAGCAGGAACGTAGAGCCTAAGATGAATCTATAGCAGTAACTTTTTGAAACCAGGTTTGAAACTTGTGCTGTTTACCAGGGTGGCAAAATGTTTTAAGATCTTGATATTCAAAAAATGCTTTATTGTGGCTTTGCTTTATCACACTTTGTGTCTACTCGCCAACAGAAAATATGTAACGTTTATGAGGTTATTTCATGTTTGTTATGCAGAGAAATTTACCTCCTATTATACAACTTAGATCAATATACGCCACATGTGTTCTTAAAGGCATACAGTATATATTTGCTTGGCAAACACTCAATTCTAGGACAATTTACTCTACAACAAAAATACCTACTGGAGTCAGAATCAGAATCAGAATCAGAATCCCTTTATTCGCCAAGTATTTACATACGAGGAATTTACTGTGGTTGTTGGTGCGTACATAACCAACATAAAATAAAATAATATAAAACATAAAACATAACATAAAACATAAAACAAAAACAACAACAAAACACATAAAAACAAGTAGTGCAAGTTTCAGGATAATATAATATCCTGAAAGTCAGAAACATAAAGTCACATAAAGTAGCTTTCACATGAGCACGATAGCAATGCTCCAGGAATAAGACTGGCAAACTTCTGTTTACAAGTTCAGCTGCATAACCTCAACTGAAGATTGCCCCTCATTCATTCTGATGAAACTATCTCTGTTAATCCCAGTAGAATATGTTCAGGGTCGTGCAGGTCCAATATGTCATGCAGGTCCATTTATTGCTATCTATATACTTGCAATATCTCATACTGTAACTCAACAACTAATAAAGTTTGTCGGAAAAAGTCCCATGCGACAATACCATAATACCGTGCTTGTAAATGTAAAAAGTGGATTTTTGCATGAAATATAGCACCTCTATTTTCTGGCAGTTTAACTAAGCAGAAGGGATTTCAGCCATTAAGGCAGATGTAAGGTCAGGAACAGATGAGTTGCATGTTTCCACATTCACTGCCTTGTAATATATTTTTTTCTAATTATTAGATGCTCCAATGTATAGCCCCATGAGAGATGCTGAGGGACGCTAATCTGCTCTGATAAATACTTGAGTCTTGATGATATATTGCTTGCTTTTCAACATCACCATCAGCAGCAGAGGGATTAACAACTTGCGCTGAGCCTTGAAAATTAAAATGTAGACCTTACATGATAAATGAAGCTGCATTGTCCTCCTGAAATGAATCACACCGTGTGTGGACTTTGTGCAAGTATGGTAAGTTGGGCCACAAAACAACTTACTTGCTCCCTTTGTAGGAGACTCATATTCTACTTCCTTAACATCAGCCAACTGTGTATTACTGCTTGTCTCAGTGAAAGCACTGTGGGAGAGCCTAAGGTTAACGCTCAAATCCTAAATGCATGCACAGAATGTTTGTGTATAGTCAAACGGGATAGTAACATGATGGCACCAGATCGTTCCAATTTCCACATCTACTAAAAAAAACATGCCCATTGATATTCAATGGTGAAAATACTGACTGGCGTACAACGGTGAAATTAATGATTTACTTACAAAGGGGAAAATACCGACTGACATACAATGCTGAAATTAATGATTTGCTTACAAATGTAGGGGACATGCCTCTATTCAGTTCGGTCGGCGTCACGGACGGCCGATGCTTCCTGTGCAGGTCTGACACGTGGAGAGAACAACGGCAACTGGGAAAGAGGGGCTGTGTTGCACTTTACATAAACTTATCGCCCGTGTTGCATTTCCGCCGCAAAGTATCGCGTTAGTGCGGAAATCACAACTGGGACAATGTCCTACGTCACTTGCAACGTGGAGAAGGAGCATCCTGTGGACTGTATGGAATTGTAGTTCTTTTGACCCTACGCAAAAGTGAAAATAATGACTGACGTACAATGGGGGAAATGATGCCAACCACCTGGCATGCACAGATGAACAACAAAATGTAAGCTTTACATTTACTTGCTATTTGCAAAGCAGGGTATGCTTGTGATTCTGTGGTGATTAGCCACTTTATCAAGATACTTACCAAGATGAGACTATTACATGGCGAGTTGGAATTTAGTTCTAGTAGAAGTCTAGTAATAAATACAATATACAGCCGTTCTCAGACAAAAAGATGTGGAAGGTCATCCTCCAGTCACAATAAGAAAGTCAGGCAAGGTCGATCACTGCCAGTTACTTGTTAAGTCATAGACATTGTGCTACCAGGCCAGACTTTACTAAAGAGAAACACGTTCACATGATCTGCTGTACCACTCAGAAATGGACCCTTTTGAGTGAAATCCACTGCAACTACTCCCAAAACCGTTCGTGATAGAGAGCGAATGCCCACGTGAACACTGGCATAAGTCGGACGGCACAAGACAAGGTAAACAGGATAGTGAACATTCTAAGACACCACAAAATAGTTTGGATGGTTCAAGCAGGGCAGACAGCACTTGGATAGGGAGAGGTACCCTGGCTGTGGTCAAAATCCAACAAGAAAGAAAAAACTGGTCGCAGAAGTGAGAAAACACGGAAGAGGAGAGGTATAAAATGAAGGCAGGTGGCACAGGGAAAGATGGGAAAAGCACTGTCAACAGGGCTGTCAGTTGGTTAGATATGTGGATGGTCCCACGAGCACATCTAAGCTTGTGCAACCTTGTCAGGTTGCAAGACTGCGCTATCATAAGGTCCATACAGATGGCAGTTTGACTAGGTGATAAGAAAACTGGCAGAAGCGCTTGAGGCTGAAAGACAGGAGGAAAACAAGGGATCCCCATCTTCAGCAACACAATAAATCCAGTTCCTTAGGGAAGGAAACAAAGCCAAATGTGGCAGAGAGTGCCACTAAAACTCTTCACACCAGGTATGAAGTGGAGCATGGAAGAACTTGGCAAGCAGCTCTCGTGATCGACAGTGCCTACCAAAGAAGGTCAGTGCATGACGTAAAGCTGGCCTTTCTGCAGGAGGAGATGGTGGAGGCCACCCATGAAAAGAAGAGATTGAGGAACAGCTAAGCTGGTGGCAGAGTGCAGGGAAGCCAGCTAGAGATCCTTAGTCTACCATGTGGAAGTAGGACATCTAGGCTTTGTCTGTCCGCCAACAATGTGCCTACTCAATAACCAAGGAGAGGCAGAAGCAGAACTAAAGAAGGCAGCAGAGGAGCTGTTGGAGAAAAACAGAGAAGGTTGTATTCTGGCTATGGGATTCTGGCTTTTTGAGGAAGGTCAGGAGTTAGGGAACAAATAACATCTAAACATCTGGAAAAAAAACTAGCTGCAGGGGGTGGCAGCGAGATGTCCCGGCCATCGCTCTGGTACCCGGAGATGTACCCTGACTGCTGACTGATCATCGCATGTCTCAAACAGACTTGCATAATAGAAGTACCAGGTATGAACATTACCAACTTATAATATGTTTAAATAAAGGAAATAAAATGAGAGGCCAGTTTAGATAATATCTCCATTGGAACTCACAACAGGGATAGGTGGTTACCATGGAAATGGTACCCATTTGTTTCTGCTTTGCCCGTGCAACACAAAAAAACATAAAGCAAGATGCCAGTTGACAAGAAAACATGTTCACAACATCGCTGTGTGAAACAGTTGTAGTAAGAACATTCCTTTATGTTGAAAATCTGCCGTTTGGGTAGTCGTTACACAACCTTTAATAAAAATCTAATGAACAGCCTCTGTAAAATAATAAGTAAACTCCTACTTATGATATTACAGCAAGATATTACAGCATTGTACCAATTACATCAGCGAATAACTATTTATATTTAAGGGCTCAGGCTTAAGTACAAAACAATGACTCTCGGTTTGGAAAAAGCATATGCAAATGATCTTCATAAAACAAATTTTGGCCTGCGAGGGCAGTCCTGGTGTACATTCACTCTGAAATGAAATTGTAGGGGGATCTCTGTGTCAGAGACACAGAGGGAATATTGGAAGTCCAGATGCGATAGCTGAGCAAACTGAAAATGTTCGAAAGAACACCACCGACGGACAATAACCCGTAGTGGAATAAAGGAAAATAACAAAACACAAATAACCTCGCGATAAGAACGAGGAACTCGATCTCCGAGCGAAAACAAAGAAATAAGCTATACGCTTATCTAACTCCTGTTAGTGGAGCGAAACAAAAAGTAAAACACAAATAACCTCGCGATAAGAACGAGGAAACTCGATCTCTGAGCGAAAACAAAGAAATAAGCTATACGCTTATCTAACTCCTGTTAGTGGAGCGAAACAAAAAGTTAAACACAAATAACCTCGCGATAAGAACGAGGAAACTCGATCTCCGAGCGAAAACAAAGAAATAAGCTATACGCTTATCTAACTCCTGTTAGTGGAGAGAAACAAAAGGTAAAACACAGAGAGCTCAACAGAACCCCAAACGTTAGGTAAGAGCACTCTTAGATAAGAAAGGAAAACCAAAAGAAACGAAAAGCCTCTGCTCTGAACTGAGAGCGAAAAAAGAGAACTTACTTACTTTCTAAACTTCCTAACCTTTCTTTTTTAAACTAGCTTTGTCTAACTAAACTCCTATACCTCTTGTACCGGCTCGAATGTAGAATAACATGGAAGCAACGAGAGAGGCAGGAAGCGGAGTATAAATAGTCAACAGAAATTAATCACAGGTGAATTTACTAATGACGAGGCGAAAGCAAAACCCCGTCGCAGAACCAAGGAAAATCCGATAGATTACCGGTAACGACAAAAAGGAATAAAGAGGACGCGGAGATAAGAGAAGGAAGGCAAGATCCATGACAGAAATGTTTGACTGATGTTACGTGACCTCAAATCCTTACAGAAAACTAGTGTGAATGCAAAAGGAACTCACAATAGATCACAATAATGGTGAAGTCTACTTCACGGGGAACTGTCAATCCAATAAGGAACTGCGTTTATTTTCCCACTCCACTGGCATCTAACTGGTGTATATTTGCATCACCAATAAGAACTGCAATGCCTTTAAGTAGTTTGAACAATCTGCTTAGTTTGGAGTTTTTGAGGCTTGAGTCAGAAATTACTTTTGATATTCCTATTGCAAAAATTGCACAGTCAATCAACCTCAAGTTTAATAATTTAGCTAGCATGGGGAATACATCATTTTCAATACATTATTTTTGCTTGCACAGTTGGCCACAATGTGCTGTTAATGCAGTTTATTCTCAGAGCTAAACCACATACTAGTTATATCATTTTCTACAGATGAATAATTCTTTTAAATTGCATTTATCCTCTTATTTAGATGTTCTTAGTGGCATTCTGATACATGTCTAGTGGAGTCCTCTTGTTTTAAACCCCAGATACAGGATAACAATGCAAAGGGGATGTTTGTGAGAATGTATATTCTCAATATATTTCAAAATGAAAATGAATAGCTCCACGGCCATTGAGCCACCTTGTGAGTGGATGAAAAAACAGTCACAACTTTTTTTTCACAGAAAACACACTCATCGTCTATAGTCTCAGAAGCCTGTGTGTGGTGTAAGAAGAACAAGGAGAGCGTGTCAGACTTTAGTTTGGTCAGTGAGTGGAATTGTATTATTTTGTTATAACTGGCTGATCAATTAGCTAAGCAGTCATTTAAAAAATGTCACACCTACTGTCCAGGGGCATTTCTAGACTGCTTTGATTGGGGGAGTATGAAGAAATGTTGGTGGGGCACAAGAGGGGGGTGGGGTGGGGGGGGGGGGGTGAAGTAGTGGGGGGTCTGGGGGTCCTCCCCCCGAAAAATCTGAGCCTTTTAAAATAAATTTTCTGCATTTCTACACAACCTCACACAGGGCATTTTCTAAAATAAAATGTTTAATTTATTAACATTTTGAAGATTTTTTTTTTTTCAAAGCCCTAGATAAGATTTGAGATGCTAAAGCATAGGCTAATCAGTATATTATTGGATACGATAATTTTATTACATTTTAAACCCATCTCCACCCCCCCTCATCTTATAGGAGGACAACTTTATTTATGCCCAATAATACCAAATCATTATCTAATCTTGGAAACAAGAATATTAAAGATGAGCTATATTCCTTCATCATTTCAGTCTCTTTGTGCTATTTTCTATTCACATGTGAAACTACGTTACTGTAACTGGCTCATCATTTTCATTTATATTTTAGCCACTCCACTGACTAGCCAACACGCAGCAATACACACACACGGGCGCCAGCTAATGCAATGCTGCAGATGTTTTTCAGAATCACAGTTATAACAACTAGGCTAGATGCAACATGTAATCAATTTATTTAAAATCAAATCTCCCAGACGGAGATTCTCGCCAAACCAACCAATCAGATATTAGAGAAATATATTATTTCGATGTGGAATTTTTATGAATAGCCTACTGACAGAGCTACGGGCACCAAATTCATATTGTCGGATTTGGCTTCAAAATGGCCAATAGGAAAGCAGTGCATTTTTTGATCACCAATGACAAAATTACAGAAAACTATGAACACTCAAAAAAATTGCTATAACGGTGATTTTTTCAGAGTTTTCATTGGATGGGCAGACGATTCCTCTGGGTGGACAAGACTTATCTCTGGGTGGGCAATGCCAACCCCAGCCCACCCGTAGACACACCCCTGCTACTGGCTCAGTTAGCAAAAGGCTTAAGACAAACAATTTCTGTGAGTATGGTCCGTGCTGAAGGGAGGGGCTAGGAGAGAGGGGGAGGTCTGGGACACAGCCCTAGTCTCACGCAGCCTAGTCTTCAAGTGAGTTAATTTCATACCTGTCAGGGGCTGACACAAGCTCACATTAAAGATAGATTCACAAAAATGAAACACTAAAGTAGTAGTTTCATGCTGGCCACAACTGAATCACCCCACTGTGTTTTAAACAGGACAGAGCACAGCAAAACTAAGAACCTCACAGAAGAATATGCAGCCTAGTGGATTATTGCCAATATCATCTAATTTGTTTTCAACTTCATCAGCTATTTTTTACACTGAAAATATAACCAGGTAGTCAAACTAAAGATAATAGTTCTTTCAAAGCGAATAGTAGAAGAAACAAGCACTGTAGGAGTTGTAATGCGGGGGTGGGGAACATAGCAGGCTACCAAGCCAACATAAACAGCTGAATCCTTAAGAAATTGACAAACCAACTTGAAGGCATCCAAAAAGCAGGACTAATTATCATTTTTTAATACAAAAGATTCAGCAGCGCACACTAGACTAAAGGCAGTTTCTTGAATCCAGTGTGAATATGCATGGGGAGAAATCGAACCCTATTGACCAGAGGTCTTTTCAAACAAGACTGGATTTAAAATGCAAGATTAACCATGTGCTCCTGTTTGTATTTGCACAACAAATAATTTGCTCTAAATTGCTTCCCATGTGGTCAGGGAAAGCTAAAAGCAATACTTGCCCCTTTTCTGCAGCAAGATTTGCTTCACCAGAAAGGTCAGAACAGTCTTTGAGTCTCACGATTCAGCTCTCTGATTGGCTCAGCTTGTCAACAGCCGATCAAGTTTCCAGAGGTGTGTTCTGTTATGCATACTTGCATTCTGCATACTTCAAAGCATACTAGAATATACTTCAAAGTATGATTCAACTTTTTTATATTTGAAAAAACTTGACAACATTATCACTAGCCTCAGAATACCTACAGGTACATACCTACCTACAATAGCACAATGAACATTTCTAGCCTGTTATCGATAAGTGACTTTCTTAACATTTACATCTAAGCAAACTTATCTGTGGTTTCGCTGGTGGTTAATGGTGGGATCAAACTTCTGGGTCCTGTCAAGTATGTAAGTACACATCTGGGGATTATAGTATGACCTTACTGTTTGCATACTTCTGGTTCGGAACGTACTTTTGACAACAATATGGCTACGATACATTCTACACGTCCTAATCAGTATACAAGTATGCACAATGGTATACAACCAATGTGTAGAAACAGGGGAGGCAGTGATTCTGTGCATTCTCAGGACTAACTGACAATAACATGAGGAAGAAAGGGGAAGCTATAATGGTGGTGTGGTGAGGGAGCCAGGAATGACAGAGCAGCTTCATTAATGTATACCTCTGGGCTAGGCATGAACAAATTCCAATCTAGTGCTCATTAATTCTGGTTAAACCATTTTACATGCCTCACAACCCCCAACCCCAAGTACAGCGAAGCTGAACTGACTTGGCAATGACAGAAATAAAAACTTCTATCTTCCCAGCTAACAATTGTTGGTTCCCAGAACATTCTCAGAAAGTAATGGTTAATATTCCCAAACAAGGCCGGGTCAAATAGTTCATTTTAAATACTTTAAACTCTAAGAAAACATCAAACTTCCTGCAGATTACTGATGATCACAAAAGAAGAAAAAAAGTCACTTACCAAAACATGCAAACATATGAAAGAGGAGTTGTTTTGTTCGGAATATTCTAAATAACGGTTTTGTAAAAAGTGAGTAATCGGCAGAAATTTTAGGCAAAAGGATTAAAATCTTTCAAATTATCATTTAAGACAGGGTTAGCGGGAATATAACAGGAAATAACCCCAATGTTCTTTACATGTTTCATGCTTGCTGGGTTAAACTACCATGCCAAGTTATGATTGTGTTATGTCACACTCACATAATGGTGATATGATTTTGGTTAAATGTATCATCTACAATATAAAACCTCATATATTCACAGTATATAACATCTGAAATATTTATGACAAAAAATTGTTTCTTTACTAGTTTTCCTTTTGAGAGTATTATGCATGATCTTCAATTGTGTAACAAAGCCCCAAGACTCCCAACCCAAGTGGGTTATCATCCGACTTGGATCAAAGTGTCTCCATATGTTAAAAGATTGTTTATTCATAAAGCATATACAGTGCCCTCCACAATTATTGGCACCCCTGATAAAGATGAGTAAAAAGGGTTATAAAAAATTCACTGTTTGGTGAATTAGTTTAATCTCACACTGAAAAAATTTGAAAAATCCAACCTTTAATTGAAGTAAATTTATTTGAAGAAAAAAAAAATCCCTCATCAAGAAATAATTATTTTTAACAAAACCATGTGTGCCACAATTATCGGCACCCCTGCATTTAATACATTGTACAACCTCCCTTTGCCAATAAAACAGCACTGAGTCTTCTCCCGTAACATCTAATAAGGTTGAAGAATACAGAGCAAGGAATCTGAGACCATTCCTCTTTACAGAATCTCTCCATATCATCCAGAGTTCTAGGTCCTCTCTTGTGCACTCTCCTCTTAAGCTCAGCCCACAGGTTTTCAATGGGGTTTAGGTCAGGGGACTGAGATGGTCATGGCAGAAGCTTGATTTTGTGTTCAGTTAACCATTTTTGTGTTGATTTGGATGTATGTTTTGGATCATTGTCCTGCTGGAAGATCCAACGACAACCCAGTTTTAGTTTAAGGCAGCGAGATTCAGATTTTAAATTTCCTGGTATTTCATGGAGTTCATGATGCCTTGTAGTCTAACAAGGTTCCCAGGGCCTTTGGAGAAAAAACAGTCCCACAACTTCACAGAACCTCCACCTTACTTAACAGTGGGGATCAGGTTATTTTCGGTATAGCCATCCTTCTTTTTACGCCAAACCCACCTTGAGTGTTGGGTGCCGAAAAGCTCAATTTTTGTTCCGTCTGACCATAGAACACGATTCCAGTCAAAGTTCCAGTAGCATTTAGCAACTCCAGGCACTTACGTTTGTGGTGAAATGACAGGAAAAGATTTTTTCTGGCATGCCTTCCAAATAATTTGTTAGCAAGGAGGTGATGGCTAATGGTAGTTTTGGAAACTTGATGACCCCAAGATGCTACTTTCCTCTGTAATTCTCCAACAGTGATTCAACAGTGACACTGTGCATGGGGGCAAAATAACAGTTCAAGTTGCTTTGAACTTTTTAAGTATTGCCCTAACGATAGATATGGGCATTTTCAGGTGAGTAGCTATTTTTTTTTATTGTCATTCCCTGACTTATGAAGCTCAACACACATTTCCCTCATTTGTGTTCTCTTATCTTTCCCATGTTGATGTATGAATAAAGGAATATGGCCTCTGTGTCACCTCATATTTATACCCCAGTGAAACAGGAAGTCATGGATTACTGCTTGAAAAACCCTCTGATCAACTTTGAAAAGTAAAATATAAATGGAAAATATGCTTCAGTTACATTTTGTTTTCTCTGAATAAATTTACTTCAATTAAAGGTGAGATTTTTCTTATATTTTCAGTGTGATATTAAGCTAATTCACCAAAAGGTAAATTTTTTTATAACCCTTTTTACTCATCTTTACCAGGGGTGTGAATAATTGTGGAGGGCACTACATTGTAAGCAGGTTAATTGCTTTTTCGGGGCAGAGTAAGCCCCATGTATTGAACATGACATCACTTTGAGCCTGCGGTCAGTCGCTTCACAGATTGGCACGCAGCCAATATTTTAATCACACCAATATCTATAAGCAGGGGCGTCGTAGTGGGGGGACAAGTGGACCTGACCACCCAGGGCCCCAAGGTGGGGAGGGGCCCCCAGAAGGCCCGTACTAAAGAGTTTGCATTGGGAAGGGGGCCCAGAGAGACTGCATTTGCACGGGGCCCAGAATGTCATGCTATGCCCCTGTCTATAAGACAAAGCAGTTATTACAAAATAAATGAGTAGCGAATGAAACATACAACCAAACGCGGCAGTAGGAGATCTCTAAGTGCCCGAATAAGAACACCACAAAGCGGGGGAGGAAAACCCGCAAAGAGGGAATAAACCATGAAGAAAATAATAAACTCTCCTAAAAACGAGACTAACGCTATCAAAAACAAAAGCGACCCGAACCGGGCGAGAGACTCTTAACTAGAGTATAAATAGAACAAACAGAAAGAAAACCCTCTAGCACACCCGAGAGGGAGCCTATGGGAAACAAAAACAAAACGGGTGAAGACACCCAAAAAAAAGTCCCGTGTAACCACAAAAGGTAAGTGGTGAAACGGTCGTGATCGAACTGTCCGTCCTATACCGTAAATTACCGGCTTCTCTTGTGAAATGAATGGCAATAACGAGCACAAAGAAGTGGAAGTGCACGGCTTAAATCGCAGGTAATCAGCCCAGGTGTAACGGCTGATCACCTGAGGAGAACGAAACTCCGGGACGGAAGATGGAAATCCGATGGACTGTAATATTGTCGCGAAAAAACAACAAACGTCGCTGCAAAAAGGGCAGAGCAGGAACAGCCCATGACAATAAATGCATGCCCCCTGGGGAAAGAGTCTGTAACTGTGCGTACGTTAGACTCTCAGATAATTCTTTGTTTCTGATTTGCAACTTCAGTACACCCCCTTACATGGGCAAAAAAATAATTCTAAACCAGATATTAATCAGGGGGTTATTTCACAAAGCAGGATTACTGAGCTAGCTGGATAACTGCACTGAATAAAACCCAACAGCTCTTTTTACTTCAGTCTATGTTCCAGATTTGGGAGGGTTCCGGGTTTTACTCAGTGCTGTTATCCAGCTAACTCAGTAATCCTGCATTGTGGAATAGCCCCAGGTCCACACAGAGACACTCTGCTCAAAAATAAATAAATAAAACAGCTTAGCTTTTAACAAAAAATCCTGTGTGATGAAGCCAGGATAATGATGATGACGATGATGATTAAACAAAAGGATGAAACAAAATAAACCACATGTTCCTGGGTTGTGCCTACACACCCTCAGCTCTGTTGTCAATTATCAGCCCGTCAAGGTGGGGACAGATGTTTCAAACATCAGCCTTCCATTATCATCACTGCCTCTCTACCATTCATCTTTTCAGTTACAAGACTGAAAGCAGTAGAGGGATGGACATACAGACATAATTACGCACACGCACACAAACACAAACACACACACACACACACACCATGTAATGTTATCAGTCTAATCCCCTGCCTGCTTGTACTACACTTGGTTCCACCTCCCTCTTTCATGAACATTATCTGAAAGCTTGCCTGCTTGCTGTTACTACTCTACCAAGTGTATAATATATGAGGCTGTGCCTCCTTACAAGGACTTGGCACAGAATGCACGTCCGCATGCTGGAAATGCAGTTTATATGTTCTGACTCTATTGGACCCCTATTCTAGATTTAAACAGAGGCACAAGGAAAGGCATTTCTTAGTTTGCCGTGCCATCTCCTGTCAGAGGAATGACACATTTGCTTTCCCTGCATACTGTAAAAGATAATTGGAAACCATCAGTGTGCAATGAAAGATTGACTTGTATTTGTGCAGTGCTAAACTACCATTGAGGCCCAGCTTTAGATGAGTGGAGCCAGCTGAATGTCAGTCATAAATATACCGGCTAATTATTTGCACGCTT
The DNA here is from genome assembly GCA_022702515.1 of Ilyophis sp. 1 JC-2022. Classification (NCBI taxonomy): domain Eukaryota; kingdom Metazoa; phylum Chordata; class Actinopteri; order Anguilliformes; family Synaphobranchidae; genus Ilyophis; species Ilyophis sp. 1 JC-2022. The sequence goes on along the minus strand of CM040406.1, from coordinate 22,226,096 downwards.
AGCTGTACCAATATTTGACCATATTTAACTATTACATTTAGTGCTTAGCCTCTTATTATCTGAGTACAGTACTTTAATTTTGAGTTATCATCAAATATATTCTATTTTAAATTAATACTGTTCACTAGTCTCTAAGTCACCCCTCAATTATATAAGCTGACAAACATCTGAGCATGCTCTCATTTAATTAATTTAATTATTTTATTGAAGTACATTTGAAGTTTTACTAGTCTTACTTGAATGCTAAAATATGCTCAGGCATGAAATTAATAAAGACCAAATGGCTTTAGCATAACAACTGTATTTAACAGAACTGTATTTTCAGTAATCAGTTTGATTATTCAGTGATGGTTACTTACAGAAGTGGAAAACATCCCTATGCACGTCATTCTTTAATTCAGGACGCTCCCTCTTACATATAATGACGTTTTAGAACTGCTGAAAAAAGTGAGATTGGATTTGGATATAAATGGATCCATAGGTATAGGCTATACCCAAATGCAATATACGACAAAGCACAATACATTTCTCAAAACAATTATTTTGCATACAGTAAAGGAAAAGTCTCCGTTTCTTAAATCTGACTTACTTGAAAAAGTATGTTAACAATTTTGATGACATGAAGTTCACACATCTCCATAAGCCAGTCCTACAATACTGTAAATCTCATTTTTAATCAATGGTCATTGCATCCCAGCTGATATCGCTTAGTAATCAATGTTTCTCTTGCAAAATCTTCCGTCTACTATATATTATTGCACTATTGTCAGTGCTGAAGCATTATGCAATTAATATAAACGGGGTGTTCTCAGGTCATATCTGTGAGGCTATTTAACGGTGCCTAGGTTTACAACGGCATTGCGAAGCACACACTGCAGCTGAAATTTTATTCAATAGAGGCTGCCTGCTGGTCTTGCTGTTCTGAACTGAAAGCAACCCAAAAGAAAAAAAACCTCGATCTGCTCTTTAGGCGCGGTTGCGTGCCCGCTCCAATCTTCATTAACCTGTTTGTTCCAAACGAAACGAGCAGAAAACGTCCAGCTGCGTTCCGCAACTGTAAAGTTATGTTCTCCACAGGCTCTGCCATAAAGTTGAGTGAAGCAGCCATTCAGAAAATACATTCACGTAGGCTATAGCCTACAGACAGACTACATGTGCACTATAGTAATGTAAAAATGGCAAACACCTCTCTCAACACTGGACAACAGTATCGATTTATGCATCTGACACTGCTTAAGCCAAATTATTACAGCAACTGTCATTCCGTTTGTTTTATTTGTTGCGTACTTACTGTACATTGTAGCTTACATGCAACGGCAGATGGGCGTAATTGGACAACATGGAATCGTTCGTTCATACTGTCTTGATGGACACCTAACATGTCATGCCTGTTTTGAACTGATGTAATTCAATACAAAATTCATGACATGTACTTCTAGGCTATTCTGCATGTGCAAATAAAATAACCTCTCCGAAAATAGTTGACTTTTATTTTTCTCAACGTTATATAATTTCAAAAGAATTTAGTAAAAAAAATAGCATCAACATCAGAATCAAACATATCTATATTCATTTTGAAAAGCCACTTCAAAAACAAATACTTCAATTTACTTCACGTATCAAAAACCATGAATGAACCCCGACTTTGTACAGTGTCTGCTACAGTACGCTACCAGGCTATATTAATTCACCCCTTGGCTTTTTTGTACAAGTAACATATCAGTAATGCATAGTTAATTATGGAGTAATACGATTTTTAAAATTACCTTCATCAGCGCTGACATTCTAGGAAATTCCAATTATAAGATCCTTGTTACATGCTGAGGTCACCACGGAAGTTTTGAGGCGCAATGTTTAAATTGGTATGTAAGCTACTGGTACTGATGCTGAAACACTAGTGGGTATTTGGTATTCCCGTCGCGGTTTCCATGCGCTGCTGTCAAAACCGCTCTTCACAGCTGGCTTGGCTGGACTGCGCATGTCAAGCATTTTGCCATAGCCCTGGTGGAGCGCTGCCTGGAACTACACATGCGCCATTCTGAGAAGGTCCAATCACAGTCGTCGAGCTGCTCCGTCTCTTGTCTTCTCTGGCGTCAGCTATGTTTTAAATATATACTGGTTGTTAGCTTCATCATTACTAAAGTTTTCTAATAGCAAGAAATACCTTCAGCCAATAACAATTTCAACCGAAAGTTCACGGTAGTTACATAGTCATAGAGTGAAATAACACAAACGTTAGCTAGAACGTTTCGGATTGTGGGTACCTCCGCACCGGCCACGGAGGAATGCCATGGACATCCTTGTTGACTCGCTAGCTAACTTAGATAGCTAACGTTACCGTTAAATAAGTTAGGTAGTTTATGCTTTTTGGTTATCTTGTAAATTAAGCGTAAACATGGCATACGACTTATGAGTAACCACACAATTACAACATGGCAAACAGAAAAGAAGGTAAGAAACGCTACGGTGCACATTTTGCTGCTAAAAGTCTGCAGCTTGCTTCAACGTTGGCTAACGTTAGCTAGCTAATTTAGCCACTAGTATTGACGTTATTTTCAAACTCCAAAACGTGCTCACGACGAATGCTAGCCTATATTTGTGTTACTTGACTTGCTACTAACTTGAGTCCTTGCTAGTTGAGCTATTGTGAGCGTGGGTAGAAACTGCAGGTGTTGTGTGAAGTGCAATGTTAATAAGGATACCCTGTTATGTTACGCTAACGTTATCTTCTGTAATGTTAAGCTACCTCTTTCTGGTTAGCAAACTTGGCTAACGACGAAAAAGTTGTTTGTAAAAAATTGGTTAATGTCAACGTTAGATGCTAAGTTACGTCAAACATTACTTGAACCTGGCCAACGTTGCCTCCATCAACGTTGCTTGGCATAGAAAACGACTTCTCAGGCATGGATCTAATTTACTTATTATTACTGACACAATTCCGCGTGACTTTTGCATAGATTTTCACTTTTCACACGCGTATTTTCATAGTAATTTACGTCTGTCTTTTTATCACGTAGATAGTTAAATTAACATTTATGCTCAAAAATATCCAACATAAATATCACAAGCCCCCTCACCACCACAAAAAAATGATATTCAGAGTCAACGAGTAATTCAATCCAAACCATGCCCTTGAATGTTATAAACCGCCCTGGGCACTGCACTGTGAATGCCCACTGCTTAGGTAGCTAGGATGGGTCAAATGCAGAGGAATAACCCCACGTGTGACTATATTAGACTAGGGATGGGAAACTCCAGGCCTGACAGGCTGTTGTGTATGCAGGTTTTTGCTGCCACCATTAACCAATTATTTAATTAGCCCAATCATTTACATGATCTGATATTTTAGCTACATTCTGCAATATGAACAGCAGCTGACAAATGTTATTGCTCCTGTATGCATGTATTGTAGCGTTTTATTGTGGTCTAATAATTTACGAGTGAATCGTTGTTGGTGTATATGACTAATTACATTACATTACATTACAGTCATTTAGCAGACGCTTTTATCCAAAGCGACGTACAGTAAGTGCATATAGAAAGGTCATCGAAGTAACTACAGAACAGATAAGAAAGCACATTCTTCAGCTATCCCTAGTAACGAACACAGTGCAGTTCACAGTGAACTGGGTAAATCATCTCTACTACAATTATTTTCTAAATAGTATAAACTTGAGTACACAGTTCAACAAGAAGACATACCATGAGGTCCTAGATAAGTATTAGTCCAGGTGGAGCCTGAAAAGGTGTGTTTTCAGGCCACGACGGAAAGCAGGCAGGGTTGGTATTGAGCGTAGGGGAATGGGAAGTTCGTTCCACCACTGGGGAGCTAGGGTGGAAAAGCTCCGCAGTCGGGAGGAGCGAGCGCCATTGACACGGAGGGGGGGAAGTGCGAGGCGCCCTGCTGTAGATGAGCGAAGCGGTCGAGCAGGAACATAGGTCTGGATCAGGTCCTGCAGGTAGACGGGGCCTGTCCTATTAGCTGCAGTGTGGGCCAGGGTCAGAACTTTGAACCTGATCCTAGCTGCAACTGGCAGCCAGTGGAGTGACCTCAACAGGGGGGTGACATGTGAAAATTTCGGGAGGTTAAACACAAGCCGGGCAGCTGCGTTCTGGATCAGTTGAAGAGGGAGTATGGCGCAGGCTGGTAAGCTTGCGAGCAGGGAGTTGCAGTAGTCCAGGCGTGAGGTGACCATAGTCTGGACCAGAAGCTGGGTGGAGTAGGTGGTCAGGTACGGTCGAATCCTCCTGATGTTGTACAGGAGGAACCTGCAGGACCGTGCCGTCGCCCTGATGTGGTCTTTGAAGTCCAGCTGGTCGTCTAGGACCACCCCCAGGTTCTTTGCAGAGCGGGAGGCAGCCACCACGGTCCCGTCAACGGTGATGGAGAGGTCAAGTAGCGGGGAGGTTTTGTGTGGCATGAAGAGGAGCTCTGTCTTGTCGAGGTTGAGCTTCAGGTGATGGGTAGTCATCCATTCAGAGATGTCGGCCAGACAAGCAGATATCCTCTCCTTTACCTGTTGGGTAGAGGGAGGGAAAGAAAGGAAGAGTTGAGTATCGTCAGCATAACTATGGTATGAGAAGCCATGTGAATTGATTACTGAACCAAGAGACTTTGTATAAATGGAGAACAGCAGAGGACCAAGTACAGATCCCTGCGGGACTCCTGTAGACAGGGGATGGGGTGCAGAAACAGAACCCTTCCAAGAGACTTGGTAGGATCTATCAGTGAGGTACGATACAAACCAGGAGAGGGCAGTCCCAGAGATGCCCATCTCAGAAAGTGTAGAGATCAGGAGTTTGTGGTTGACCGTGTCAAATGCTGCAGACAGGTCAAGTAGAATCAGGACAGAGGAGAGGGATGAGGCTCTAGCATTGGAGAGTGCCTCGGTCACGGCCAGGAGAGCAGTTTCAGTGGAATGTCCGGTTCTGAAGCCGGACTGATGGGGGTCAAGCAGGTTATTCTAATCAGCTTGTTGAGCCAGGATAACTGGTGGCAGCAAAAAACCTGCTTACTCACCGGCCTGCAAGGCCTGGAGTTGCCCATCCCTGACTTAGACTTGGATACTTAGAGTTAGACTTAATCTTTATATTTTTCAGCTTTTGAGCTGTATGCCTTTGTCTGTGACCTCTGTGTGTGTGAAAATTCCAAATCTCTGTGTGTGAAATTGATCTCTATGGGAATTGGGGGGTGAGACTAGATTCAGCTGCAAATTACACTGGTACAGTATCGAACAGACATGGCTGTAAGTTATCAAGGGTCTGAGCTATCAAACGAGCCCCAAACCATCACTCTGTTGCATGATATGGAGTAGATGTGGATGGATCACTGCAAGGGTTATTTCTCCTGACTCATTTTCATATAGAACTCTGTGGGGGGAAAAGTCAGGAGAAGAAACCCATCCACATATACTCCATATCTGGCCGTAGAGTGATGGTTTGGGGCTCATTTCATACCTTAGACTCTTGATGACTTACAGCCATTTCGCCAGTCATGTGTTCCATATTGTACCAGTGTAATTTACAGCTGAATCTAGTCTCACCCCCCAATTCCCATAGAGATTCAAATGCAGAGAGGTTATAGTATCGATTGTAACAGTACCTGAAAATAAGATATCGAGTCTTTTGATGTTGATGGGTCACAGACTTCAGGAAGGAACAGTATGCAAAGGATATGCGACCAAATATGAAATATGATACTTTAAAAATATGTTAAAGCAAAGGGTATGAATACTTATGCACATGAGAGATTGAAGACATTTGCAAAAATTTCTAAAAACATTTTTTCACTTTGTCATAATGGGTTATTGAATGTAGATTGATGGGCAAAAATGGCAATTTTATCCATTTAAAAGTAAATCTACAACACAATAAAGTGTGCAAAAAGTTGAGGGGTATGAATACTTTTGAGCACCACTGTATATACTTGTGGGGTCCCCATTGGCACTGGATTGGCACAATCACCTGACTAATCATAATTAGTGGTCATTTCTATGTATGACCTCATAAAAGCAATTACATTTTCTATTGCTGTAAGTTTTTTTCTATTGCTGTAAAAATTGTGGCTGGAGTCACCTCAAGTAATGCAAGTTACATGTTGAGGTTGAAAGCATAACATGAAACCCTCAAAGGCTTGATGCCAAATGTGGTCCATTTAAATTGCAATGCCTACCACATCTTGGTATTTGGCCAAGCAATTTTCCAAAGTTGACCAAGTTGTGGGAGTTGTTAAAAAAAGCTGAAAGTTGCACTACACATTGCTTCTAAAGAATGCAATAATGGAGCAAGTTTCTAGAGGTACCAATACAACTCCCACCAGAGCATGCAAAATGAGATGGGGCAATTGGATTTATGCTGTGTCACCCCATTCCCGGTAGCTCAGTTTATATTCCAGATTTGTGGACCTGGAAACGAACATCTCCCCAATAACTGCTGCTCTGGCACAGCTCAGGGAGTTGTTTTGCAACAAGGGTATATGGGCACAGCTCATGTTAGATTGTGGAATGTGGAAAAATGCTTTGTTGAAATAATCCACTGGTTTGAGAGTAGTGAGATCAGAATTAGTAAAATTATGAAAATCTGTGAAAAAATTCTTAATATAAGGGCTCTAAAAGGCAGCGTGATCACATGTAATGTGGGATATGTTATATGCTAACACGTGGTGACTATGGCTGTGTCAGAATCAGCACCCTTTCATACTGTTAGGTAGGCTTGTTGAGCAGACAGAGACGAGAAAGTCGTTAAGTAGGCAACATTTTCTCGAAATATAGTATACTTAAAACCCCCTGATAATGTACTTACTTCTGGGGTTTCACGGAGTATATTCGGGAGCATACTTTTCAAGCGAAAATGAAGCGCAGCTTCGCTGACGTTTTCCTTCAATAACAACTGAAACAACACGTGACATGGCCGAGCAAGCGTGGGACGTCTTAAGACACTTCCACAGTAGGCTACGGTTGGAAAATAGTATTGAGTATATTTTTTCCGCACTGAACGTCACGGCTAAACGGTGTACATTAAACAGCACACATCTGCCAGTACACTGTACACAGGAGACAAGACGCATTTGATAGGGCTCTGATTCAGACACAGCCATTGTCACAAACATGTCAAATATGATCACATGCAATATGTGTTAATCCATGTAATCACATTTTTTTTTAATGCATGTTTTCACGTCATAGTTATTTCACAGATGATCAAATACATCCATATGTGAAATTGATGTAACTTCTATAAAAGATAGCTACCTACTAACTAGGGCTGGGAGATACATCGAATATTCAATATAATTTTGTAGGGGATACTAAATTAAGCTACGTCGAGAATATCGCTTTGTACTTATACTGCGCTTTTTATGCGGCCAAATTAGTATTTAAAAAACAAATCTTTATTAAGTTATGTGGGCAAATTAGTTTCTTGAAGACCCGGCTAGTTTGGCTGCATAACCACGCAGCACATTGTAGACATAACTGTTTGGGAGGTTATTGGGAGCAATCAACTAGCCATAGCGAGATACAGACAGAAACACAACGCCGGTGATATGGAGATGGTTTGGCTTCAATAGATCAGACGCAAAACAAAGCACTCGAAGAAGATATTTACCAAAGCTAGCAGCACAACTAATCTGTTTTATCTTCTCAAACGGCATCCCGTATGAGGAACGCATGAAATTGCGCGGGCCAGTCACCTCTCCTGTCCCCATCTCCACTGTTACCGTCTCCGTACTAGGGATGTTCCTAACGACTAATTTCCCTGACGTTTAAACGGAAGTTTAAACTTAGACTAGTCGACTAGTCTAAAAGTAAGAAAACACTCAGAAAACAGTCAAAATTTTGCACAATTTAATCTATAAGATTAAACATTGTCCGAAAAAATATTGCGTATATTATAAGAGCCTAATTGAAACCGTTAATCACATTCTTCAATAACCAAATTGAAGAATGAAGAATAACCAAATCGTATTTTAAATGCCGCTGAAATGTGTGGCACTTTGTGCCTTGCATTATGAACATTGCACATTATCCTACAAAACATGACAACAACACACTAAATAAAAGTTAACAAATAAAATTTATTGAAAACAATATTCAACATAACACATTTTTAGGAAACGTGCCTGATTATTACAACGGCATTTTCATTGGGTGAACGCGATCAAAATAATAATCGGTCATCAGAAAAACTACCAATAATAGGCCCACAAAAAAATAACAATTAGGCCTACTGATCGACGTGACATTAGATTCGTTTTATTGGGCTATTCAACAACGCAATAGGCCTACTTACTCTTTCCACCTCGCTGGTTTAACTTGCAGGGCGAACAGGCTAATGCGTTTTGTTTTTTTCCTTCGTTTTCTTTTTTAAATTTTTTTATCCGGCGTTGTGCCATTAAACCATAGCAGAAGGGAGCGCCAGTCAAACCTCAAACGGTGGAAAACGACATGGAAATAGTGATGGAAATATGACATTTCTGTTAGTTTCATCCAGCTGTTTTTATATAGATGAATGGAAACGATTCTAACGATTATGCAAAATGATAGCGGTCAGCTAAAATAATTACGATCAGGCGATTATGTAATAATTGTGACAGGCCTATGTACATCATTTTTTACTTTAACTAGCCTATACTATTCTGATTGTCTATCATTCTGCCTTGTGAATGTTGTGATCATTTATTAGCTAGCACTAGTTTTGTGTATCCCAAATGTACCTGACTCAATATTTTGAATTTAAATAATTTACACACATTAAACAATGTAGCCATTTGAAACATTGTTCAGTGCAAGCATGAGTTTAACCAGGAACTGTTATTCTGTGTTATTGAGGCAGCTCCTGCAAGAAGTTGTGCACATATAATTGCACTAAATAAAGGCTGCTTACATTAAGTATGTGATTCTGATTAAAAATCAATCTGTTAAAGAGTAACAAAGCACTAAAACCACTTATTTTAGATGAGAACTGATACATTTGTTTTTTTTGTAAGTGTTACTGATTGATCCTGAATCTTGACATTTTACTGCAGTCAGCGCAAAACAGCATAAACCCAAAGGATCTGGCTCAAAAGTATCACTAGTGGTAAAATGTTAGGAACTGCATGTCCAGTTTGTTCTTGGCCGAAACTTCATCCAGCTGACGTATTCCTCCTGGTGACTAAATTGAAACCTGTACAGCTACGCCTTGAGGTTTTGGAGCGAGGTTGGGCTACGCCCCAGCAATAAAAGCGGATCTCAGCAGTTTTCTATATAGTTTGGTGGACGGAGAGGAGATGGGAGAGAGAGCCAGCGAGCGATATATATAGCTAGTTTAGCTTTTTTGGATAGTGTAGTACAGTGGTTCCCAAACTCGGCCCTGGGGCCCCCCTGTGTATGCTGGTAAAAAGTAAAAAATTATGAAACGCATGTTCAAAAACCTAATTAGGAGCCTATTGATTCACTTCAATCTTTAATTTTATCATCATTTTCATCATTCATCAACCCGCTTATTCCTGTTCAGGGTCACAGGGGTGCTGGAGCCTATCCCAGCATGCATTGGGCGAGAGGCAGGAATACACCCTGGACAGGCCGCCAATCCATCACAGAGCACTTCAATCTTTAATTTGATCTGTTAAAACATAATTTTGTAACCTCTTTTTATGTAATTGTTGCAATCTAGCACGATAAGCACAATGTGAACATTCTAGTTTATTCTACATGGCATGTATACCTATTTCTGACATAATGAGGCTTAAGAGGGTGAATAATTCCTCTAAACACGAAAAGCACCTAATTAAGAAAAATGTAAAGCTTGTTAAAATTATGGGATTGCAACTGTGGTTGCAAAGAAAACCAGCATACACAGGGCCCCAGGACTGAGTTTGGGAACCACTGGTCTAGTAAGTTATAGTAACCTATTTTTGGTATATTTTGTATGCCTCCGCGCCGGCGATAACCATGGCCGGAGGCATTATGTTTTCGGGTTGTCAGTCCGTTTGTCCCATTCTCGTGAACGCGATATCTCAGGAACGGCTAGAGGGAATTTCTTGGCCTAAACGTCCACTTGGACTCAAGGATGAACTGATTAGATTTTGGTGGTCAAAGGTCAAGGTCACGGTCACTCTGACCTCACAAAAGTAGTTCGTTTTTTCAGTCTAGCTTAGCAAGTAGCTAGCTAGTTAATTTTTTAAAATTAAAATAAATATATAAACATAGTTTACCCAGGAGATGTATTATGCATGCTACACGTTTACCTTTGCAACATCTCTAGTCCCTACAACAGACATTCTCTCTTGGAAAGAGTTCAGTGCAGTGACCACGTGTGCACCCGTTGAAATGGAAACCAATATTGTTGATATCTTGCAGTTAGTGTGATTGCCTACAGCCTGTGTAAAATGAGTAGCCTACATGGCATAGGTAACTATTTGTACAGCGTGTGATTTGTTGTTTGCTGGCCGCCCAGATTTTGGCATTTTTTTTATTTCAAAAGGGGGTGGGGTCTAGATAAACCAGCATGCTTTGTTACCCTTTAAGCTATTTCATGGTAAATCGTTAATATCTAGATGAAGTATATTAAGGCTTAAAAATATTGAGATAATTTTTTTTGCCATATCGCCCGGCCCTACTACTACTAACATACTGTTAATGCTCCATCAGATTTTTTATTCTGTTTCACGTCAGTGGATGAGGTAGATTGCTAAAATGGATAAATAAGCTGTTCTATGTAACGTAGACTGATAAGGTTGCAAATATAATTGTTTCTTCTGAGTATGACTATTAATCAACCACTGTGTCTTTAGCCATTTATTCCATTGCATTGTATATAGCGTTATGCATATATACAAAATGTCTGTTGTAGTAGCCTAATGTTTGGAATGCGTACTGTGCTACTATATAAAGGACAACATATGAATGGAGTAGTAGTTACATTTGCAATACATTGTATGTTAACCTGGTTTTTAGTCATGTAGTTTTAGTATAAAATAGCTTTGTTGTGTATATGTAGTATTTCAGGATAAACTTATGAGGAGACTCTACCCAGTACCTCCCAAGACTGAAAAACCACAGGCGACATTGATCAACCCAGGATCAGTCTCTGAAAAGACATGTGCTAAAGTGAAAACCATTAGAGGCACAATAGCAGGTAAGAAGCAACTCTTAAGTACATTGTAGCTTTATTAAAAACATCCAAAACAATCCAGTTTCCTGAGGGAAATTAAATGATAAATTGTAGGTAACCTTAATTTTTTTGGCTTCCTTCTCTGTTGAAGTGGTAGAAAATTTAAAACACAGTTCAAGAAGGGCTGCGAGCATGACTGAGTGGGTACATCAAGGAAACTGCTTGTTTTTTTAAATGTGTTGCTGTACGTGGGATCCAGAACATATAACAAATGTTTTTTCTGTTCCAAGAACTCAAACCACTGTTACAGCCAAGACATATAGGAAAGAATTCTAAATAAGCCTGCTGGCTTCTTTCTTTCCTTGCACAGAAACTTCTCTTGGTATTGTTCTACTTGTTTTTAACATTGTGCTAAATAAACTAAACTAAACTAAACTAAACTAAACATCAAACGTTTGATGCTCAAATCTCCAAGCCTCAATTGAGTGAGTGTCGCTCTAAACTTTTAATTTATTTATTTTTTTGCATGTTTTCTGACACACTGAATTTACGCCATGATTGGCAAGCGCATACGATATGACTAATTTGCAGTACGACCGCATATGCTACGACAAAATTTTCCTTTTTATTAAGTATTGTCTTAATTATTGCTTTGGTCTCAAAGGAAATAATGTATGAAGGAGACTATTGATTTTATTTTATTTTCCAGTATTTCTTAGTCAATGCGTGGGTGGAAAAGACGCAGCACCTTGATTATATCACGCTGCTGGAAACACTGCATTTTTTCCTTGTGTATTCTAGGAGATGAAGGAAGAAACAGACTGCCACAGAGGAGAGTGTACACCATGCTTCCTCCACCTGAAGGCTACAGGGCAGGTGATGAGGAGTCTGCCAAACTCACTGAGCCAGGAAGCATAAATACCGAAGGAGGCCCAGCTGGTAAGAAGCATATAATCTAACATTTATGGGCTAGTTTTGCAGTTAGTGATACAGCATAAAGCACCAGATTTATGAAGAGGTTTTCCGTCCCCAGGCCTATAAGAGTTTAGGTCCGATGCTGGAAATTCAGTGTCACGATCACTCTCTTTAGGCTTAAAGTAATCTCAGGGAGAAGCAGGTCCACATTGTTGTCCTTGGTAATGTTACGTAAGACATCTGGGATTTTCTGCCTCCACAGACGAGCCCAGGAGTAGCATTTTATATTTGCCACCATATATACTCATTCTGCCTGACCGGTCCATGAATTCATTCATATTTTATTCATGTATCAAATGTCGCATGGTATCCCGCCCATGCACGCTAATAAGACACACTCATACAAATTTTATTCTGGAGGTTCTGGAGTTTACCTCTGCAATGAGTAGCAATGGCAGGGAACCGGACTATGGGTTAGATGACATTGGAATAGCATTTTGAGTACAGGTCTGACCATAAGTTTGGTGTACCACCCACAGGCAGTAAATGCTCAGTTCAGTAACAGAACCCGGATGCAATCTAACAAAGATTTATTATTATTTATTATTACTTGAATAATATGCCATCTTGATGTGTCCCATGTACAATACTACAGTACGTGCGCAGATCCCCATGCCCACCGTTGCATAATCTGCTGCTATGCGACTCACGTTTTCATTCACGTTCCCAGAAATTCATGAATGTTTAATCTTTTTCAGCGTCCTCCGACAGAAAGAATATGGCAGTACATATATCGTTGCGGTGGATGCTCTTCACAGAAAGACCTCTCAAGTCCTTCACTCTTGGGTTTTCAATAGGGCGTCTGAGGACCCTTGGGGGTACAAGAAGGAGGGGTCCCTGTCCAGACTTGATATGCAATGACTTATACAGTGCCCTCCGTAATGTTTGGGACAAATACTTTTTGTTATTATTATTATTGATTTGGCTCTGTACTCCACAATTTTACATTTGTATTCAAACAGTTAAAGTGCAGATTCTCTTTTGCAGATGCTTTTATCAAAGGGTGCTTTTATACATTTTGTTTTCACCGTGTAGAAATTGCGGCACTTTTTATACGTAGCCCCACCTATTTCAGGGCACCGTAATGTTTGGGACAAATGGCTTCACTGGGGTTTTCTGATTAGTCCGGTGTGTTCAATTGCCTCCTTAGTGCAGGTATGAGAGCTTTCAGTATCTAGTCCTGATTCTAAGCTTTTGATTGGCATATATTTGCATTTGTCAACGTGAGGACCGGAGTTGTGCCAATAAAAGTCAAGGAAGCCATTATGAGGCTGAGAAATAAGAAGAAAGAAAACTGTCAGAGACATAGGCAAAACCTCAGGCTTACCAAAATCAACAGTTTCGAGCGTCATTCAGAAGAAAGAGAGCACTGGCGAGCTCAGTAATCGCAAAGGGCCTGGTAGGCAAAGGAAGACCTCTACAGTTGATGACTAAAGAATTCTCACCATAATGAAGAAAAGCCTGTCTGACAGATCAGAAACGGGCGGCTCAGAAACACTCTTCAGGAGGCAGGCACGGATGTGTCGGTGACTACCGTCCGCAGAAGAACTACAACTGCTTCACTGCAAGATGCAAACCTCTAGTAAGCTGTAGAAACAGGATGGCCTGGTTACAGTTTGCTAAGAAGTACCACGGTCTGGGAAAAGGTCTTGTGGACAGAAGAGGCCAAGATTCACTTGGTATCAGAGTGATGGCAAAAGGAAAGGCTGGAGGAAAAGGAACTGCACAAGTTCCAAAGCATACCACCTCATCTGTGAAACATGGTGGTGGGGGCGTTACAGTTTGGGAATGTACGGCTGTCACAGGTACTGGCTCACCTGTCTTCATTGAAGATGCAGCTGCTGATAGCAGCAGCAGAATGAATTCAGAAGTGTACAGAAACATCTTATCTGCTCAAGTTTAAGCAAATGCCTCCAAACTCATTGGACGGCGCTTCATCCTTCAGCTAGACTGGGGCTGTGTCCCAATATTCTTCACTCCCCACCTCCTTTCCTCCACTTCGCTCCTACCCAGAAATATGCAAAACTGTCTGTACGTTTCATGTACAAGTAGTTGCATGTACAGTATACAATATACCTGACATTGCGGTTCACGTTAAGACATTAATTAATACTTAACAATTAATATGTAATTAATATGAAATCAGCAACATTAGATTAGGATACAAAGATCCTTTTCTGGGGCACGGAGGAGAGGAGGTGGTAGTGGACGAAAGGAGGGTGCATTTTTCGAGTATTGGTACGCACGCAATGATCCCAAACATACTGCTAAAGCAACAAAGCTCACCCCAGCTGACTGTGCCTAGAGCACGATCGATTGACGGCCACAGGAAGGAGCTGAAAATCAGAGCCTGTGAGCAAAGCCTTGGACTCTTTTTCAGACGTCATTTTAGAAGTGCTGGCATGTTGTTGAGATGAGGGGTTTTGCAGCCAAAGTTTAACACTCTCTTTCATGCTGTCACTGATTGCGTCGAACCGTTCAAGTGCCTAGAAGAGAGCTTTTAGCAATAAGGTATTATTCCCGACCGATTTTGACAAGGTTCTGAAGTTAACGGAGGACTAGGTGAAGAATAACATTGAAAAATGGGGTGAGGATAACCTATGGGGAGTTGACAGCCATGACAAGGCAGCCCCCCTATTCTAGCATGAGGGGCAGTTCTGACTGAAACTGAAAATATTTGTGGAATGACATCTTGGACAGACATAATTGAACTGAATGTTTTCAGGACACATTTTATGAAATCCTGAGTCGTGGCCACCTTTCTGTGCGTCTCAGGCTCCATTTCAGCAAAAGGGATGTATTGTAACCGCCATGTGCCCATTGTGGCATTGCAGTCAAGGAAGCAGAGCAGTAGATAAAATACAAAATGGCTGAGGGCTAATGCTATCAATCCTTTGTTGAAGATGCAGACGTGTTTCTGAATTTCTATACTCTCACATGGCCTTTATTACATTTCCAATAACAACATGCAGTGGGGGGGTGGTTTCCACCACAAATCAGATCTGGCTAGTGATTGGTAGTCTCTCACAGCACCTTGCTGGTAAGGAAGAGTAGACCACATGCTGTCAATCACTGGCTAGTTTCAACTAATCAAAACTGGAATGTGGAATAACTGATTACTAATTAGTGGGTCGCTAATCCCACCCATTTTGCACAAAACACTGGGGTATGTATACTAATTACTTAATGACATTCAGTTAACATTCATATTCAGTGGGCTATTTATGTTCTTACTTCCTTCAAACATTGAACGCTACGACACGGCTGATATAGGAGCAAATTACTGAGCTCTCTCTAACCCCTCCAGGTGTTCATCATCGACAAGCTTTCTGCGTTGCTTTCATCAGCAAGAAGTTCCTCATACACTTGAATTGTAGCTGCTGTTAAAAACCTAAACGATAATTACTATTTATTTACTGAGGTAAGAGGATAGTGCCCGTCTTTCATTATCGAAATAAGGACAAGTGGCACGCACAATGTTAAAGCTCCCAAGGCAGACATTTGGTAGTAGTAGTAGTAGCAGCAGCACTTGTTTTCCCTCTAGAGCGGAGTTGCATGCGATTGTGTATCGTAAAAAGCCATTCCGTTGTAAATACTGCAGGAATTTTCCGTACATACCAACTGGGGGTACATCTCCACTGTTCCGCGGAGAAGCAAACCATATTTTTTATTTTTTTTATTTTTTTTATTTGCACCATAGTGCCCTGCAAGCCCCATCATTCTGACAAACAGCCCCCAGACTGCCTGGAGTTCCAGGACCGCAGCCGTTAGTCTTCCTCCTGACCCGGTGCCTCGGGGGGCCGGGGTATCTGTCTCTGAGCGCCGGGCCATTGGCCCCCGGATAGGGTGATGTCACAGCTGTCTGTGAGGTCACCCGAGGGGAGGAGTCAGAAAGCAAAAATGGAAACGAACCTGCAAATGAACAGCTTCCACATTAAACGCTTTGAAATGTTCTGTTAGGTCGGGTGTGTTGAGCACCGTTCGGCGAGTGTGTCATCCCCATAGTTTGATCACAGGCATGTGTGTTTTGCCCGAGGACCAAATTAATGGAGAAAGGGAGGGAATTGAGCAGCTTGTTTATGCATAAAGGTTATTCTCTGGATCAGGAAACATGGTGAACAGAAACGATCACAATTTTTGTTATATTTTAGCAAAGGAAATGGAACACAGCAACATTTCCAGGCAATTAAATGAGAAATGTTTTAATTGGACAAGATGTCTGTAGGACAGCCGGGAGTTCGATTCTCACCATGGCATTTTCTGCGTTGTGGTCAGTTACCCTTGCTGCTTTCTGCCTGTCTGAATAAAGCAAAAGAAATGATAAAAAATGAAAGGATGGCGAACTTTCCCACTGTCCTTTTTAGTTTTAATCATCATTTAATGAATGCAATTTTTTATTTTGTTGTGTTTTCATCACTAAGCTACCAGAAGGAATGAGTAATTGCCTTTCTGTGTTTTGAACACTGACACTGTAATTTATTAGGCCCAAGGAATAAATAAATTAAGTCTGCGTGTACTTTTAAAATGTATTTATTTTTTAAAGCGGAGACCCAAGATGAGAGAAACCCCGAGCCGAGCAACTGCGGACACCAGAGGAGGCGGAGAAAGAGGAAGCGCATTGGAGGGACAGAAGGAGGAGGAGGTGTGGAGGAGGAGAGGGATGCAGGCGGTGCCGGGGAGGACAAGGTCGGGACAGCTGCAGGGGACACAAAGATCAGCAGGAACAAGAGGAGGAAGGAGAAGAAGAGGAGACGCAAACAGAGGCTGCTCTCTCTGGGCCTCCTACCCAACGCCTCCGCAGTGGAGTTCACCTACCAGCCAGACCTGGATGAGGAGGAGGAGGAGGAGGAGGAGGAGGAGGAAGAGTGTAGGGAAAAGAGGTTGGCGGAGTTGCTGGACTTCCTCCAGGCCACACGGGAGATCTGCCTCTCTGACCGTAAGCGTCCCTCTCACCTTAGGGCAGCGGGGCTGGAAATGGCACTCCTAATGTGTAGCAGTTTGAGCCATTCCAGGCTAGAAACTCCAACTGGGTTACCATGCAGAATGGAAGCCTCCAGCAAAGTGTTCTCTCAGGGCGTAGCATGCGACTTGTAAAACCTGGGATGGCTCAAGACTGCCTTGCAGTGGGAGTGCCATTTACATCCCTGGAAGTATTCAGTGTCCCAGCTTTGGCTTTTTCCTGGCTAATTTCAGTACGCATTCGTCTACCAATCAATCCTTGAAAGTTTGAAAAAACTGCCATGCTCAGTCCTCCCTTTAACTTAATACAATATTTAAATCTGTTTTTAATATTGTGAAGTGGGCCCCGTTTTGCTAGTGCTGGTCACGTATGCATAAATCTTGAGCCTCATAATATATCTTTATTAAGAGTAATTTACAAATTTACTATGCATGCTGATTCTCTTCAGGAGTCGTATTGTGATAAACATGCTCACAATATCAACATTCATGGTGCTGTTACATAGCCAGCTTTCTGCTGCTGTTAATTTGGAACCAACTTCTTCTGTTGTAACCTGTAGTCATATTTTGCATGCTCAAAAAGTTTGGTGAAGGTTGTTTGTTTCATTAGAGTTCATTCAGGCTTTTTCTTGACTCAAAATCATGCAAAGGTGGTGACTTTGGTTAAACCCCAGCCACAATTTCTAGGGCGAATGAGTTGTTTTGAAATTCATCTGATTCATATAGTAGACATTCTATGGCATCTATTTTACCCTAGTTTTACAGTTAGGAACCTTTGCAGGGGAACAAGATCTGCGATCTCACGTATGCAAATAAGGGTGGATGTACGGTAGTTAAACTCTAGCCACAATCCCAAGGGCGAATACATTATCTGAAACCCGTCTGATTTATATTAAATAAATAGACATTCTGAGGAATACATTCCACCTCACCTTTACTGAGTTATAATCTTTTGCTTTTGCAGTAGAAAAAGATTTACATGGAGATTTGTATTGCCTTATATTCAAATGACCCCTATTTTGGCTGATCTTGTAATAATGATAGGCCAGCAACAATTTGTATAACATAGCAATGTGAAAACCCACCTGATTTAGAAACTAGACATTTAGAAGAATCAGGTCCACCACACCATTATATAGTACGTGTCTTTTGTAATATGATTTTGAATTGCCCAGTCTATAGGCCCAAATGGGAATTAGATTTTTATTTTTCTTCAATTAGTTTAGCAACGTTCGTATAAAGTACATCATAGAACAATTTCCTGTTCCTGTTTTATTCTACTGCAGCTCCATAAAACATTTATATATTTGTAGTCAGAATTAACACCACAGGTTGTGCTGGGTTTCTCCTGCCCTTGAAATAAAGGTGAATAATTGAGAATATGTTTTGGATAGTTAATTATGAAAAGTAAATAAACCATGAATTCATTATTATCTGTGAAGTTTAAAAAAATATTTATTTTAGCTAGTAACGACCGCTAAGTTACAATAAGTTTGATAACTTTCTTAGCAAGCCGTTAGCTAGCATTAGCAGCCAGAAGTGTAGATGGCACAGGCTACCATAAATGTTGATGATACATGTAGCTTGATGCCTATTGAAAAGAAAACAAACCTGACATAGTCATATTTAGAAAAGAATATTTGACTGACTTGTAACCTTAACATGACCTCCTCAAATGTCTTCAGTTGCATTTCAGTTTGAACATCGCTTTGAAATAAAACCGCGTTAAAGCTAACTGCAATTCATAGGTTTATGTTAAAATGTCAGTTTTATCTAGGATGACCATATATTAACAGGGGCAGGCGAGTGGTGTGAACATAAATACTAGGCTATTTGTTTGTTTCTATACGGTCTATGGGCCGAGAAAAACATAACCCGACATTTTATGAATTTAGAAATTCCTACCTGGACGGATATTTTTGGTCCCCAAATAGAAAGAAATGTTGAACTTTTGAGATATTTTTTTTCATGAAAAAACATTAGACTGACCTTCAGAGCGGTAATTAAGTCTCTTGTTGACAGTGCTGTCAACTGAACTCCTCTCGCCTTCCTCCAACCCAGGTTGCGTGCCTGAGACGGCCCGGATACCAGACGCGGCGATGCAGAGCCTGACGGCCGGCCTCGCCGCTGACACGACGCCCCCTGCTGACCTGCGCCGGCTGCGCCGCCTCAAGGCCCTGGTGGTGCTGCGGGACGCGGGCGGCCTGGCGGGAGCCCTGGAGGAGTTCCGGCGTGGCGCAGGCATGCCCCCCGGTGCGTGAGTCTTTCATTAGTCTGATATGCCCAGGCCACCTTTCGTTCCCTCTGTCTTTGCGCTGTCCGTCTCGCGCTGCCAACACACAACTGTACACGGCCCAGGTAATGCGCCAGCACTCCGCAGTGTGCGCGTGTATGCGTGATTGTGTTCAAGTGCGAGAGAATGTTAGTGCATGTGTGAGTGTGTGTGCGTGTGTCTGGGTGCGTGTGTTTGTGGAGCATGTCTTTATGTAATCAGGTGTGTATGGAGCACATTTGTCTTTGTCATCCGGTAGGTCAAATGAGAACTCCCTTCTCATTTGCAGAGAAGACACGAGTCGTCAAAGTGTGTAGGGAATGCAAGGGATTGGGCAGCCAATCAGGAGTAGAGGGATGGTTGTGCACGTATGGTGATGATTGGCCTGTACTGGATCAGTGGGAGCCTGTATTTCAGTTACATCGCTGCACGTACTGGAGCGTTTCGCGGCGACACGACTAGCCTACAGATACAGTCAGGTGGTCCGAATCATAGAAAAGAAGTGGGGGATTAAAAAAAATAATATATATACAGTTGAACCTCGATACAACGGACTAATAGGGGGGAGCAGTTGTCCGTTAAAGCCGTTTGTCCGTTGCAGCGAATAATGCAAAATATCACTATAACAAGAGATATGTAGCGCACAACAACCAGGCAAACCGACGCTTGTACGCTTGTAAACAACACGTGCGCGCCGCCAAGCGGACGCTTACTGAAGTAGCGGTCTCGGTTCGCTTCATCCGGGAGTTTTAAACGTTCGGACCAGAAATTCACTCTAGCAGATTGTGTCCGTTGGATCCGGAATCCGTTGCATCGGTGTCCGTTGTATCGAGGTTCAACTGTATATATATATATTTTTTTTTTAAGAGCGGTTCTGCAGCACCACGGCCCGCGCGTCTCCGCTTTGCCATTTTCCGGGTGTCGCAGGTCCTCGTCACGCCTCGGCGGACACCTCCCGAAAACAGAGAGGCGGAATCAATACTCGGAACCCAGGGCTGCGTTTCAGCGCCTCGCTTCCCGCTCCCTAGACACAAGTCCCCTAGGTTCTGCTGCTCCTGCTCTTTTTCTTTACTTCAGCCTTGAATAAATTTTTATTCGTGTTTGTTTAACCTTTATCTGCCGAGCAGGATTGCACGAGGTCACCTTTCATTTACATCGACGTCCTTGGGTGGAAACGGGAAAGGAGTTTGTGAATTGCGTATCCAGTCAGCCGCACAGGAATGATTATGAGGGTGGGTTTGGAAAGGTCATGCAGTGAGGCTGTGCCAATTAAGACTTCAGGACTACTTAACAACCGGGTCTGTGAAGAGCTGCACGGCGTAATTAATGTGGTAACCCTGTCTCGGCATTCATTTTACACAGGATGGCCTCTTGCAGCACAGTGTCCGCATCACTCAAAGGACATGCGTTCACACTACAAAGGGAAGGGACTGTGAGAGTGACCCTTTAAAATGGCCTTTAAAAGATTTTCCCGTAGTGGTTTCTTGCTTTGTTTCAACTGTTGAAAGGGCTTTTGGGTGGTACACTGCGAAGATATGAATTACACATACACATCCATTCCCATCATATACCTTGCAGTTTTTTTTTTGGAACCTGCTTGATGTATTTCTGCAAGAAAGGGGGGTTTGAAAATACTAAGGAAACGGTCCGGGTTTCAGTAGCTGCTGGAAACAGTCCAAGTTTCAAGAATCAAAGAGCTGACTCTTTGAGAACACCGAGTCCTCTTGCATGAAAGTAACGCCCACTTCTCGTTTACACAGCGGAGACGTCTGCCATCTGCACCTTGTTTCGCTACTGGCTGACGGACATCCTACCGGCGCGGAGCGATCGGAAACCAGGTGGGAGCCCCGCCCCAACGTCTGCGATTTAGCGGGAACCTACGCTGTTGGAGAGACATTTTTATTTATCGAAAGAAAGAAATCAATTTTCATTAAATTTTTTTTATTGTTGAAGAGAAGTGTATGTTAATTTGTAATTGGTCTTCGAGTACTTTATCCCATTTCTTTCCCACAACAACCGTTCATCTGGGAATTGCAAACCATTGGCGGTTATTCGTCTGTTGGCCCTTTGGGACTGGGCATTGTGGAGCGCTGCCTGTGTTGCTTTCCAAGGAAATGTGGAGCACTAATTCCGTGCAGCTTTTGAATTGGCCTTTTCACAAGCTTACCCTACTGAATCGTAAACGTCAACGCTCCATTCTAATCCCGCTCATTGACATAACTGTCATCTAAATCCCCTTATCAATTTGACCGCACTGTTATCTCCAGTCAGTTATCCCTAATCCACGTGATCTCGCACTATACCCGGCGGCAAAGGGGAACGTTCATCACCTCGGCACCTTGTTTTGCCGTTTTCACAGCCACCGCTTCCCCAAGTACGCTAACCGTTCGTATTCATTTTGCATAAGGTTTTCATACTGTTTCTATTGTTTTTGTTCAATAAAGAGTACAAAAGGCATAAACAACACAATGGCCATAAACAACACAATGGAACGACAAAAAAGAGAAAAAACAAAGAAGCACGACAGGACAAGATGATGATGATTATTATTACATGTATACATAAAATAGATAAGTTTTAAAAAAACGTGTTTCAATTGTCTATGGATCTTTCTGTATTATACCAAGAGCACAATTCCTTTGACAAGCCTAGTATTTATTTTGAGGAATGTTTTCTAAAGTAGCCCTTATGCAAACGCCATTCCATTAATGACTAATTTACCCAATTTATTTTGTTCAATTAACTGATGTTAAGAAAAAGACATGTTCATTTAGTTGTTCACATAGTCCTTGTTTTAAAAAAAAGCCGTTCTGTATTAGCCTTAACTGTACCTCAGAAGATTAACTTCAATCAACCATTTTTCATTTAGAATGAGGTTGTTCCACAATGCTCACAATGGACATTTTCAAAAGGGAATAAAATGGTGGAAAAAAAACCTCAAATGTGCCAATGTGGCAAAAAACTGAAAATGATTCCCTGGCCCCTTTGAAAGCCGTAAAGCTACATTTGATCTGAAATGCTGGGATGCACAAATAAATGGCACATTTACACTCTAAACAGATGGGCAATCTAAAAATATTTTTTTTTTTTTTAAATGATGCTTATAACAGCTGGAAAAAGTTTATCTATACAGTATGAGAAGGGACTGAGTATTCCTATTAGCTCCAAGGCAAGAATAATCATTATTTGTCTAGCACCTTTTCCTAAACCCAAGGACACTTAATATGAGTCACATGATAAAGCTTAACAGGCAATGAAAGAGTGAAATGGCATTAACCCCCCTGCCCCACCTCACTATTTCTACATTCAATGTCACACTGGGCCACAAAGCTCTCAGAGTGAAATGCGCTGTGCAGGACCTACAGTATATTGTGAACAAGAGCTCAAGGTTTAGCGTTTGACATTACCCAGCAGGCCGATTAATGATCCGCTGCGCCGCTGCATTTCTTTCTTTTTTTTTTTGGGAGGGAGGGGGGGGGGTGCATGTCGGGTGAAGCATGGCCCGGCCTGGCTGCGGTACGGGCCCGATACGACCTCCCCGCTTCCCCTGCCAGGACTGCTGAGGTTACTAGCAATAAATAAGGGGGGCGGGGTCGGGGTCGGGCCACAGCGATGCGGTTTTATTGCCCGTCTGCGGCTCCACTATAAGGAGAGCGGCCAGCTACCTGGACGCGTCGGTCCACCCCGAGATCTCACTTCGTTTTAATACTGTGCACTTTGTCAGGCTAGCGGAGTGTGCTTGTCAGGATAGTTCACTGCTAACGGTACAGGTGGATTTAGTAGGTCTTCACGAGCACAAGCCTAGCTCTTAATTTAACACTAGATATATGTCTTCAGGTTAGGTGACTAAGATGGCGGTATTGTTGATTCTAGTACATCTTGCTACACTGACGCAGTTGTTAATTATCCTTATCTGCACTACTGCATTATATATGTATCACCCCCGGTGGGAGATGCACATTAATGCTGGCTGAGATGAGCTTGCTTTACTGTGAATAAAAAAAACACTGTTTTTTATATATTATGCTTGTTTGGTGAGCATAATTTAATTTTAAGACATCTGCCCAAAAATGCCCTGATGCATTCAAGAACAGAAATATACTTTGTGTTTGTATATGCATGTATATGCATGCATGTACTTATGTATTTCCAGTGAATGTGTAAATTAACAAAATTGAGAGATGTAAATTGTTTCAAAGACCTTTGTTCTTCAGAGTGCTTTTGGAAGACAGTGGCGTGCACCAGTTGTAAATAGCAAGTCCAAAGCTCATGGGGAAGGTTCATTTTCACAAAGGAATATCTGGGGTATTATTACAGGGTGTTAATAATAACACAAATCCTGACTATACTTTAAAACTCAATTATCTCTAAATAGAGAATGGTCGCACATCCAATAATAAAAATAAGACCGAATACTATTTTACCATTTATTCATAGGTTAACGCCTATCAAAAAGACCTATGAATAAATGGTAAAATAGTATTCAGTCTTATTTTTATTATTGGATGTGTGACCATTGTCTATTTAGAGATAATTGGGTTTTTGAATTTCTTGTGGAATTCCATTCGTTGAAGCTCAAATTTTCACAACCCTTTATACATTAATAGCTTTAGATTTAATATGCAGGGTGGCACCTGTTTGGCAGTATCCTCAGGGAGGGAGGGGGGGTTTCAGTTGGCAGGGTTGTCCTGGTCTCGTGCAAGAATGACTCCTGTGATTGATCGTAGGCCTGCAGCCTGTGTGCGCCGACTGCAGTTAAAGTGGCAATCCAATCAGCCGCTCGACTGTGGAGAAATAATCTCCAGATTAAGAAATAATCTGTGTTCATTCATCATTTTGATGCAAATTGTTTTTTTTTAATGTACATAAAAATTTTCAAACATATAAAAAAATGGTAAAGCTTAAATTTGGTTGTTGTAGATGCAACCCAGTAGCAAGCTACTGTATATCAAAATGATTACTCCCATCTCCTCTGTCCTGCATTTGCTGGAGATATCATCCTCTCCAGACAGTTATTGTAGATTTTCAGGTGTTTAAAGCAAGATGGATATTGATTGAAGCAAAAAAACTTGCTCAAGCATAAAAGCACTGTCCCACCCTGGATTCAAGCTTGCAACCACCATTGTTGTCGCACACATTCACCACTATGCCACATATACCGTGTACTTTTTCCATAAGCACAATTCAGTCAATTTCAACACATTTTTAGTATGTTTGTTCTCAACATTACGTGGACATGAGTATGCAGTATGTGTAACAAATTTACATTAATTAAGACTGAACCTGGTGGTATACAGTTTAAATATGTTCCTTTTATGTTGAATGGTGTTTTTTTTTTTAATAAACCAGTTTTATTTATATATGTAGACAAGCACCCGGTATCATGTTTAATGCCACTAAAAATAAAGACCGTGTTGTAGTTCTGAGGATAATATTTGAGATTATCTGTTGGCCTCCTTTGATTTTACTGTAAAAGGAACAATAAAAAGTCTCACCCACGTTTCAGGTAAGATGCCAGCTTTGTGGCCTATTTTTACTTTATAAAGTAAGATTTAGGGGAGGGTAATTGCCTGTTTTTTTTATTTTTTTGAAGGATTGGGGGGTTCCCAGGCCATTGTGAGATGGCAGAAGCACCTCCAAACCATTGAGGTAGTCTCAGATGGGGGTGGGGGCACAGAAGACAGTGGGGTGTGCAACTCCAGGGACCGACAAGGCCATCATTTCTTTCTTCAGGAAACTGCATCCTCAGAAAACTGAATACCCTCATTTGCAAATGAGCATTAATTATTTGTGACAGGTAATACCCTAGTCTATAAGCTGCCAAGGCTGTCTGCAACCTGTTGACATTTCCCAGTCTAGTTTTGTTCCTCTTAGGCTTGGCGGCTAAACACTTAGATCTCTTCCTGCCGTGAGGTCGGATGAGTCAGTCCGTCCACAGGGTGCCGGCTTTGTGGTTTACACAGTTAAGGGAGGCTTTATAAAGACTGGGCGGGCAATGTCGTGACTCTGAGAGGTTTCTGGGGATCCAGACATCCAGAATAGTCTTCCTAGCACTCCAAAAGGGAGGAGGAGCAGAGTGGCTGTACCAATGAAGAATTCCAACATGTTATACTTGAAATAAAATCAGGTACTGTGAAGATGTTTTTCCAGATACGGAGGCCGAGTCCTGGGTACATCCGCTACCTGCAGGTGAGTATGCCCCTCAGAGCACCCATGTTGTGCATCATTAGAGCGCACTAGGTGGCAACTAATGTACAGGTACATTTTTAACATGTATTAGCGGGTTGCCTCCTGCATCTGCATTTAACAGGCACTGACTTTTAGCTTTTCTTGCCCTGGCCCCCATAAGAGAGACACACACACACACACACGTCACTTTATTAGGTACACCTGCTCGTTAATGCAAATGGCCTGCTCCTCCAAACAGCAAATCACATGGCTGCAACTCAATATATAAAGCATGCAGACATGGTGAAGAGGTTTAGTTGTTCGAACAGACATAGTGGTTCCAGGATCTCAGAAACAGCTGCAATCCTTGACATTACGGTCTCTAGAGTTTACAGAGAATGCTGGGATAAACAAAAAAAAACAAAAAAACATTCAGTGAGCAGCAGTTCTGTGGGCAAAAACACCAGGAGAATGGGCAGATTTATTCAAGCTAACAGAAAGGTCACAAATAATAACGGCCGCCTAGAACAGTGGTGTGCAGAAGGGCACCTGAATGCACATGTCAAACCTTGAAGAGGATGGTCTACAGCAGCAGAAGACCACACTGGGTTCCACTACTGTCAGCTAAGAATATGAACATGAAGCTACAGTGGACATACGATCACCAAAGTTGGACAATTGAAGACTGGAAAACCATCGCCTAGTCTGACATCTCGATTTCTGCTGGGACATGCCGATGGTAGGGTCATAATTTGGTGTAAACGGCATGGATCCATCCTGCATTGTGTCAACGGTGCAGGCTGGTGGTGGTGGTGTAATGGTGTGGGGAATATTTTGTGGGCACACAATTGGCCCCTTAATACCAATTGAACATTATTTGAATGCCACAACATACCTAAACATTGTTGCTGGTCATGCGAATCTCTTTTTTGCCACATCCTTTTTCAATTGGATACTTCCAGAAGGATGAAGTGCCATATCACGAGGCATGCATCATCTCAAGCTGGTTCCACTAACATGACAGTGACTTCAGTTTCCCCTAATAGCCTGCACAGTTCACATTGTTGTGTTTAAAAGACGGATGTGGAACAGCGTTTTATTGAAGTAACTTTCTCTTTTCAGTTCCCAATTCCAAAACATACGGCAAAATTCACAGAATTGTGACACTGCAGAGTACAGAACACGATAATGTTTCTAAACAACGTAAAGATGCAACAGTCAAATGGCGAATGCATAACAGCGTTTTGCTGAGGTAACTTTTTCTTTTTAGTTCCCAATTGGGCAAAATGCCTTTTCGCAGATTTGCGACAGTGCAGAATACAGAATGTGGTAATGTTTCTAACCGATGTAAAGCTGCAACGGTCAAACGGCGAATGCATAGCAAGCAGATAAAAACAGCTGCAGCATGAATACAAGTATCTTAATCCAATAGAGCAACTTTGGGATGGGAAAGGTGAAATGGGAAATTCGCAGCATGAATGTGTGGCTGAAATTGTGGGCAGCAATGTTTTACACAAATTCATTTGCCGATTTTCTGATGAGGGAACACTTACCTCAAGCGATAACAATTTGATTGTTCAAGTTCTTAAAGAGTTTTTCCCAATGCAGGTGTTTGCAGAAATGAAATATCTTAAATTAAGCTCTTGTTGTGGATAAACCCTACTTTCACATTTCAGTATTTTATACTCTTACCACTTAATTGGAAGTCATGTTGGGTTCCACTTAAAAATAGCTATGTTCCCTGAACAGCTGCTCCTCCCAAGAGCACACAGCCTGATTTTGTTAGACGGTCTCGTAATGGGGAAACTGAAGCAAAAATGGTTGTGTTGCATCTGAAAGTATTGTTTCCCATTATAGTGACACCAGGGCTGTACTTCTCCATCCCTAGAGGACTGAACGTTGTGTATGCCTAATATTTGATCCCAACCAACTTAACTCTCGTAAAGGGAAATTCCTCCCTTGGCTTTTATTTTATTTGTAGAAGAGTAGCTATTGCCCTGATTAAAATGAGCTATCTGCCAACTCTCTACATGTAATGAGTGCAGAGATATAGCCCCAAACTACTGAGCATGCTCCAGAGTAAAATTGAGTAAAATAGAGTAAATAGAGTAAAATTGTGATTAATTTAGTAGCGGAGAATCAAACGCAGAGGTGAGGGAGATCAGACAAGTCACCCACACAGATGAGGACCAATAAGGGAGATATAATACAAAAAGAAGAAAAGAAAAACAGGAACTAATTCCTGACAGCAAAACTGCTAAAAGAAATCTACCCAGGAAAATAGGGTGAACTCGAATAGAACGAGTGAAACACAAATCTAAATCTCCCGAACTCAATACCAGAGCCCAAACAGGAGATTAGAAAAGCAAAGAAAACACCTTCGGAATGTAACTAAAACGTCCGATAGAAGGTGAAACAAAACAAAACCACCAAAAGAAAACACTGTCTCGTAGAGAACAGCACAGGAATAAATAGCGCAGAATGCTAACAGGAGGAAACACAATCCTATACCTGAAGAAGCTATAAGCAAGTCCCTCATGAACATAAACAAGTTAATATCACAAGGTCGCTTAAACTTGGCTATACCTGGCTCAATGTACAAACGAATGACAAAGAAGCACCGGAGAAGCGGAAGTGAGGAACTTAAATACCCCGCAGGTAGCAGCACAGGTGATCTGAATAATGAGAGAGGCGAAGCAAAACCCCGGGACGGAACAGTGGAAAAAAATCTGATGGATTCTCAATAGGAGATAAAAGACGAGAACCGCTGCGGAACAAGAAAACAATAACCCACGAACCATGACAAAAATTGGACGGGCGCTTGCAGTCTTTGGGCTTTTGTCAGACAATGGCAGTCACAGCCACACCTACTGAATACAAACGGAGGGGCTGGGCGTTACTTCTTGGCCTGGAAGCCGT
Organism: Ilyophis sp. 1 JC-2022; assembly: GCA_022702515.1. Classification (NCBI taxonomy): domain Eukaryota; kingdom Metazoa; phylum Chordata; class Actinopteri; order Anguilliformes; family Synaphobranchidae; genus Ilyophis; species Ilyophis sp. 1 JC-2022. The sequence goes on along the minus strand of CM040406.1, from coordinate 22,197,709 downwards.
TCTTCAAGAGAGGCTAACGTTACTCGCTACCAAGCTAGCCACTAATAGAAGAAACAGTTTATCTGGTTCAGTTCAGTTTACTGTCATGCTTTCAATGCGCCTTGCTGTAGTGTGGCAAATTGCAAGGGTTTAAGGTTGGCGATGGAATAAAATTTTATCGGCTACCAGAAGATGAGTGTGAGAGAAAACAATGTTGACTGCCAATTGGGAACGGTAAATATCCTCCAGAAACACCTGAGACACAGCTAAATAATGTCTGAATGTGTAGAAGGTGCTTTTGCACGTTTGATTTTGAGGAGAACATTCGGATGAGACGACTAAACATAACGTGCGACCATCGGTTAGCTCGGTCAACGGCCCCTTCGCCTAGTATGGGAGGCATCTCCAAATTGGATGTGTGTACACTGCCCCTGTGCGGGAGTTGCTTTGGCCAGCCGCTAAGAGAGACTTAATCAGTTACGTCTTGAACCGTTAAATGAGGTTAATGTTGTGTCGTGCTGGAATTTCCATTCAACAGCTGAAAACACCAACGCCCCAGTACCTGTATCGGACAACAGTAGACATTTTTTTTTACCGTGGTTACACGTGCAGCCTTTTTAGCACATGACTATCAAACAAATATGTCATCAAAGAAATGTTTGGGCCAATTAAGTAATTAGGACCAGGAGTTGCTTGGCATAAAACCTGGAAACAGATCGGCCCTTGTTGCGCACAGCTGGGTTTCCTGCTGGCTTGTTCACACCACTACAGGCTTATCATTTTGTGTGTGAAACAGAAATGAAGTGCTGGAAGAGTTTCCTCTGGTAATGCTATCAAAGGCTATTTACAGAGGGATGCCAACTGTCCAGATTTGTCACTGTGGATTGTTTCCAAGCCATGCACAGTAAAATGTTCATTGAGAATTCAACCCTTGGAGTTTATAGGAGTCAAAAAAATGTACTCTATAAATTACAGTCATGGTTAAATGTATTCTTACCAGTGTTGATTTAAAATTTAACATTTTTGCTGAGTAGCTCATTACAGAGACCACATATTTGTTTCTTTCTTTTGTTACAGACAAGATTTCATAAAGCAATGGAGAGGACTGGCGGCTTGGCCATGTTGCATGGGGTGTTGGGAGTTGCGGTTTCTGGGTAAACTCAAGGCAGCTCACCCTGCACCACAGGCCCTCCGCCCACATCCTGCAGGGGGAGACCTCGTTCAGCTTCTGTCTGATGGAGAGGGAGAAAGAAGAGAGCCAAAGTCTGAGTCCAGGCCCGGCAACACAGAGACGCACCTTGGCCCGCCAGAGTCTGTTCGACAGCTCGGGCGTCGGCCTGGCAATATACAATTTGCAGATTACACATACCGTACTTTGTGTAGGGTGGAGGGTTCATGAATAAGAAAAACCTAAACAGGGTCCAGCCTACTCTGTATGTAGTAACCAGCAAGCATGGCTATTGGCTACATACTTTAAGACCCATCTGGTGAAAAGACTGGCCAAAAAGAAGGTACCCATCACTGCAACAGTATTTTCCAATATGTGGTCATGGGCACTTGGTTCAAATTTTTCATTCGAATATTCATTCTGACTCATTTCCTTTTTTAAAGTGTAGTTCTTACACTTAGGGGATAGCGATTCCAGTATTCAGTACCCATTGTTTCACTTGGTTTAGGGTGTGACGGGTCTTCCAATTACAGGCAAAGTAAATCATTTGGCTTAGGCTTCCTAACAAGATTAATCTCTTCAGTCGGCAGTTTTGTGCCTAAAGAGTTTAAAGTCTCGGACACCATTGGCACAGGATGCTGGTGGCACAGATGGCGTGCCGCCACGCTCCTTCGGCAGATTGCCATTGATTAAGTGCAGGGGCAGTGTACACACATCCAGCTCCTTCAATTGATGTCAATGGATAATGGCCCCCATCCATTCATTATGTTAACATAGCACTCAGTGCATGCAGGGAGAGAGCAAGGCATTCTGAGAGTGAATGAAAGGGGTTTTTTCCCCATAGACTTGCGGCTGGTGTTCTTCCCAAATGGTTCTTGCATTCCCTTTTAGTATTTCCAATATTTGTATTGTTGCTTGAGTGATGTCAAGTTTGATCATATTATTTTTCTTTATTTTAGGCTTACTGAGGTCAGTGGAAATATACTGAAATTCAAAAGGCACTGATGTTTCTATCAGGGATCACACTGTATTAATCTAATATTTCAGTGTTGTTCACACATTGATTAAGTTAATTCACATGTATGTATTTAATGTGGTTTTGAATGGCAATGATTTTTTAAAATATACCTTTATATTTACACAATATACATATTACAGTAGTTTTGTGTTAAAACTATTTTACACAAAACCATGTACTGAATTTTATTTTAAAGAAACTAATGTTTTTTTCTTGAACTTGGCACTTAATACTGATATGCTGTCATGCTAACAATACAGTGGATTTTAGCAGATACACAGCTTCTGGCCTCTAAAGCATTTATTATCTTTTTTGTTGTTGTTGTTGTGGTACTTAAGCTCTTATACCATTAGATAAATGTATGTACTTGGATGTGTTGGACTGTTGATATAAACGGATGCAATGTAATATACTGCACTCTAGTTCCAAAAGGAAGAGCACCCCCTGCTGGCCTGTCAAGCCCACTAGCTGGAGTTTTTGAATGTAATGAGATTACAATGCTGGCAAATTAGCAGAACAGCCCACTAATCCGCTGAAATGATTTGTTATTGACCAGTCTTGTGTCAGAGGTATTTTATTGTCTTCTAACAGCTAAAACTAGACTGGGGTCGGTAATTTATCAGTTGAAACTCAACACTTTTAAATGCAGGCCTTTTGGAGTCTTCAAATGTGTTGGTTCAGATATTTAGTTGGAAACTATGGAAGCATATCCTCCGCGCCAAAATTCTAATGAAAATGCAAATCGTATTGCATTTCGTTTACTTTCGATGTGCGCAAAAATCATGACATAATTCAAATGGAAATGCAAAAGGCCATTTTGCGTTTTCATTTTCAAGTTAATGTATGCACTTTATCTGACAATTTGAAAATGTTAATGCAAATCCATTTCACATTTATGTTTTCTCGCCCTCTCGACACAACCCTGCCATAATTTTAATTTAAATAAAAAAACACATTTGCATTAGCAGTTTCTTATTGCAATCGCATGATCCATGACAAAAAGGAAATGATCATTCAATTCGCCATTTAATATATCGTTGTCATGCTTTTGCGGCACAAGCGTGACATAATTCAAATGTAATGGCATTGCATCCGTTTACATGATAATTTCCGTGTGGTCACGCAAAAACCCTGCCAAAACTCCGAACTGAACATGCAAACTGTCAAAGCATGCCCATCAAGGCGGGGCCTTGAATAAAGGGGCGTTACAGGGGACCGTCAAACCACTGAATGTTATGGCGAATTGAATTATCATTTCCTTTTTGTCATGGATCATGCGACTACAATAAGAAACTGCTAATGCAAATGTAGTTTTTCATTTTAATTTACATTATGGCAGGGTTGTGTCGTAGAGGGCGAGAAAAAATAAATGTGAAATGGATTTGCATTAACATTTTCAAATTGTCAGATAAAGTGCGTACATTAACTTGAAAATGAAAACGCAGAGTGGCCTTTTGCATTTTCATTTGAATTATGTCATGGTTTTTGCGCACATCGAATGTAAACGAAATGCAATCGCCGATTTGCATTTCCATTAGAATTTTGGCGCGGATATGCTTCCATAGGAAACTAGTCTCAAGATTGAAAACAAAAAATCAAGTGTATTAAAAGGAGGTTTTAAGGTTCCAAACTCTATGTAAATACAAATATTCCATCGGTTTCATTTTGGTCAGAATGTGCTGATCATGAACATATATAGTGCTAGAATACACATATAGGCATATGCGTACATAAAATAAGCCATAGTTATTGTTCTGTATAAATTGGAATTAAACTTTCTGAAAAAGGATCATACTATTCTGTCTTAACTTCATATTCTCAGCACACATCCAGCAATACAATACAGACTTTAATGAAGCACTTCTGGAACTTGGTGTCACAGAAAATAAATCCTTACGAGGAAAAAAAAGTATGAACACAGCAGAATATGCTCCCAATATTCATATCTACAATATGGATCTCCTACAGTACCCACTGACTTATTTTTAAGGTTCATGGATTCATGCCATTTTATCAGTGTACACTCAAAAAGATTAAGGGCTCTATTTTCTGGCTGCCGCATGGTGGGTGAAATTTTCGGCATGTATGTTCACGCTCCTGAGCCCGTTTGACTCGCCGTGCGTAAAGTTGGCGGTAAGTTGGCGGTGAGTCGCTGGTGGAGGTGTGTCAGTCCAGATCGAGCAGCGAACGTGCAAATTTTGGGCTCTATTTTACGGCCGGTGGCGAGCCATCACTGGTGACGTTTTTCGTCACGGATGTGCACGCATCTGAGCCCGTTTGCTAACTTTGTGACTCGCCCTGTGCTGAAGTGGGAGGTAAGCCGCTGTTGGGGGTTTGTCTGTCAAGAGGGAGCAGCGCAGTTCAGTTTTAGTGCAGCGGAATTAAATTTTGGGGTAAGAATAGACTGCGATTCGAAATAGATAAACGATTAAATGCATGCTAGGACCGAGAAAATAGGAAAAGTGAGGAGTTGAAAAATAAAAAGAGCCAGTAAATGATAAATTATTTTTACATTTATTTTATTTACTGATTGGAGGCTAAGGAAATTATTAAAATATTTTTATTTTTCACAATTCAGATAACCTATTAGTGACTTTTGTCGCCTTTAGGATTCCATAGTAGTCGGAAATTGACAGTGGGTGGAAGCAGAAGCTCTAGGCCTCCCGACCACGACCGAATGGCCGTGTTTTGCTATCGTTTTTCACTAAACCACGTGATGCGGGATAGCCCGACATGGTCAAAACGAGTCCAGCCAATACGTCGGGTCGCAATGCACATGGCTCTTAAAAGGACTGAAAAGAGGTAATTTAATTAGGTATGGTAAAATCCAGCTGAAGCACTCCCACTGATAAATATTCAGCATAACCCAGCCCATTTTCAACCTGTGCAGCACGCTGTGAGCTGTGTGCTCCTCGCCTTTGGTCTGAAAATAGCTAAATTCAGTAGCCACGCCCAGTGCGCCATATGCTACACCCTTGACTATGACGGCTCGCTGCACGCCATGAGCTTGCCGGAAAATAGAGCCCCAAATCATTGGATTTACTTAATACAAATATGGACTGTGGTTGCACACAATATAAAGTATAGGTGACTTCAACTGACTAAGTAGCCTACTTGTGACTTAAACAGATTAAGTTAACTAAAACTAACTTTCTTTGTTAATCTAATTTTTATTAAGCGTGTTCATGTAATATTAAATATTTGTGACTTAAACAGATTTTGTTTTACTTTTATTTAACCAGGTAAAGTCTCATTGAGTTTTAAATCTTTTTTACAAGAGAGACCTGGCCAAGAGGACAGCATATAAGTCATAAAACAAAGTTACTTACAAAGACAACACAAAAGACAAGACACTTAGATAAATAGCATAAAAAAGTAAAACTAAAATGAAAATTAAATAATATATATAATATGAATATATAAAATGAGCAGTGCATGAATGTTTACAAATAAAGTTAAATTCTAAATTCTTTAAAAATGAAAAAAATTTAACTAAATAAATCATATCAGTTAGGGTTCATTTTTAAAAACATACTCTCAACATAAGTTAGTTTCCCAAAATACAGTGGTCATGTCATGTCACAGGTCACATATTCAATCTATTAGGTTATATAATCACCAATTTCACATCATAAACTGAATTACAATTAAATACCTCTATTGTCCAAATTAAAAGGGAATTGACCCCCATCCTTTACACATAGTGTATTACAATAAAGGTTATACATGCACATACTCATTTTAGTTATAGTCCCTTTGTGCAATTAGGACCTAAACATAAAACTATTCAGTGATACAAACCATTAGTTATAGTTCATGGACCACCACGTTCTGTTCTTCGACACATCATATATTTACTAAACTTACAGTCCAGATTAATTGGTTCTTTGGCTGTGCACTGAAGTAAATACTGAGGTGATCCAATTTGATGCTTACTAGAGGGGGATTTCTTGGGTCATTAATCCTTTTTCAAAAAAATGCTAACTGCTACATGACCATATAAATTGAAAACTTATGGCTGAGATACACCACAAAAGTCCGTCAACAAAACTTTGTACTGGCCAAGACTCGTTTCAGTCAAACCACATTGTAAATTCTGACTCTTTACTAGCTTTTCAAAGAAGGGCAAACGAGTCTGTGCCTACTGGTACAGCCCAGCACTAAAACGCCTCATCGCAAATCAAGATCTTGATGTAAAACGTGAGCCAAGTGGCTTTCATTGTTTGAAAAGAATATCAACCAAAATATATCCATTAAGAAATCCATAAAAAACCTTCCCAGGTTGTATACGTTACAAGGATTTACTGGTTATGCACGCGCAGCCATCAATTACTCATGCGTACGTAGTTCTGTAGACCTAATATGGCGACAATCAGCTAACCTCAGCTGGCATCACATGGGTCCGGAGTGTTTGTCCATCCCCTTTGATCCCCAGAAACAGGGGCAAAATCTATAGTATAGATGGAGACATTGCCAAATGCCATAGCTACAAAGAGGGTTATGCCTAACCTCAGCATGCCGGCAATGTGAAGGAAGCTCCTGACCCCAGTAAGACACGTGCCTGTCCTATGGGCAACCGAGCTTTCAGGCATCTGCCAAGGGAGAGATGTTCATCTCGTGGACAAGCACCTAAAGCCCTATAAGAGGTGGTAATCTCGGGATATATGCACAAGGTAGCATCAAAAGGATCTCCAAAAATGCACGCGACAGCTGTTGCATCAACAATAGGTTTTAAAGTTACTGCATTGAAGAATGTTGGACACGAGGTCTTCAAGGGGACAAAACTGATGTCAGATAAGTGCTGTGCGGTTTCATACATTAACAAAAATCAAGGCAACACCAAGCTATGGCTCTGCCTTCTTTTGCTGCTTTCTTTTTTTTTTTTTTAAGGCTAAGCACAATTTCACTAATCATACCTAAAAAATAAATGTTTGTTGCTTGCCTGATTTAACAAAATGCCTGTCCTTCCACACACCTGATTTGAAATGATGGCTGATGATTATTGGAATCAGGCGTGAAATTGGCTGCACCAATCAGATATATATTTTAATAATGTGTATGTCCAATTCCCACCCTAATTTGCAATGTCAAATTGTCCTTCCAACCGTGTTCATGGAGCAACCCCACTGCACAGGATACACAGGTCTCATACCTCAGTGTAGACTCATGACTCAGCCACATGTTTCTGCACCTAACAGATGTTTTTTTTTTCTTTAATAATTTTATAATTTGGCACCCAACATGGGGCTGTGTATATCCAATTTCCTAATTTGTAATGTCCAATTGTCCCCCAAACTGCATTCATGGAGCTGCACAGGACACACGTGTATCTGCACCAATCAGCGGGGTATTTCACAAAACAGGATGACTGAGTTAGCTGGATAACGACACCGAGTAAAACCCAGAAATCTCCCAAATCTTGAACATGGTCTGAAGTAAAAAAATATGTTTGTGTTTTACTCCGTATAGTTATCCAGCTAACTCAGTAATCCTGCTTTGTGAAATACTCCCCAGATCTGAGCCCCGTTTCCCAAAAGAATCTTAGACAAAGATCAACTTAGGCTATTTTGTTTTTATATTGCTTTCATTGTTAATTCATAGTTTTTTTTTTTGTCATTAATTTTTTGTCTTTATGTAATGTTAGTAAATTTTAAGTAAATCATAAAATGAATAAAGCACAAACACAAAATGATCTTAACTCTAAAATGATCTTAACTCTAAGTTGCTTTCGGGAAACGAGGCCCTGCTTGTTGGAATTCACATGCAATGATATCACAGTGAAGATTGACTCCATAAAGTGGACATGGCCATACGCTGGCCGACTCAATTTGGTACCTATTTATAACAAAATGTTTAAAACAACAAACTATTTAATGAGAAACTTGATTAAAATTGAGTCAATGTGATGAACGTGATGCCCAAGTCTTCACAGTACATCCGCAATAATACAGAATAAGTGTAATCAACCATGTACTCTGGATTGGTATGTAATTTCAACATTAAAGGACAATCTCTGGCAGTTTTTCATTGCAGATTTTGTTGCTGTGATGTTCAAGGATAATATGGAATTATTCCTAATATACATATCACAGGCGTGATAAAACAATGTCGATAAGTAGCCAACAGAGCAGCCAAATATATCTATGTTTAGGTATCAAGGGGAAATGCAGTGGTAAAATGTGTCAATAATTGGTCATTTTATTTACAATTTATTGATTTAGTTCATGCCTATGCGGCGCAGAAAGAATACTCCGAATGGTCACCCATGCTTATTTGGATTTGCTACAAAACACCAATCAGAACGATGAGAAAGAATCTCCCCTGCAAGCAAACATTTTTAAAAATAAAAAAACAACCATTTCATCAGTGCCCTTTTACCTTTATCACAGCCGTAGCAATACCAAACGTAGCCTGCAGAGGTCCCCGGGCTACAACTTGAAGTTCCCTGAAAATAAACCGGCACACATTTGTCCCAATTGATTAATCAATTGAGCATGTTCTGTATCCTCCTCTAGGCAGCGGGAGGCCGTTGCCAGACTTCGCACTCGAGCTAGGAGACAATATGCAGATTCATAGATTCACAGATTTAATATTATCAATGTTAGTTTTTGTGGGGCTTAGGGAGGGCTGGGACGGGGTCACGGTATATGTCAAGGTTATGTAAATTATAATTTGCATGTTAACCTCAATCTGGATTTGACAGAATCTAAATCCTGATAAGAGCCTATTTTAAAGTTCTGGTAAACAATTATACAACCCTGATAAGGCGGCGAAAAATCTAAACTCCAAAAAAAAAAAACATCTTGCCCCATGCAGAGGAAGGTGCATTTTGCGGGAATGTCTTCAAATTTGCACTTGTGTTCCCTTTCGGTAACTATAAAGTTTGTGTTGATGCTAAATAGTGCAAAACTAGGCTATAATGTTTATTAAAATGCACATTGTGTAGCTGGACGAATATTTGAACAGGCCTGGGAACTATTATGTTGCTTTATCAGATACATTCCTGCTACATGCATTGCCTATCTTTAAACGCCGATGGAATAGACAGACGTTTCAATCCCTGTAATCGCAATAGGCTACTGGTCATACATAGCCTACTTCTTCATGAAATAACCTACTTAGCGGGTGTTTGTCATATAATGTAGCCTACACATTGTCAGTTTCCAGTATTTTATTGTGCTAAACGGCATGACAGCATAGGATAGGCTACGATTTGCGTATTTCCTCCTCTCTGCAAAACCCTTGCACAACCCTTGAACCCACAATCACTGATTAGAATTTACGGTAGCCTACCTTTTGGGTTTGTGCGTTTTCACGCGAATTTACACGCTGAAACTAACACGCCTTTCTTGAGTTATAGCTTGATCGCATTATCTTAATCCAAAACAGGGGTTTTGAAACGTGGTTAGGAGAGATAATGTCAGATAACTTCTAATCTAATCTTTAGTTATTTATTATAGCCTAAACCACAAAAACATGTCCAGGGTCAGATAACTAGCCTAAATAAATACCGACCACCAAATGGCTTGTCTCATCTAAACAACAACAAAAAAAAACATTAATGGGATAGGGGCCAGTGCAGTTAGGGGGCGTTGCCCCAAACTCTAGAAATATGATTCTTTCTAAAATTGCACACATGTGCAAATAACGCCGGGTAAGGATTCTAGAGGCAAAACTTGTATCCGCCTATAGCTTGACGCGTTCATTGTGAGCACAGAGACCCCGGTGATACGACCCGGGACACGAGGAAGGGTTTGCTTCCTTCATTCCTGAGCTCTGAGTTTACTTTAAACGGCAGTCTAACTCCCACTCAGAGAAAGATAGGCAACAGTGCGTCTATAGCTACGATGCAGCGCGGAAAACGGGCGAGTGGAATAGGACTGAAATCGGGCAAGAGGTAATAAACACATTCCAATTGAAATTGCAGCTCTCACAAAGGTCCGGAAAAGATCTATCATTAAAGGTTAGTGCTTGAGCGCGTGTCGGCTACACCTGTAACGAGCTGTGAAAATACGTTTTCTATGTTGTTATAGTAGGCTAGACTGCGTTTGCCTAACCCCAGTTAGCTACAACCCAAACCTATGTCTGTGTCACTCCTGCGGCTTTTTGTATCGTTTTAAACCGTCGTTTTCACCAAAGAAGAATCATCTAATCGGTAAACTTATTTTTCTCATTTCGTGGTCACATTGAGGAAGAAACAGGGCTCCAAACTAGGTCCAGCTCTTGCAGTCAGCGGATGTGGGTGCTCTCAGTCAGGACTAATCCATTTACCAAGTAATTCGATGGAAAACGGTGCCAGATATTCTTAAATAGCCTATAGCCCTGAGGACAACGAGCAGGCTCTTTTTTAATTTAGTTGTCAATAAATCCGGGGTGATTGAGGTAATAATTTAATACTTACCGTCATTTGACATCTCTACAGTTGTCCAGCATATTGTGAAAGGAGTGTGTGGGAATAAAATACAAAGTGTGTTAATTCAACATAAACATCGAGGCAGGTTCAATCTTAATTAGTAGCTGATTGAGTTCATTGTCTTTGGCTCTATTGAAGAGGTAATTGGAGCTCAGCTAAATGTAATGGCTCGTTTATATTATTAATGTGTTTTAACGAGCATAACATAAAGACATCTTTCACTTGCACAGTAATAACCAAACTCACTCCCAAAAACCCCTTTACCAAAGGGCTTAACAGCAAGGCAAAGGTGTGGTCTGAAATCAGGGGTCTAACAGAGGAGCTCAGAGCAATGTGCAACAAAGTTTCCCTGACATGATATGTTCATTTGGTAAGATCTTGAGAATAAAGGAGCAAACTGCCAAAGCCACAAAATGGAAAGATTGGGGATAGGGAGGTCTTCACGAATAAAACTAAGTCCACTGTATGTGCCATGCCAGATACTGGTAAAGATGTTGTTGTCATACCATAATTGCTTTGGACTGGCTGAGGGAGCTATTTAAAGGGCAAATGAGCTTCAGTCCAAATCTGTTTGCCTCCGTCCAACTTTTCCAGATTGTTTTAAACTTTATCAAAAATAGTTTCAAAAAGCTTTGAATGACCAGGTTTATGTGGTGTTAGAGAAGGGGAAAAGCCTTTCATTTTGTGGAATTGTAATTTTATTTTCCCCTCTTCAGTATTTTGACGTGTAATAGTTTGACAGTTGTTCTGATCTGTTGAAGGAAAATAAGTCAAATGACTGGCTATTGTTCGGAAATGGTTGATACGTTAAAATAAACTGTCTGTTTGGGTTTGTTTCACAGATCAATAGTTGGTGCTGGCTTTTAAATGTGAGAGGGGGTACAAGCTACCAGATTGCTTGGATATAGTGATAATGGATTGCATTTATATAGCGCCTTTAATTTCTTCACAGTGAAGGTGTGTGGGGGTAACATAGCAGCATCCTGGGGATGCACAGCAGCCATTTTGCACTAGCATGCTCATGCCATTCAGGTAAATAAATGGGGGATGATTATGAGCAGCCTGAGTGAACCAGTTTGGAAGTTAAGGCAGGACACATTACATTACATTACATTACAGTCATTTAGCAGACGCTTTTATCCAAAGCGACGTACAGTAAGTGCATATAGAAAGGTCATCGAAGTAACTACACAACAGATAAGAAAGCACATTCTTCCCATACAGTATCAGCTATCCCTAGTAACGAACACAGTGCAGTTCACAGTGAACTGGGTAAATCATCTCTACTACAATGCTATTCTAAATAGTATAAACTTGAGTACACAGTTCAACAAGAAGACATACCATGAGGTCCTAGATAAGTATTAGTCCAGGTGGAGCCTGAAAAGGTGTGTTTTCAGGCCACGACGGAAAGCAGGCAGGGTTGGTATTGAGCGTAGGGGAATGGGAAGTTCGTTCCACCACTGGGGAGCTAGGGTGGAAAAGCTCCGCGGTCGGGAGGAGCGGGCGCCATTGACACGGATGGGGGGAAGTGCGAGGCGCCCTGCTGTAGAAGAGCGAAGCGGTCGAGCAGGAACATAGGTCTGGATCAGGTCCTGCAGGTAGACGGGGCCTGTCCTATTAGCTGCAGTGTGGGCCAGGGTCAGAACTTTGAACCTGATCCTAGCTGCAACTGGCAGCCAGTGGAGTGACCTCAACAGGGGGGTGACATGTGAGTATTTCGGGAGGTTGAACACAAGCCGGGCAGCTGCGTTCTGGATCAGTTGAAGAGGGAGTATGGCGCAGGCTGGTAAGCTTGCGAGCAGGGAGTTGCAGTAGTCCAGGCGTGAGGTGACCATAGTCTGGACCAGAAGCTGGGTGGAGTAGGTGGTCAGGTACGGTCGAATCCTCCTGATGTTGTACAGGAGGAACCTGCAGGACCGTGCCGTCGCCCTGATGTGGTCTTTGAAGTCCAGCTGGTCGTCCAGGACCACCCCCAGGTTCTTTGCAGAGCGGGAGGCAGCCACCACGGTCCCGTCAACGGTGATGGAGAGGTCGAGTAGCGGGGAGGTTTTGTACGGCATGAAGAGGAGCTCTGTCTTGTCGAGGTTGAGCTTCAGGTGATGGGTAGTCATCCACTCAGAGATGTCGGCCAGACAAGCAGATATCCTCTCCTTCACCTGTTGGGTAGAGGGAGGACACCAGGGATCCCCCTACTCTTTATGATAAGCCTGGTGTTTCCAGTGAGTCAAGACCTCAGTTTAACATCCCGTCTGCCACAACAGTGTCCCTGTCACTGCAATTGGGAATTATTATTATTTTTTTTTTTACTTGGTCCTTAGCCCTGATATGTATAAGGACTGCCCCTTACTGGCCCTGCAACATCACAACCAGTAGCCAGCTTCTTCTTTTTTGGAGCCAACCCCCATCCAAGTACTAACAAAGCTCATTCCTGCTTAGCTTCAGCTACCCTGCGAACGTCCGGAGAAAGTCACAGGAAGGTAATGTCGCTTGCTCGGGTGTAGAACTGCATATCTCACACTGTGTGCCGGGACAGTATGCAGTTTACACAGCTTTCAGATGTTGCACATACCTCTGTTCCATGTGACCAGGCTATGCGTTACCGATTTTTAACACTGTAATGCCGCCATCACTGTAAATCATCCGTAATCACGTCAGAAATCTAGAACCAAACATTAACCCTGTAGGTTTCAACAAAATCCACCTCCGCACAAAAAAATTCAACTTTAAACAGTGGGTTTGGGCACTGTTGATGACACCTGTGTGAAGTATGTAATAATTGCACACAATTATTTCCGCAATATTTAATTTCAGTGGAAAATTGTTGTCCGTTACAGTGTAGATTGATACAAATGGACATTTCATGATTTAACAGTAGTCATTGATTAAAACGAATCGGCATGAAATTAACTAGATGGCGATGGATATATAACACATGTGTACCCAATGCTATAAACTAATCAGCTGGATAGAAATGCATCATGACATTTTTGTCCAATGGAAACAGTGGTTACAGTCGGGCAGTCAGTGGTTCATTGCTCTTTCAAGATGAACTTAATGTTGCATTGTATTAAAGGAGAACGTTCATATTCCCATAATATTGTAGGTCTTGTCAGACTAATTTGCAATGATACTGTGTGAGATCCACAAATCTGTATACAAAGGATGAAGATGATAAAAAATAAATGATTAATTTAGTTAATATCTGGTTCTTCGTTCATTCATACAGATGTTTATGCAGGCTTATTTAATGAAAAAATCTAATATAGCTGAAGTCAATTAGATTCCATACAATAAGTGAAATATTTGATTTGAAATGCAACGCGTGCGACAATTATTGTAAACTACAGTTAATTTATGCAAACTTCGAATTTTTTGGAAGGTTTGTGTATGCTCAATTTTACTTTTACAAACTTGATGCAATAACCTCTAAGTAAAGTTTGAGACATTGCTATCAGCCGTGCACTTGTTTTTTTGGGCAGCTTATAGTGAGCGGGTTTAAGGGTTTTAATTCTTGGTGCTGATAAAGCTTAATACTGTCTCATTCGGCCTCTGTGCATAGGGGTCATGGTACGAAGGAGCAAAGCTCTGTGGTTCCATAAGGGAGGCTTTGCTTCCAAAATAAAATGTGCTGTGGAAATGCGCTGGCTCTGCTGTGCTCTATTACGCAAATTGGGGGGTTTTTTTTTCGTGGAAACTATTCAAATGAGCATTTGCAAGTTGGTGTAACCTGAGTGTGTCCAACGTGAAAGATGCAGAGGTGAACTCTTGCCCCCCCCTCTCCCCGTGCAGGAATTCTGCTCCTGCTGAGTTAGGAGATTTCTGTTTACGGAATAAATACCCAGGAAGGAGACATGCATTGTATATGATGATAAGAAACGAGATACTAAATAAAAAATTACACACAAACAATGCAGTGATGGCACCTCAACATTGAGTTGTATTTATAGATTTGTAAAAATGAGTGCAGGATCCATGGAGCATGCAATAATATCAATTTAAAAAAACAAACAATGGATCTGAGGAAGATGACAAACAAGTCAGCAGGTTTTGGTTCAATAAGCTTTTTTTAACTCAAGGGAGTTGCAGATTAAAGACATTTTTTCGATAAATTATAAATCTCTTAAACTTGGTGTAGCTTTTTAGAGCTGCAACTCTTCTGTTTACGTACGCGTTTTAAAATTAGGATACAGGAATAACAGTATGCTTAAGTGCAATAGTGTCATTTCAGTTTCCAGCACTGGATTTAAACCTGCACTGGCCTTTAGGAATCCACTGGTCCTCCGCAGTTCTGCCCCGCAGCGGCTCGATGGGGAAGAAGAATTGCAGGAATCGTTTGTCGCGCACCGTTTACTGTTTAGGTGCCCGAAAAGCATTTCATCAATGTCAGCGGTGGATTTTGCACTCGAGCAGTTTCAGCCATTGCGGGTTTTACTGAAAGCTCGTTATCGCGCCAGTTGAAATCCACAGACAGGGGGTTTCCCTCTGGATGCTCACTTGGATCTAGTAGAACTTGAAGTGCTATTAACATCGTGTTGCGTTTTGACAGGGGCTTTGAGATGAGTTACTGTAGTACTGAAGGACGGGCTATTGGAATGGCATATAACTGCTATTTAGAAAGCAGCCTAGTGGTTTGTATAGTAGGTCATAGTGAAAGCGATCTATCTGTTTCCTAATGTCCTTCTCTCTGTCTGCAGATTGATCCTGTCCCATGGTGGCAATAGTCAGGAGCACCTGAGGGATACAGGTGGGAGACCGTGAGAGAAGGACGACCATTCAGCTGCCCTGATAACCACTGCATTATGGGTAACTTTGCAAGTAAGGAGGGCCAGGTTCCTGCCGGAGGTAAGTCAGCTCCACAACCTTTGACGGACCGACAGATATACACACGCAAGGGCACACGCGCATGACTCTGACTCAGCCTTGAGTTTCCGTCAGAGTCATCCCGTTCGACTGCATTCTGGTTTTGAGAATCTTGGCATTGTGTCGCACTTTCACAAATTTTATTATAGCCTAAGACACACCCACACCGACAGTCCAATAGCACATCTCTGCAGCTGATCTGGCCCACGCGTGATGCTGTTGGGTCTCTTCACATTTTCCTGAGAACAAAAGTCTGTCTAACCCTAAGGCTCAGCTGCATGCTCTAACCTTTAGTCACCACGGCAGCACAAGAGAGCCAATCGGGCGCTGCTCACTCCCTCCGCCCTCACCCGTTTCTCTCCACGTCTCTCTGGATGATGAATCGGCACAATTCTTTGCCCAAGCCGAAGGGTGCAACGTGAATTATGTGAAGTCGTGCCCCTGCACAAATATTGGCAATATTTTACATTTTTTTATCTGTGTGTTGGAGCGTAGAATATATTTACTCAATGGCAGGACAGAATGTGTCTCCTCAGAAGTCACGTTGAGAAACCAACCTCTTTTCTTGGCCAGGGTAAAGATTTGGCCAAGAAAGGCAAGAGTTTCATTGATCAAGATAATTTGCTTCAAGTAATTTGCATCAATATTACATTGTCTCATGCTCTCACTTTCATTATGTATTTTAAAATGAACATTGCAAAAACGTATAGTTAAAGTAATAATAATATTAATAATATTAATAATAATAATAAGACCTGGATGCTTTTTGCCGTAATAAACACACTTTACTGTTTCCTCCCTTTTGTCTCTTTCTCTCTCAAAACAGGGGCTCATCTGGATTTGTTTCATTCCCTCCCCACCTCTCCGCTCTCCGCAAAACTTCAGGAGACACCCCTGCCTCTGGCCACCGCTCCCAAGAAGCCTGATGGGTTAAAGCTAGGGAGTGTGAAGGGATCGTACAAGGAGCGTAGCTCCTCCGTCCCGAACTCCTCTCTTACTGTAAGCCTCAAGCATGGCACCCTGCCCAACCAGACAGAGAGTGATGGGTATGGTAGTCTTGGGGACAACCTCGGTGCCCTTCCCATCCCAGGACATTGCCCCACCTCCGCCCCTTTCTCAGAGCCGGGCTATCTGGACAAGGGCGGTGAACAGAAGCTATTGCCGGCAGCTTGGAACAGTAAGGGGGATGGACATGAAGACGGGCGAGAGGACATATCAGCCCTGAGGAGGCTGCTGTTAGAGTGCAGGACGTCTCTGGATTTGAGCCCTGAGCATGATGATGATGAGAATGGGACTCAGGGTGCTGCAGGTGTGTACTTACCTCCACATGCTTGAATTGCTGGAGGCCGTTGAAATGAGGCCTATGAATACGGTTAAGCATTTAAATTAAGAAATGAAAAGTGGGCAGCCAAGGCTATTCATGTGTAACATTAGAAGCTAAGTTGCCCATGTAATAATGGAGAAGATCTGACTTGCTAAAAACCCAGTGGCAGAACTTCCATTTCATTAGAATTTAACTCACTAAAATTCTGAGCTATCCAACATTTCTTAACATTAATGAGTGAGACATCTATGTACAACAGACATTTTACACATATTGGTCATCTTTGGTCATTAGAGCACTTATCATCTATCAAAAAATGAAAGGAAGTGCATATGCTTAATGATAATGTGGACAATACACTTTATATAAATGAAGAACAAGCCTGGGCCCATTATAGACCCTTGAGGGACACCGCAGGCAGTAGTAACAGTGGAGGACATATGTTCACAAAAAGGATGTCAAGACAGTAATGAATGGAGAAAGTAGAAAAATCCTTTATACACATAAGAAGTCATGTTCGTGAATTTTCAAATGAAACTCACCTGATTGGTGTCTGATAAGTGTGTCTATTTGTTTCATATGTCAGACCTGCTGAGATGTATCCTTGCAGAGAGAGGGGAGCTGGTGAAGGAGGTTCAGAGCCTAAAAGAGACCATGAAGGTAGGCCACACAGTCAGTTTCCTTGAAACCCCCACTACTTCCTGTCACTCAGATAGTGACAGAGATCCTTCTGATAGGCCGAATGGAACTCCGAAGTTCAAAATGATCATGAGCTTTAAAAATGCATTTAAATTAAATGTTTTTTTGCACCAAGTACCCTAATGGTCATAAGAAAGTACATTTTAAGTTGTTGGGTTATGTGTTGGATAAGGTTTACCGAGTTCATTCTTAATGGTGGCAATAATGGCATGTGGTCTCCACCCACAAACACAATAGTGGGGAGACTGGGAGATAGTGTGATGTCATAATAGGCAACTTCCTGTCTGATGGCACTTAAGGCGGCTCAGAGGGAAGGGGCTACTAGATCTCAGTGATTTCATTCCACTCAGTTCCTTACAAAGCTTGCTCTGTCAAGAGCAGCGGGAGGAGACGGAGGAGCACAGAGGGTCTGCATTCTTTGTCTATCGCTTGCAGTTGTGGAATTCCTCTGTGATTGAGATTAATTCCTGTTTCTTCCCCTTTTTTGTAATTTCCTGTTGAATCATATTCCACCCCTGTGTGCATGTGTGTGCGTGCGTGCGTGCGTGCCTGCTCTGGGGCTCCATGTTTTGATTGTATGGTTGAGCTCAAGTTTCCCAACAGTCTCTTCTTCAGGTGCCTGCTAAGGAAAAAAACAGACAGGCCAGGCTGTGCAGGCCAAAAGCCTAGCCCCTTATAGAACCATGTTACTGCACCGTCATAGCACACGCTAGGAAAGTCTTGTTCCTGTGAGATTTAAGAAACCGAATTCTGTTCTACTGAACAGCTGAGAAATCTGTGGGAAGAGAAATTGGCGCATATCAATGGTCTCAGCATGTGTCCAAGGGTGCGGGCGGACAGATGGACGAGCTCAGCGTCCCCGGCGGAGCGTGGGTGTCGGGTGGCCTTCCCCCTTTTTTCCGCGCCTCTCTTTTCTGCTCCCTCCTTCTCTCCTTCTCTCCCTCCCTCCCTCCTACTCTGCAGCTTGCAGAAACTCAAATAATGACCTCACCGCCGTTGCACTCTCTCTCCCCCCCCTGGAGATGGTGGAGTATTGTTTCTAAGGCGGGGACGTAGGCCCCTGGTCACAGCCTGGCCCACAGCCTGGCCCTGGGATGTTTCTCAAAACTGTATCGCTCGCAGATGGGATTGATTTCAGATGACCAATGGGATCGTCTGTTCTAGTTTTACTGCATGAGACCTTAGCCCGAATACTATAGTATAAATATGCGTGCCTGCTTAGTCGAGATGCATTCAGAGCTGACCGTTAAAACCTGGCAGCAGCAAATGTAGAGCGTGAGAGCGTGTCCCGGTGTAGAGAAAGAGCCGGCGTTTGGCGTGAGAGACGCAGGCAGCGTGTGCAGTGAGATCCTCCCCTCTCGTGTGAGGGAATAAGGGTGCGGATGTGAAGAGAGGTGTGGCACCTCTGACTTCATGAAGAAATAATCCATGGGACCACTGCACGTGCGTGCGTGCGTGCGTGTGTTTCGGTTTGAATGTGAGATTGATCAGTCCTCAGAGACTGTATTGTGCTTGGGAAAGCAAATGGGTCGCCATGGCTATGTAGAGATAATTGTGGCGTGTGAGAAAGCAAGTGGGTCGCCATGGCTGTGTACGGTTAATTGTGGCGCTGCTTGCTTTTGCTGAGCCTGGCTCCAGTAACATCAGGAGTGTGCAAGGAAACCTTTACCATGGGACTTGAACACCCCCAAAACTGCAATTTTGATAGGTGATTAACTTGGAGGAGCGGGAGGCATTACACACAAAGCTGTCAAACCCTGGTACTTATTCACATTGTGGGGGGTTTGGTCTGACATAGGTTACATTGTGTCACACTAGGAACTTCTGGTGTGGGACTACATTAGTAAAGTGTACCCACAGTAAACCTATGAGTATTGGAGTGTCTTCTTATCACACATCAAAAAAAAAAGTGAGTTTGTGTGCGTGTTCATGCGCGTTTGTGCATATGTGCGCGTGTGTGTCAGAGAACAGAGCCGGCCTTTTGTTTCTGCATATTGTGTGTGTGTCCGCATTGGCGTTGTAATGGTCTCCAGCTGTGGCGTGGGGGCTCTGCTCAGACAGCTGGCTCGAGCTCAGGTCCTCCTCCCCAGCCTAATGACCAGTCCCACCCTCCATCTCCTCCTTCTGCTGTTCTCTCCTCGCTCTCACACGATCTGCTCCGGAGCTCTGCACAAATCCACAGCGCTCCACAAGCCGTGGCCCAAACCCACCACGGCCCGAGCACACCGTTACCCTCCAAACATACACTCACAGGAAAAAAATGTATGAAAAGCACCTAAAAAGGTACAAATGCTTATCACTGGGTTGGTACCCTATAGGTGCATAAAATTGTACCCCTCGCGAGCAATACATAATTCATTTGTGCCTTATTTGCTTGAAAAGGTACTTATCAGTACCCAACGAGACCATTATTGTACTCTTGCTGTACATTTGGGAAACTGGTTCCATAAAGAATAAGTTCCTCATTTCTGAGAGTGTAGGCCTCTGCTAAACTCAAAACCAGTTACCACGGATGTTTTATGTACTGTACTGACCAGATATTCTACTCAATATTCTCAATAGCTGAAGTTCTATCTCTGCTATTTTATAAGCTCAGGAGAAAGCTTACTGATTTGCTGGGTATCGTGAATATCGATGTGAATATTCATGAAGGGGTGTGGTTGAAGACATACCATTCAAGGGGGTTCCCAAGTGGCTCCACTGGCTAATTCATTCCAGCGTAATGCAGCCGTGCGTCCTACAGCCTAGACTGAATCCTGACGGTGCCTGTTTTGCCAGCTGTGCCTGGGAGTCCCATAGGGTGGCACACAATTAGCCCTAGTGTCACCCAGAGAGTGAGGGTTGTAGTGGGCAGGATAATCCCTGCAACCGCTCTGGTAAATCAGGTGCCTGCAGCCAGCCCGCATAAACTATATAAGCTCTTGTAGTTGGCTGGTAGAATAGCTGCTGCAGATTGCAGAGAGGAAAGAAATGATCGACTGACTGCTTAGCTGCACACTTGGCAGAGGGCATTGAAGGAATGCGACAGGCCTACAAGTCCCATTTACATTTTAGGCATTCAGAAGATGCTCTTATCCAGAGCAACTTACACAGTTGACATTATTTTTTATCTTTATGCAGATTAATATTTACTGAAGCAATTCAGAAGTACAAACCCCAATTCCAGTTGGGACGGTACGTAAAATGCACATAAAAGCAGAAAGCAATGATTTGTAAATTTTCTTTTACATATATTTATTTGAAAACGGTACAATGAAAAGATATTTAATGTTTTACTTTATCAACAATTTTTATTCACAATTTTTGTAAATATATACGTGAATTCACTTTAAGGGTTGTTTCTCCTGACTTATTTTTCCAAAGAGGAAAATGAGTCGGGAGAAACAACTCTTAGTGATCCATCCATATCTATTGCATATCTGGCAGCAGAGTGATGGTTTGAGGCTCATTTGATACCCTACACCCTTGATGACTTACAGCCATTTAGCCAACCATGGGTTTCATATTATTCCTGTGTAATTTACAGCTTAATCTAGTCCCACCCCCCAATTCCCATTGAGATGTATTCAAATGCAGAGAGGTTATAGTATCGCTTGTAAGAGTACCTGAAAATAAGATATCAAGAGTCTTTTGATATCTTTTTATACCCAGTCATGATAGCATAACCTGTTTACCTGTGGAATGTTCCAAGCGGGCGTTTTTTGAACTTCCCAGTCTTTTTTTTGCTCCTCTCCCAACTTTTTTGGAACGTGTTGTAGGCATCAAATTCGGGATTACTGTATATTTACAAAAATCAATAAAGTGTATAAGGTAAAACATTAAATATCTTTTCTTTGTACTGTTTTCAATTAAATATATGTAAAAGAGAATTTACAAATCGCTGCTTTCTGCTTTTATGTGCATTTTACATACTGTACCAACTTTTTTGGAATTGGGGTTTGTACTTTGCTCAACCTACCTACTACCTTGAAGTAGCAGGCCCTGTTTCTTAACTATTATGCTACACTGCAGCCCTGTGTATTGCAGGTTACAAATGGGATTTAAATATTTCCGCACTTAACAAACCACAGCTAACACAGCAATGCAGATTTGCATTTTTCTTTTTTTCAAACTCTAAATGGGGAGGATGGCTGTTTCTTAAGAAAGTTTTTGCTCTTTCAGCTGAATTCATGCACCACAGATCAACAGGGCAGATTCGTTCCAATGCATGGATGCCTCAACAGTCTATGATTGTAAACAAATGTTTCACATATGTTGCAATGTAGGCAGCCTATTATGAACCCATAAAATGTTTTTTTCCTTTTTATCCTCATTTCTTTCTGTGTCTATGTGTATCTGACAATTCACAAGGGCCAGGCTGCCATTATTATATCGTTTTGCTTAAATGGGTTTTTTCTGGTTGTGATATTTTGCTTGATGTTCAGGAGCTCATAGTGTGTGTACGTGCGTGTGGTAATGCCCTCTCTCTTCTTATTCAGACAGAACGAGCAGAGTGGCTGCAGTTCCAGTCTGACCTGCAGGTGGCGGTGTCGGTGGCGGACCGGCTGCACCTGGAGGCGCAGGAAGAGCTGGAGAAGCTGCGGGAGGCCCAGGAGGAGAAGGAGCGACAGCTGGCCACCGCACGGGAGAGTCAGCTGGAGGCCGAACGGGAGCTGGAGACCGTGAGGGCGGAGCTCGAGGAGACCCGCCGGAAACACGCCGCCCTCGAGGTCGAACTCAACGAGCTGCAGTGCAGGGCGCAGGTGCGGACGAGCCAGTTGGAGGGGGGAGGGTCCGCTGCGGCGATGGTGACGGACAGGCGCGAGAGGAGAGAAGGGAGTGGCGTCGGGGCGGAGAGCGTTAGGGGGGAGGGGCCGGTTGCTGAGGAACCGCAGGTGCAGGGGAAAGGGGTGGCGGAGGCAAGCCTTCAGAACACGGCGCTCGAGGAGAAGAGTCGAGGGGAGGGGAGGAGCTCGCCCTCCGGAATGAAAGCAGCAGAGCAGTCCAGGTGAGTGATGTCACGGGTCTAGACACACCTGCCAATGAAATTTCACCGTGTCTGGGATTTGTTGGCTTTCACTTCAACATGTCTGATTCCCATCAAAATAAATATCCTCTCTTTTATTATTCATTATTCCTTTGTACATAATGTACAGTCGTTATAGCCATGCAGAGGCAAGGATAGGGGGCGATTTAAAAATACATGAAAGACTTTAAAAAATCGAAACCATTAAACTGCACTTAATAAAGTCAACAACAAAATACACAGAAATATGACCAACTTTTCAACGTTCGAGAACTGGCCCTGTGTAACCCTGCCTTCAATTTGTCGAAAACTGTATATCAAGGGAATGGGAAAAGAAAGCCAAAGATTGCTCTAGTTTCCCTTTTGGCAGTTGTTGTTGTTTTTTTTCTTTTGATGTACGGTATATAAGAACTGAGAGCTGGTCAAGTTTTATTTTATGAAGGTGGACTTTATGTCCTCAATTGACTTGTAAACATGATTCCAAATCCCAATATGTCTGATTCATAGCCACTGTGTTCCAAAGTTCAGGGGCATTAAAGGGGGAATTGTCTCCATTTCGAAGTTTTGCTTGTCGAACACTGATCAGGCTAGCATTGCTTGAATTGAGATTCTAGTCGGGCTGGTGGTCACTTAACATGTAAGCTGTGTTATGTTAGCATGTCATTACATGTATTCAAGTCTGTACTGTGTACAAGTCTGTACTGTGGTTTTAAATACTATATCAATAAGGACTTTAAAATCAACGGTAAATCTCACAGGAAACCATTGCAGAGAGAGAACGGGGTGATGATACGCGCTTTCTTTCTGTTGTCATTGTACCAGCTGCTGCATTTGATGCACGTATTTGTGCAGCTGTTTAACTGTTTGCTATTTCTAATGGATTGTCTCATTATCGTTATGCAGGGGCCTCTCCAGACTTCCACTGCTCTCGTCCTCCACCTCTACTATGAACGGTATCTCCCAGACTGCTACCACGATATCACCCAGTTCCATCAGCAAGGTTTGGTCACTTAGCTGATATTAATCCTGCTGGATCCACAACCTCACCTTTAAAAATGACAACAAAAGTCAGTCAATCTGTGTAGCGCAAATAAAGTTAAGTTAATGGAACTCAAGGGGACGGGCTCTCCACGAGCATAGGCTTAGACTTGTAGTTGTAGGTTCGAGCCTGGGCTACGCCAATAGCCTACTATGACTGTGACGCTACGACAACGCGCGCTATGTAGCTCGTTCACAGCAGCGAGGCACAGTTGGTCTTGTCCCACCGGCGGTTTCTCTGATTACCTCTGAAACAATTAATTGGGTTCCTTCCCACAAGCTAATCAGTCTAAATCAGTGAGCAATAGGCCTTTCCTCCAATCAGGGCCGGCTCTCTCTTCTAGCACTACGTAGCCTGTAAAGTGATAGTCATTGCACTACGGTCCAGTGCATCCGCAGTGCTCCTTGCACAGGTGTGGGATAAAAGAAAAAAACTAGCACAGATGAAAAGGTAGATTGAACAAGATTAGTGTTCATGTTTGACCAAGTTTTAGGATGCGTGGCCTCAACCTCATAGGTTGAGAACTGAGACTTAATGCTATTATACCCCCCTTAAGATGGGGCTCCGAGGTAGATCGCCGGTTAAAACACTGGGTTTCACTGTTTGGTATTGAATCCTGACCATATAGCATCAAGGACGTCAGATTTCAGCCACTGGGAGTGTTGCCATCCCGTCACGCACAGGCAGTTCCTCCAGTAACCTCAATTCTGTCTGTCAATCAGCCATAATTGCCCGCATTATAAAATGAGGACACAACATTAGCTTGTGACCGTAATCATGTACATCAGCCGTGATTACTTCAAAGGTTGTCCTCTGTACTTTTTTTGCTGGGCGACTGCCAGGGAGGGTCGACCGGAGTTTATTTTTCCCGCTACGCCAACTCCAACTGCTGTCGGTGAGCTTCACACTCTCCTGAGAAGAATTTGACTTAAAGGCATAAACGTCTGGTGTGTGTAACTCCAGATATGTGAGAATGCCATATATTTTCCAGTTCTTCAAACCTATGCAAATATTCATCCGCATTGCACTTTGACCTGGTATGTGGAAAAAGGAGAAAAACATGCTTTTTTTTCAAATGCCCAATGTTGAAAAATATTTTGGTGATTGCAAGCTTCTCGTGAACGGCTCTGGTGAAAGCCTATTCACTAAGAGTAGTTTTTTTGGAACAATCACTTGAACTGGAAAGATAAAAAGAAGCCAACATTTTGTTTGCGTTTTGTGACTCGCCAAGTTGTGTGCAAAGACTATTAAGGAGGACCTGTAATGCGGTTGACCGTTCATTGCTCTGCACGGCACTGCAGTCACTGTTCAGTGTATTGTTGCAGGCAAATACCAAATTATGTTAAATAGTTCTCACCACAGATGTGTGTGTATGCTCAATTCACATATGTTTCTGGAGTATCCCTGTGTATGATTGGTTGTGTTCCTTGAAGCAGATTGGTTTTTTTATACCAGTTGTTGCTAAATGGGTGGTCATGTGTGGTCCATGTAGTAGTGACAATGTGTCCTCAGCAAAATGAGGAACCGCAACTTTTTTTTTCTCTTTCATTTATGTCTTTAATATTTTGTTTATATTTAAATATTTCCATCTCCCTGCTTCCAGAACCGGAACTCAACCAGGGGGAAGAGAGCAGACCCAGTCTTGGAAGGACAGGAGAGCGCATCCACTGGTGGGTGGGTGTGTGTGTGTGTGTGTGTGTGTGTGTGTGTCTCTGTCTCTCTGTCTCTCTGTCTCTCTGTCTGTGGGTTTGTGTGGGTTGGAGAAAAGGGTTGTGGTTGAATTGTTATTGAATTGTTATCTTGAATTGTTGTAATATTTTTCGGTTTTTTTGTAGTGATCAATGTAATTGTATATGCTTTTTATATGACATTAAATGAGTGTTTAAACGGGTCTGTTTTTCTGTATTTTTTTATTTTGATATTTTATGTGCATGTGTGTGCTTATCCACTTTGACCTTCAGTCCATCTTGATAGACTGTGTAATAGCACTCAGATGCTTTAGTGCCGTAATGACGTATATTTGACTGTGTGAAACAGGTAAGGTGGAGGTGGTGGAAGCTCCCAATAAGCAGAACGCCATACCCACAGAAATGCCCCACAAGGTCAGCAATACAACAAAGTAAGTCATCGGCACTCTTTGTTCACTTCCTGTAAGTCACTTTGTTCACTCCTTAACCACTACTATCAGTTTGGGCTCCATAGTCTGATATTGAATCTGCATCTGTGACCGGTGGCGGTATAAAATCTGCTCGACTCAGCTATTGGCTCGGGGTCCCGGGGTATCTTCGTTGCATAATGACGTATCGTTATGTATCTAGCATTTCCCAGGGACGGGAGGGTTTCAGTTAGCTGGGCGGACAGCATCTTGGCGCGCACCGGTGACCCCCCGCTGATCGGTCAGCCGCTCGCAAGTCACGCCACGTGTCATAAGAAGTGATGTCATAAGACTCGTGTCATAAGAAGTGATGATTGGCGTCGTGCTCCCAAGAGGAACGCACGCGCTTGTCCGTGCTCTCACAAATCGATACCAGAGGTCGCAGCGACGAGCGTCGATTATCTACGTATGATATGACTGAGCGTTCCAAATTTGGGAGGCGAATGGGGAAATGGTCTTTCATAAATTATTAATGAATAAATACCTTTATCTGTGACATTACCCCCACCCCCATTCCAGCGATGTATTATCCGGCAGGGATGACACGCTGACCAGTATAGATGCTTCCACGTCACTTGTTAAAAAATTGAAGGTACTTGTAAGACCTGCGTGCTTTCGCAGTTATTAACAGTTTATTGTTGCCTCTCTTGCTATTCCCTCTCCCTCTCCCTCTCCCTCTCCCTCCCCCCTCCCTCCTCCCTCCCTCTCTAGGGCTCAGGATGGTTTCAGCTCGCTCCTGCGTCGCCATGGCGGCTCAAAGAGAAACTCCCTTCTTCGCTGGTGTCAGAGTCGCACGCAGGGTTACAAGGTGATGAGGGCGAGGCCTCAACTAGTGGGGAATACGAGGGAATGCACTCTCCTTTGTTAAATCGAACATCAGAAACCCCGTCTCTCCTTAAAGCAGCTCAAACTTGACTTGCGGTTAATAATTTACTTGTTTTAATCGATAAGTTGACCAAATTTGATCACCCATGTTAGCTAGCAACTGTGACTACCTGATAAGGAGATGTGCCATCTCAAGAAGTAGTAGCCACTCCCCAAACTCCCCCCCCCCCAGTTAAAAGCTTACTGTTCGACCAGTGGGGCGTTATAGGTGTGAGGTGATTATAGCGGGTGGGGGAAATGTATGGCTAAGTGTTTGGAAGAGTGGGGAGGGGGATGTGATTGTAGATCTGTACTAGGAACACGGTGACGGTTTGTGAATTTGTAGGCTTGTGTTGGCAGCAGCTGAGTCGGTGGCAATAGCTGTTTTTTCTCCCCGCAGAACATTGACATCACCAACTTCAGCAGCAGCTGGTCTGATGGGCTGGCTTTTTGTGCGGTGTACCACACATACCTCCCGTCTCTCATCCCTTACTCCAGCCTATGCCCTGCAGACAGGGTAAGGGTGATAAGAAGCGGAAATTGGCATTGGGTGCCTCGGAGGAGGCTTGCACTCTGAGAGTACATGCACTCTTTCTCTTTCTCTCTACAGTACCTCCCACTATGGTGTAAATTGTGCTAATTTAAAAAATAAAAATAAATTATGCAAATGATGATGATGGCGGTGGTAATGATAATACTGATGATGACGCTATTCGCCATTATTATCTCTGCAGAGAGAGAACCTGGGCCTGGCGTTCCGCACAGGAGAGAGCGCGGGGATCGCGGCCTCGCTGGTGAGTCTCGCGGCGTACAGGCACTGTTCTCTTTCACCTCATGCAGACCGGAGCTTGAGAGAATTGGTTTTACTCCTCTGCTGCACTGTGCTACAAACTGACTGGACTGGATGGCTGGGTTTCCATTTCTGATAAACCCATGACTGGAAAGGTAGCAAGTCTTGGCACTGCTGGTTTGCTCATCCCGCTGTTCCAGTATGTGGTTCCACCCTTGTGCTCTGCTATGCAATCCGTGCCAGTGCCAGCCGCGACTGACAGCCCTAGAGACCAATAGTTTTCACACTTGATCCCGGGGACCCACGTTGCATGCTGGTGTTCGTTCCTACCGTAATTGGAGCCTCTGAACAGTTGTGAGCTTAATTAATGTCCACTCAAAGCCAGGTCTCCACTCACTCACCTAAGGTCATTTTGTCAGAAATGTATGCCATGAAGGGTAAATGTTCCACATTCACATCCTTGGACGTTTAATCAATCAGATTAACTAATGCTTTAATTTCCTGTAATGTGCTCTATCACAAATTACTCATTTACAAAGAGGTTACATTTTTAATGGAATATAGACTATAGACGGGTGAAGTGAGGGCGGCTGTGTAGTACTAAGGAACTGGTCTTGCAACTTAAAGGTTGCCAGTTTGATTCCCAGGTAGGGCACCACTGTTGCACCCTTGAGCAAGGTACTTAACCTGTATTGCGTCAGTATACTGTATATACAGCTGTATAAATGGCTACTATGTAAAAAAAATTATAATAATTTTTAAACTCAATTTAAGTTGAACATAAAAATGTTTTCAACAGTCTTAATTGATCAAGATATTGGCTGTGACAAAAAACAGTATCATACAGTGGGTCCCCAGGACAGAGTTTGAAAACCACTACCATAGACTGTTGTTAATTTCCCACAACAATGTTGAGTGATCCAAGCCAAGGAGGGATCATCCTTGAAATGGAGAATACACAGCTCAGCATTTGGACTGCAAAGAGAAAAGTTATGGAAGGTGGGGTCTTTTCGGTCCTCTTCTGAATTAACCAATGACATTACAGTGTTGAGAGGTGGGCATTCCAGATTGGTAGAAAGAATAAGGTTAAAAACTGGTTTCAAATATGTTACAAATATGATTGCTATAGTGACTTGGTTGACCTGTGTTTTCCAGACGGTGGAGGAGGTGTTGCGAAGGGGAGGCCCTGATTGGCAGAGGGTTCTGGGATACGTGGAGAGTATCTACCGCCATTTCGAGATCTAATTTCCTCCATGCCTCAGTGGCCCAATCTGCCAAACCCACAACGAAGGTTCATCTGAGCTGATATGCCCCCGGGGGTTGGAACACTGAAGGATTAACTCCTGGCCATTGTAGGTTGATATACTGATTGACCACTACTGGGCAGTGCAGAGCACCATTCAGACTCCGATGACAAGACCAGCCTGGAGGTGGAAGTACGGATTTTAGTACTACCGTGAGTGGCAGGGTGCCGTTAGCATCGCTGTACGATAATCTCATTCAACTGTAATCTTCCCAGAAGGATCCGGAAGAATGGTCATCCGCAATGCATGTACACACTGGCAGCATTCTTTCCCAAAGATTTTCATAGAAGAATTTCATGTATGCAAGCAATGTCTTGCAGACAAAGACTGGGGTTTAATCTGCCGCTAGTTCTGGTTGCCAATGACTATTTATTTCATGAATCACAAGCAAACTGTGGATGGACACCAAGGAAAGACATTCTATATTTGAACATTATGTTATGCAAGTTATTTTCGAGGGGAAAATGACGAGTCTTATTTTGCACATCGCTGTTGTCTCAAAGGCTACAATAGCCGTTTCTGGTCTTTGACTCTGATCAATAGCCCTGCTGGTTGAGTCTTGCTCAGTTATTGTTACTCATCACTGTTGCCTTCACACACAATGCTCCTTTAAGACTTTTAGATTCCATTATAGTTATTTGTAGTTACGAATAAGTATTAATACCGGCATTGTTTAAAATACACTGTTAATTGATAGCTGGCATTATTATATGTTTGCATAATGATGAAGTCCAGGTTGGCAGGATTGTGAAAAATCGGCAAAGGAGTACACTGCACGACTGGGGGGAGTGTATGTTGGGCGTAGCAGCAGAGCGTGTGTGTGGATCCTCTCATTCTGGAAACCATGGCTTCATTATTAATATGACATTTACTAATATTTATTAATGCCTTTTATTAAACATTGATAACTGTACTATAATGTTGCTTTTTATTTTGTCACCTACTTAAAAACTACATTTCTCATTCAAGGCAATATTTGAGTAGAGATTCCTGGCCAACAATGGCATTGCTTTTTTGCATTTCAGATAATGAAATTGAAATGTTGATTGCTATAGTGCAATTTCTTAATTGCCAGTAATATTGTTTCTTATCTTCAGTTCACTAGCGTTTACTGTGCTCTTATCTTTCCTTCCCAAAGAGCATCTAAGTTCTGATATTGGGCAAGGCCACCAAGCAGCAGCCTGGGATTTATGGTAGTTTTTTTCCCTTTCTAAAAATCTCTATTTAAACTTTATTCATGAGAATACCCCAATGACCTTTAACTTTAGCTTTATTTTCTTTTGCCTACTCCTTTCTGACCTGCTTTTAATTTGTAAAATTTGCTACGTTTTTAATTTTACTCTATACAAACCTAATGTGTAGTTATGTCTTCTGGAGAAGAGATGGGTCTAAGCAGATTCATCTCAAAATCAATCGTGTACATGCAAAGTTCATTCCTGTTTGTGTGATTATGGTCCGAGTGATTCTGGGTTCACTGTTCATAATGGTATACAGATTTCATAATGGTGCTTGCGAGACATGAGTACAGATTTGTTTTTTAAATTAGTCTTATAAGAATTTCTGACTCCAGACTTTACCCCCCAAAAAGCAATTCTGCTAAGAACGTAATATAATTTTCCATTTTAAATCTTTTTTTTGGAGATTTCGTGGACGTGTGTGCTGGAGGGTATTCCACAAAACTGGATTGCTGAGTTTAGCTGGATTACTGCACTCAGTAAAATCTGGAACGGCTTCTTTTTTATTTTTTTACTTCAGTCCATGTTCCAGATTTGGGAGGGTTCTGGGTTTTACTCGGAAGTAGTTGTCTGCAGTAACTCAGTAATCCTGCTTTGTGGAGTACCTCTCTGGTTTTTGGATAAATTGAGGATTTATGGAGAAGTGCTGCCCCCTTGAGGATTCAGAAGGCAGTAGTGGTTACAGCCTCTGTGTTGGAACCAGGAGGAAATTCAACATCACATGGACCTGCTCATTTTTATTGCAGACAGACTGCTAAACTACCCAGGTAATATGATCATATTACAGATTTACATGGTTGTGAAATAGGCATCAACAAGTCCTTGGCAAAGGTGACTGGACTGTATACGTCTGAACTGTGACAAAGAACTCTCAACAGTCAAGTCTTTGTTGATTAGATCAACAGCCAGATAGGAAGTCTCGCCGAAAGCTTCTGGACTGGGTGTCATTGGAGATTCTGTGAAGATCCCTGTTGATTAGTTTCAATATAAAAATATTTGCCTGTGTGTATGCATATGTCAGTAAATCATACAGATGTCGATGTCAAAGCCTACACTAAGTTTAACTTTTTATTTGAAATTCAAAATGTGACCTGAGTCTGTATCCGTTTGTTCTCCTAATCCTATTGATCTATGTTAACTAGCAACCATCCAATCAAACCGTGTGTTGTACAGAGGAAGGAGCGGCTAACTCTTATTTGATATCACATGTGAAACTCCTCGATGAATCTCCTCTGTGATGTCACAGGTGATTGCAGGAGCCGGGCTACGTTCGGATCCAACTTAACACATTCACTTTCCTTGCTTTCTTCCTTCGAGTGAGCCATCTTGTGACGTAATTTGCTACATGCAGCAAGCAAACATAACAGGTGCTCTACAAGGGAGGATAGATGAGAAATGAAACAAAACTAAACTGAATGGCCCTCGCAACCGATATAGCAATTCTACCCCATAGAATTGAAACGTGACCTCCCACTTGCGTGGAGCATAAAATACCAGGACATTTTAAGTCTGAATCTGGCTGCCTCTGCCAGTAAACTAAAACTGGGTCGTCGTTGGATCTTCCAGCAGGACAATGATCCAACACATACGTCCAAATCAACACAAAAATGGTGAGAACTGAACACAAAATCAAGCTTCTGCCATGGCCATCTCAGTCCCCTGACCTGAACCCCATTGAAAACCTGTGGGCTGAGCTGAAGAGGAGAGTGCACAAGAGAGGACCTAGGACTCTGGATGATCTGGAGAGATTATGTAAAGAGGAATGGTCTCAGATTCCTTGCTCTGTATTCTCCAACCTTATTAGATGTTACGGGAGAAGACTGAGTGCTGTTTTATTGACAAAGGGTGGTTGTACAAAGTATTAAATGCAGGAGTGCCAATAATTGTGGCTCACGTGGTTTTGTTAAAAATAATTATTTCTTGAGGGATTTTTTTTTTCAGAATAAATTTACTTCAATTAAAGGTTGGATTGTTTTAATTTTTTCAGTGTGAGATTAAGCTAATTCACCAAACGTTATAACCCTTTTTAGTGGGGATGGAAAGTATTCATACCCCTTCACTTTTTGCACACTTTATTGTGTTGTAGATTTCATTTTAAATGGATACATTTTTTGCCCATCAATCTACACTCAATAACCCATACTGACAAAGTGAAAACATGTTTTTAGAAATTTTTGCTAATTTATTAAAAATCTGAAACTGAAAGCTCTCATTTACATAAGTATTCATACCTTTTGCTTTAACATATTTTTTAAATATCATATTTAATATTTGGTCGCATATCCTTTCCATGCTGTTACTTCCTGAAGTCTGTGACCCATAAACATCAACGACTTTCAATAACTTATTTTCAAGTACTGTTACAAGCGATACTATAACGTCTCTGCATTTGAATTGATCTCTATGGGAATTGGGGGGTGAAACTAGATTCAGCTGTAAATTACACAGATACAGCATGGAACACATGGTTGGCTAAATGGCTGTAAGTCATCAAGGGTCTAAGGCAGAGGTCCTCAATCTTATCCAGAAAGGGCCGGTGTGGGTGCAGGCTTTTGTTGCAACCAAGCAGTTACACACCTGATTCTACTAATCAAGGTCCTTAGTGAAGAGTCAGGTGGTTGATTAGAAGAATCAGGTGTGTAACTGCTTGGTTGGAACAAAAGCCTGCACCCACACCGGCCCTTTCAGGATAAGATTGAGGACCCCTGGTCTAAGGTATCAAACAAGCCCCAAACCATCCAGATATGGAGTAGGATGGATCACTTTAAGGGTTAATTCTCCTGACTCTTTTTTTTAATAGAACTCTATGGGGGGAAAAGTCAACCCTTAAAGTGATCCATCAACATCTACTCCATATCTGGCTGCAGAGTGATGGTTTGGGGCTCGTTTGATACCTTAGACCAGGGGTGTCAAACTCCGGTCCTGGAGGGCCGCAGTGTCTGCTGGTTTTTGGTGTGTTTCAGCACAAGTGATTAATTTAAGTCAGTGATTGGCTAAGAAGTCCAAACACCTTGTTCTCAAAGCTTTAACTGGGTGCCAATTAAAAGGAAACCACAAATACCTGTAGACACTGCGGCCCTCCAGGACTGGAGTTTGACACCCGTGCCTTAGACCCTTGATGACTGTAGAGGGCACTGTATATATCTATGTATATATATATATATAGAATTTTTTTTTAAAATGTTTTATTTTAAGGATTTTCAATTTTTTTTTTCAACTATAAACAAAACACCCACAAAGCCCAATCCCAGCAAAAGACAAATAACAGGAGAGAAAAAAAACACTAACAATATAAGCTGAAGGAACTAATAGTAACAATAGTAACGACAATAATAGATATACTTTTTAATATTTATATTCACCAATCATATTGCATGTATAGTAATCATAAATTTTACACATTCCTCTAATTACATGAAACTACTCTGGTTTCTACAGGCTTAAAAAATGTCTTCATGGCAAGTATTTTCTTCATGGGTTACATAGTACTTTTTAAGTTATCTTTTTTTATTAATAACCTTTCTCAACATTAAACCTTTCCTAGCCCACTTGCCATTTAAAATGTTAATGACTTTGACATTCACTTGAATTTCAATAATCTTTTTTTGTGAGCTTGTAATAATCAAAAATTTGCAAACTAGCATGAATAAAATGAGTAAACTCAACATTTTTAACCAAAGAGCACAAGATGGCCATCCCTCAAAGCTTTTTAATGTACTGGAGCTTGATATGAAAAGAAAAGGCCAAATATGACATATGGGTACAGCTAATTAATTAACTTGTGGTTGAAGGACATATGTGAGAGACTTGACATGTGAATAATTTCTTAATATGTGGAGTAGCCATCAAATGAACATATCGGTGGAAGCAATTAACACCTCCTCACAAAATAAATAGCAGCTAGACATTTCAAACAAAGCCACCAAAGGTCCAATATACTCGTTGCATGCAACCTTGATCTTCCTTGAACCTGGTTTCACATACAGAACCAATTTGTATACATGCTTGCAGTTCGCACACAGGGCCTTTTTTGTACATTCACTGGTACAGTGTTATGGCAACCTCAAAAACACAAGTCAATACTTAAAAGCATACTGAACTTTGTTTGAAAATAATATTGTATAGCTACCTAGCCCCGATATGAGTCGTAAATATTCACACTCATCTTCATGATTTGCTTCAACAAAGAATTATGTTTTTTCTCTCTCTCCATTCACTACCATTGCATGGCGAAACAGGTCTCAAAAGCACATAAACAAATGCAAACAACACGGATTATGCCGATATTGAAACTTTTGAACCGATTTGATTTTGAACTATTTTCTGAGAACTAGCAACTGTTGCAAGCTTCTTTGCTGCTCGGTTTGTTTATTAATGTACACTTCAGGAAGTGAGTGGGACCATTACGGGTGCAAGAATGAAACATAGAAATGAATAAGCTAACGACCAGATCTTCTTCCAAATTGTTTGGAAGAAGATCTGGGAAAAAGTGTAAAATATCATGAATGGAGCTTTTTATCTTTTCAAACATTCGGTTCCGGAAGTCGTGATTTTGTATATCAGCATAATCCACGTTATTTGCATTAGTTTATGTGCTAAAAGTGTGCTTTTGATACCTGTTTCGCCATGCAATGGGAGTGAATGGAGATAGAAAAAACGTCATTCTTCATTGGCCAGTTGCTGACCACTGCAGCAAGTCATGAAGGTGAGCCTGAATATTAAGACTCATATTGGGGCCAGGTAGCTATACAACATTATGTTCTAACAAGGTTTACTATGCCTTTAATACCACTGTAATCTATGTGAAATTGCATGTAGTTTTATTCTTGCAGCACCCTTGTGACTGTCCGTATGTACAGTGTGCACCATAATTCATTGGACAGTGACACGTTTTTTGTTATTTTAGTTCTGTACTCTAGCACTTGCCATGCAGTAGATATGGATGGATCACTTTAAGGGTTGTTTCTCCTGACACATTTTCTAATTGAACTCTATGGAAAAAATAAGTCAGGAGAAGAAACCCTTGAAGTTATCAATCCATATCTACTGCATATCTGGTAGCAGAGTGATGGTATAAGGTTTGTTTGATACATCAGACCCTTGATGACTTACAGCCAACCATGTGTTCCATACTGTTCCAGTGTAATTTACAGCTAAATCTAGTCTCACCTCCCAATTGCCATAGATCCATTCAAATGCAGAGAAAAAACATGTGTATCGCTTGTAAGAGTACCAGAAAATAAGATATCAACAGTTTCTTGAAATTGTTGGGTCACAGACATCAGGAAGTCATTGCATGCAAAGGATATGCGACCAAATATTAAAAATGAATATTTATTGTACATTATGTTAAACTGTCCAATATTTTTTGATGCCCGAAAATGGGGGGGGGGGGGGTGGTATGTACTAAAGGTCCTATAATTTCCGATATGGATGAGAATACCCTCAACAGTCTGCACTTCAACCTCCAAAACTCAAAGTGCTAGAGTACAGAACCAAAATAACAAAGAAATGTGTCACTGTCCAATTAATTATGGTGCTCACTGTATGCAATCTTGCTTTATAGAAATGTTAGCAATTATGAGTCAATCTTAACCTTATTGTGATTGCTAGTTAAATACCATTTGCTGTGGTGCACTTGCAAAGTGAAGTTAGAACAGAGTACAGCAGAGTTCAGTACAGACTACAGAACAGAGAATGTCATGCTAAACCTTTCCTCTCTTTCCATATGCCATTTCTCGTTTCCAGAACATGAATCACATTGTCACACAACAGTCCAGTTCAGTTCTCGTTAGGCCAGAGTTTTCTTTCTTTTACGCACGGGATGTTTATTCAGAATCATACTTTATTTACAGATGGTCTATCCTTGGTTGTCCCCCGACTCAGTGTCACCGCTGTCCCAATCGTCCCCGCTCACCTCGGTGTCGTCATAGTAATAATATTCTTCCTCCTCCGAGTTGCCGTCAAGCGCTCTCATCGCTGCCAGAGAGATAGAAGGAGAGTGTGGAAGTTAACACGGATCCCTCTAACCTTCTCATTTACTTCTACAGTGTAACGATGAAGAGGCCCGTGCAGAGCATTGTTACCACATACCACCTTGGATTCGTTCAACATTTATGCACATTTTTATTCTCATTTCAGTTCACCAATAAATGCCAGGTACATTTTTTTCTTCACAAAAAGAGATTTGTGAGTCAAGCTAGATGACTGCTGAACTCGCCAAAATGCGTACGTGAAGAACATTTTGCATGTACATATGAATCAGAACGATGGCCAAATGTTGACTACCCATGGTTGCAGTCTCTTGCATGCATTTTCTTACAGAGGGCTGCTCGTTGCATTGCTGCGCACGGTAAGCCTGTCCGATAGACTCACCCTGTCTGTGCACTGTGAGGCGAGCGGAGGCTGAAGCCTCACCCAGTGGATTGCGGGAGACGCAAGCGTAGACACCCGCATCGGAGAGGCGCAGGCCTTCGATCTGGAGCCAGGTGGACACCGTATAGCGCTGCGGGCCGCCGCGTGACTAGGGAAACATGAAAGGAACTTTGGGTAAAAGAACGAGCTTTGGAATTAAACCGTGATGCATTAGCTAGCTATTGACAGTCAGGCCAGCCAGGTAAAGAGAGTTCATGCCTAAAGCCTCATGCCAAAAACTGCTGACCTGTTCCACTTGCTCACTGTCATGGTATGTGTTCTTGTTGAACTGTGTATCCAAGTTTATAATATTTAGAATAGAATTGTAGTAGAGCTGATTTGCCCAGTTCACTGTGAACTGCATTCAGTGTTCATTACTAGGGATAGCTGCTACTGTATGGGAAGAATGTGCTTTCCTATCTGTTCTGTAGTTACTTCGATTACCTTTCTGTATGCACTTACTGTATGTCGCTTTGGATAAAAGCGTCTGCTAAATGAATGTAATGTAATGTAATATCAGGCCTTGGAGGTGCCAGTGTCACTCTACATCCCATCCATGCAATGCCATCATGCTAAGAAAAGTGTTTACGTCATACTTCCATTGAAAAATGGCCATATTTCAATTACAAGCTACCTGTCAACCCTGTCGTGGATACTGACCACACCGCTTCGCCCAGATTGGTCCGATGAGTATCAAAGTAATTTGGAGGTTCAAAAATGTAGGCCAAGGCTTGAGGTACCAAGAAGGTGTGGCCAAAGCACAGCCTGAAAGTGGCTGCCTAAAATCAACAAGCACTCGCACACACATGCTCACCCTGAATTAGCAAAGTGAACAGACAGTCGTCGTGCAATTTCACACACATCTCTAAGCGAGGAGGGAGCATGATTTCATCAGACCTGGACAGAGACATGAGGGTCGTCGCCGGGCAGAAAGTTGTCATCGCCTTGTCTCTTCCAGTTCAGTTGGGGCAAAGGGTAGGCAGAGACTTCACAGCTGAATATAATGTCATTTCCTGTGTGGTTCACCACGTCTCTCGGGGTGCGTGTCATCCGGGGAGCTGAGAACGGCAGCAAGAGCACCAATCACTGTGGAAGCATCCGTGATAACAGTAGAGCAACAGCCAGTCAGATCAGGAATTAGATTTTTTTTAAAATTTATCTAGAATAAAAATTTCTTCCCAATTTTTAATTTGGTAAATCATATGTGTGTGGATACAGACGGGTGACAAATGAAAGGAAAAGGTAGCTCTGTTATGTCGTGGGGGTCATTTTCTTGGCATGGTTTGGGTCCACTTGTTCCCTTAGAGGGAAGGGTCACTGCAAATCAATATAAAGTTATATTCTGAGTGATCACCTTTATTCTATGATGAAACATTTATTTCCTGTGGGAGTGGTTTCTTTCAGGAGGACAATGCCCCCAGCCACAGGGAACGAGGGGTCACTGAATGGTTTGATGAGTATGAAGATTATGTGAATAATATGCTATGGCCTTCGCAGTCACCCGATATCAACCTAATTGAACATCTATGGAAAATTTTGGACCGACGTGTTAGACAGCACTATCTTTTAGAAGATTGGTGTTCCATCCCTCCAGTAGAGTTTCTGAGTCTAGAATCTATGCTAGACTAGTGGTAGCATTCCACTATGCCAATGCGCATTGAAACTGTTCTGGTGGCTCATGGTGGCATTTAGGGCGTGTCCAAGTCCACTTTTGCTAGTTAGACGGTGTGATATTTGAGCGCCAAGTACGGCGCAAGGTGCAAATGGGCTGAACTTAGTCTCTTTATTAGTTATAGATGTGTCTTGGGCGTAACATGCAATAAACCATCAAAATGCCATATGCCATTCCCTTTAAAAGTCTGTTTTTCCACCTTTCCACCATTGCTTATATGATGGCGAAACAGACATACTCATGCTTGTGTAGTTAAAGCGTGCGAGCAAGGAATAGGCTATATAGATCAATAGTATGATCAATATTATTTGGATTAACCATTATGATGCATTTTGATATAGCTACACAATAATAATTTTTAACATTAGGGTTTAACACTGGCACAGAGTCCCGGTAATTCCAGACAGTGCTGTTATTTTAGAAAATATATATATGTGGTTTAATTTAGTTAAAAAGCACCTGCAACCCCTGAGAATAAGCTAAAAGAATAGGCTATGGCTTTCATCTCACCTTAGAAAACATCAAATTAGCCTGCTTGTTTAACGAATTTCATTTATGAAGCAATTTTATGTTCTCACAGCAGTCAGATCACAGACAATGCATTTCAGCTAGCAAAGTTCAAGCTTAATTTGAAATTCATATTCTCATAATAACATAAATTGTTTTATCTTGGCTTAATTATGACACTAAATACACGAAAGCTGTCAGGTTGGGAACCCAAAGGTTCACGCATACTTACCTTGTTTTATAATGTCCTGCTTATCGAAATATGACTCGTTTTTACTGGTAGCTTAATGCTTCAAAACAAGTCTATTTTCCCGGGATTACAGGGACAACTTGCATCTATTGCGGGAGAGAAAGGTTGTGCACATGCCTATGTAGACGCACTTATATAGCATTGTTAAAATAACATAGAAATAACTGCGACATGACTTTAGACTAGGTTTGTGATGGTTTTAGCGCAAGTGCTTTCTGCTGGCTCAAGATAACAATACGCCAAAAATTATCCTGGCCACACCTCATCTTAAAACCAACACGCCCAGTTCACTTGCTATGGGCGCGAGTTCACTTGGTAGTTAAACAACGTGAGCGCTGGGTGCTATAATGACCGCTGCGCCGGGTGTAAGATAGCAAAGACACTTGCGTTTGGGTTAGCGCCGATTAGCGCCGGGTTGAAGATAGGGCCCTTTATGTTGGTTTCTCCCTTCATTTGTCACCCGTCTGTATATATATCTATATGAGCGATTATTGATACAACATTCTTTATCGATTCCGAGTGCCGACAAGCATGTGCTCTCCACTGAAACACGTCAGCCACCACTTCTTATGACATTGCAGTTCATAAGTCATGCTCGCGCAGACATAAGTTGATGGAAGACAGCTCAAGAGGTGCACAGACGTCATGAGTGAGTGATTGAGACCCCAGCCAACTGAAACTCTCCCATAGACCTGTGGGACTGCGGCTCACAGTAGGAATCGAAGAGATTCCCCAACAAAAAAGTTTTTCTTTCCGATTCAACAGAAAGTATCAAGCAGCCAGTCCGCTGTAAGGATTTAACCAATCCTTTAAAATGCATAGAAACCAAATTTACTCACAAAACTTCTATAATCTCTCTGTAATCTGAAGGAAAATACTTTTTTTCCCTGTGATAGTTCCCTTCTTCCCTCTCTCACATTGTGCTGTGTCTCCTTTTGCTTAGTAGTCCCTTCTCTTTTTCACATTTTTTGCTTCATTCATTTCGTCTGTCTATGTTAGTGTTCTGCTTGCCTCAGGATTTCCTCAACTCTTGCTTGTGCTCTTGTTCTGTCCTTTCAAAGACATTTAATTAACCATCTGGCCAGTATCAACATATGTTGTGGAGGTCAAGATTCAGTTTGTTGCTGTGTGAACTGGGCACACAAATCATTCATGCCAATCACAGACAGCCAGCTAAACAGGGTAACTACTACAGAGCAACGGCCATTAGACCCCTTCAGCTTATCCAGAACGCAGCAGCGCGCCTGGTCTTTAACCTCCCCCGACACTCCCATGTCACCCCCCTGCTCATTGACCTCCACTGGCTACCGGTGATGGCTCGCATCAAATTCAAATCATTGGTGCTCGCCTTCCAGGCAGTCCGAGGATCTGCCCCCCCATACCTCCAAAAACTAATCAGACCTTACACACCTGCCAGATCCCTGCGCTCCGCCTCCTCAGGACGACTGGTACCCCCCCCCTCTTCATGCTAGCACCCGGTCTCGACGTCTGTCTGTCCTGGCCCCGGTGGTGGACGGTGGTGGAGAGCTCCCCGTGGAGGTCAGAACACAGAAAGTAGTCTGACCGCCTTCAAGCGCAGATTGAAGACTCACCTCTTCAAGCTGCACCTCTCTCCACCCCTCCCTACCTCCCTGTGACTATTGTTATTAATGTTGTGTAATTCCCCCCCCCAATGTTGTGTAAAAAAAAAAAAAAAACCCAATCATACTGACTGCGCTTAGTACTTAGATTCATATTTGCCTTTTTAGGGTTGTTTTTAAACGTTCTTGTTCCTAGTTTGAAAATGCACTATATACGTCGCTCTGGATAAGAGCGTCTGCTAAATGTCTATAATGTAATGTAATGTAATGTAATGTAACTAAAGATCTCGAGGAATCTCGAGAGTTGCTCACCGTGCGTCACCGCTTGCCCCCCTCCTCACCGCTGCCAGCTCTTGCACCATCTTGCCGTTGCCTTCCTCCACCAATCCTGCCAGCTGCATCTCAACTGTCATCTAGCCTGCAAATTCTATTATCATGGCCTGCTGCAAGTTTTCTTGACCATTGACCATGCTGGTCATTAAGATCTAGACCCTGAGCCAACCAGAGGAGGATGGGTTCCCCCCTTGAGTCTGGTTCCTCCCAAGGTTTCTTCCTAGTTACACCAGGGAGTTTTTTCTTGCCACTGTTGCCTCTTGTGGGGGTTTAGGCTGGGTTTTTCTGTGAAGCGCATTGTGACAACTAGTTGTGAAATGCGTTATATAAATACATATTGATTTGATCACCACCTCATTATTTATTCATGCAGACTGCTGTTGTGCATTTTGTGTTTTTGTGCCATGCTATGTGGTGCCATTTCTATTATTATTTCAGCATGCCTTTTTGTCTTTGTAACATACTATATTAAAATAACGGTTTTAAACAAATCACTCTTAAATGTAGACCTGTTCCGTTACTGCAATGTTCTCTATCAGCTTGGGAAGGCATGCATTCGCATTTATTGTAATCTACTTTGAGTCTATATATGAAAGGTGCAATACAGATTCAATCCACAATCATCATAATCATAATAAACGTGATGACATTACCAGAGTAGCATGGTCCTTGTCCAGCCCACCTCAGGGTGGTGTCTTCCTGGTTTGCCGCCTCTCTCAGCCGGCACAGGTTGTGGTAGGTGCGGCCGTCGGACCCGCACACGGGGCCAGAGGAGACGCACACGCATTTGGGTTCCGGGTCATGCCCGTCGCGAGCCCCGCGACCTCTCTGCTCTTTCCTCTGACAACGGAGCCCTTCACCACAGCGACCATAGAAGTCCTGGGCCCCGTCGGGGTCACACACCTGGCCCTCAGCATTTCCACACTGCTCGCAGCACCCACATCTGTCCTGCACCCATCCGGCCGGGCAGTTACGGGGTGCCGGCGGGCAGCGGCGCTCCTCACAGACTCCGCAGCCCTCGCCCTCTTCCCACAGCCGGAGCCAGCCACGGTGCTGGGGCGGTACCTCGCGGGAAAGGGGGAGGTGCAGACTCAGGCCGACGGCGCATACAAAAACCCTAAACCAGGCCATTCCCTCACCCTCCCCACTGTGAATACACTCAGAGGACACTTAACACACGTTGTCGCGTCGTTTCTTGGTCCCTCATTCACTTTTCTCCTTTCTCTGCACCCTGAACCTTGTTTTATATCCCACAAATAGTTACTGAGTCTTCTTTTTCCTTCTCCCTGCTCAGAATTATTTGTGAAACTTACACGGAGGACAGACTCAACGTTCTGTCACAGTCACACCTTCTCCAGTTAAGATGCTGAATTTTCTTAAGTGATACAGTGAGATGGAGACTCATAGAGAGAAGAGAGGCTCCAGAATAGGGAATCTTTCAGTGGAGATCAAATCTTTCCCAACAAAAACTTTTTCTTTCAGGTCCACCAGAGAATATCAAGCAGCCAGTCCATAGTAAAGATTTAACCAATCCTTGAAATGAGTAGAATCTAAATTTCCTCACAAAAGAAAGAAAATAGTTTTTTTACCCTCCTTCCCTCTCTCACATCATGCCATGTCTTCTTTCGCTTAGTAGTCCCTTTTATTTTTCATATTCTGTTGTTTCCGTCACTTCATCTGTCCATTTTAGTCTTTAGCTTGTCTCGGGATTTCCTCACCTCTTGCTTGCGCCCTTGTTCTCGTAGATTCGAAG
This sequence comes from Ilyophis sp. 1 JC-2022, assembly GCA_022702515.1. Classification (NCBI taxonomy): domain Eukaryota; kingdom Metazoa; phylum Chordata; class Actinopteri; order Anguilliformes; family Synaphobranchidae; genus Ilyophis; species Ilyophis sp. 1 JC-2022. Next base: position 22,155,344 of record CM040406.1, on the reverse strand, counting down.
TTTGTGGGGGAGGCGGGATACTGTTTCTCCCCTCTCTTTCTCGTGCTTTTCTTTTTCTCCTCCTTTACAACAACTCTCTCTTTCTTCCCAGGCCAGCACCTCAGAGTTGGGGCAGGACTGGCGCTGGGCCTTCAAAAGTGGCAGAGCGTATAAAAAAATGCAGTCGATGCTGATCAAACACACGGCATGCCGGTCACCTTGCGCCCCTACAGACCGTGAGCCCCCAGCAACGATCCAGAAAACAAAGGCACGGACAGAGAAGTGCAGGCACTGACATGAAAGCCCAACACAAGGACAGTATTATCTCGTCTTCTTTGTCTTTCCCCTCTCTCTTTCTCTGGGGAGGTATGGACTCTAATACAGATCTGTGAAATTCCTGGGCCTTGGGCATGCAGGCCTTTGTGCATGGCAGTCAGCATATGTGAGTGATTGTCTGTTTTTTGTGTGCACATATTTATAGGATGGAGAGAGAATGAGAGACTGGTAGAGAGAGAGAGAGAAAGAGAGAGAGAGAGAGAGAGAGCATGAGAGAGAGAAGGAAAGAACTTGAATAACTTTTAGTTATTCTTAAGGCAAATTGGATCGGTTACATCTTAATATGCTTATGGTAAACAAGCAATGTGGTATTATTTACCCATATGTTTTTCATCTTGATTTAATTCCGAATGGTTTTAAAACAAAGCAAGCATGGATTATCTCATATTTGTGGGGGGGATGACTGGAATCATAAAAATTCCAGTAATATTAAATTTGATGCCAACTATTTGGCAAATTGTAAATAACATGTATTCTATTCTATAAGAAAAAATAACTTGGTGTTTTGGGGTATGAGGGGTTCACTGGGAGAGTGTGAGTGAGGAATGCATATTAGAGTTTCCAGGAAGGGGGATATGTTAAATGCAATCAATGGACAGTTATAGGTACCTAGCTATCAAGATATCAAGTGGCATACATCTGATACAGACCAAAATGAACGGGCAATAAATTAAAATCAGTACAAAGGTCAATACACATAAAACAAAGGTTTCACCTTTTCTGTAGTCCCTGATTACAATTGATTATTATTACGTTAGAACTCCTCTCTTTCTCTTGAATCTGAATAGTCATTTTCAGCATTTACTGTATACGGCGAGCCAAATGGATCAGTGTTCCTGTCACTAAGGATGTTCAAACATCTATGAGCCAAATCTATTTTCAAGAGTGAACAGACCACAGATATGTATAATTGAAAGTCTTAAAAGTTTATTCTCAGAACCAACCAGATATAATAGGAATCTTTATCTTTATGAATTATCTTTATTATTATTTAAGAAATATATCCTGCGTCTTTCCAACTTGCCACTGCTTCTGTTTAAAAAAAAAAAACTATCTAAATAACAAAACCCTTACTGTGGACCATGTTTACATGAATGGAATTATTACAATGTGAACATCCAACTAGCAGGCACGTTCATTTTAATCACACTGATATTTGAAAATAAATATGATCTGTTGTGTCAGCTTAATAGATCATAATAAATATGAATAACATTGTGTGCCAAAGTAATTTTTCAAAGGAAAAAAATATCTGAAGATACTGTAAATGTTTTTGAACATTTTCCTCTTCTATGAAAAATCTTGGCTAGTGCAGTAATCAAATAAAAAATGTGAAAACTGGATTGCATAAATGTGGCCTTGCATAATGTTATTTTGTCCGATTGATAACTTTGAAACAAAACTTAAATAAATTACTCCTTGTCTTCAAATCACATCCTTTCTGTAATGTATTCTTCCACAGATTTATATGGCAACATGATTAACAAGAGGACATACAGTACATTTATTCTGTGATAAGCTACACAGAAAACATTAAACGTTACATTATTAATAATAATACGAATTCTCAATACCATTTTGGTACTTCATCAGCTTACTTACAGCCCCTATCTATTTTTTCCTATCAAACACAGTTCCTATCTAATTAAATACGTTTTTAAAGGGATAGTTCACTATCTGTTTTTTTTTTTGTATAAATCATTTGCGCACGTTCTCCATTGGCCCAGACCTCTGGAGGTATAACGTCGCTGTATAAACTGCTCCGGAGTTATTTGCAGTGTAGAAGTTATATTTCTAGAATAGCCTGGCCCTGTCCTTCATCGCATACAAGAAATGTCTGGGCCGAACTAAAACTGAAGTGGCACGCATACGCGGTATCCCTATAATGTTATCGCAGGAAAAAAGGCGTTTCTGAACTATCGTTCCTTTTGCCGTCAGCCGGTTTCCGTACTGAAGTTTTTCCGCAAGAAAATAAGAGGTCGATGAATCCAAGCACACACACACTGGCATAGGACACGGCTAATGATAACTTCTACCCAAATGAACTGAGGTCGTCTTTGAAAAGCGTTGATGTCCTATAGACCTCCTATAGAGAGCAAAATACCCTAACTGACAGTTCGATGCTGCTGTGCCGGGCCGTAACAATTTGCCAAAATGTTGCAAGACGGGGACAGGGTTTCCGCAGGGGCGTCTTTCACCCCGGCCTCTCCTACAACCCTAGCCACTGTCAAAGTGTTCGCTCTTCTGGAAGCTCTGCCCAGCCTTCAGCCGCTCAGGGAGAGGGCAAATACCGTGACAGTGTGCTGCTTCCTCGGACTGACTTTCCAATGAAACTAACTGGACAGAAGATTGTAGATCGGGAGCTGGAGATACAGCGGGTACCGTTAGCTCACTTGCTAACGTTAGATAAGTTTGATCGAATGATTGAATTAACCAGGGTGTAATCTATGTTAAGAAAGTAACTTAGTGCTACAGATATTCTTGTTAGTTGGCTGGCTAGCTAGCTATCTAGCTTACAAGATATGTGGTAAGGTTAGCTTATTAGCTTGTTGTCTGGCTAATAGCTAAATGTTAGCTAACTTGCTTGAACGCTAACTAGTCATTGGGGTTGATAATACAATATAATTTTACGCGCCGAAGTGACGATAGAATCTAAGCGAGTGCTTCCAACGAGAAACAAGTTACGCATATAAGTTATACAAAACAATAGTTAAAACGTTATGACGATGTATTTCCGTGGTCGTAATTGCCCCATGCCTCGCTTGTTGCAGTTAGATTTAATTACACGCTTATGTTTGCAGTTGTGTGGGTTCTCGGAGCTCTACTCCTGGCAGAGGGAAAGAAATATCAAAAAGGAATACTGTCTGCACGATGGACCCCCATATGCCAACGGAGACCCCCATGTCGGACACGCCCTCAATAAGGTAGATGGCAGCACCTGTTTCAAACTCGCCCTTTACCGTTTCATCAGAATGAGGCACCAGTAATATCCCTCTTTGGTAATCTTGGCTAGGTGCTGATTAATAACTTAATTTCTAAGGAAGGAAGTACAATTGTAAAAAAATATTGACCAGAAGAACAGAAAAAACACAAGTTTGTGGTGCTGTACATTTCAGATCCTTAAAGACATCAGGAATAGATTTGAGATGCTGCGTGGGAGGCAGGTCCACTACATCCCAGGCTGGGACTGCCACGGCCTGCCCATCGAGATGAAGGCCCTTGGGGAGCTGGGTACCAGTGGGCTGACTCCTCTACAGATCAGACAGAAAGGTTAGGGATCAAGGGGCAGGGAATGTGGCTGCTGTTCTCTTGTTTGAACACCAAGAGAGAAATGCTGTTGTTGTTGTTACCATTGTGAACAAAATGTCACAGGTGCATTGTGTGGCTGGAGGGAGTCCAGATGCCAACATTTTCCAATATAAGATAGAATAGATTAGCCTTTTAGACCTTCTCAGTATCCTAATTCCACACTTTATTTTTTCTTGAGAAATTCCCTTGATTTCTAAAAGCCCATGTTCCAAGCAAACAGTCATTTGCGGTGAAGTGGATCCATTTTAAGGACCAGCAGCCCTCTGTGAAAGGTGTTGATGGAAATGGTTTGCCTGATGAATATTCATAAGGTGCCTCCAGTATTTACTATTTACATTACTGAGCGAGAGTCTCAGCCAATCAAGTGCTCACCACGAGTGCGAGCTGGGCTGTGTAGTCACAGGATTGAGCAGCAGAAGATGACTAGTAGTCCACAGTGACGGTGCAACGTTAGCGTCCTGCCAGAGAAAGGTGGTTTAAGGTTGGTCAGGGTTTCTTGGGTTACCACTACTTTCATTCCATCTCATTTTTATTGAAATCTTCCTCCAAATTTGGTAGCCAATTGACCTTTAAGTAATTAAATTCCCTGTGTAGCACCCGCTGAGAATTCACCGCTACAACCCCGTCAGCTGGCAGTAGGAAAGAGGCCATCACGCCCTATTCAAGGCGCGACCCCTCCAAGTCCTGACCGTGAATCCAGCTCGCCTGAGGCCGATTGTATGCAACGATTCTCCCCTGCCGAATCCCTCCCCCCACCCTGGGAGCGGCCGCCAATTGCCGCTCCCTCAGGCCCAGCCATACTTGGATCTGGCAGGACCGGGGATCGTACCCCCGATCCTCTGGCATTCCGTCTCGTGACATTCCAGGCCACCAGTTGTTGAGATAGGTGAGATATGCCTCTCCATTAACTGGAGGGAGCTAAATAGGGTCACTCTCTCACTGGCAAGCGCATCAGAGTAGTGTGTATGCTTCAGCTGCAGGGTTCCTGGAAAATCTAATATTTTCTATTTCTTCCTTCTATGCACATGCCAGCTCGGGAATATGCTGAAGGGGCCATCTCTCGGCAACGTGCAGCCTTCCAGCGGTGGGGGGTGATGGCCGACTGGGACCAGTGCTACTACACCTTCGACGGGAAATACGAGGCTAGCCAGCTTCGTATCTTCCAGGAGATGCACAGCAAGGTGAGAAAGCCGGGCTCGCTCACTCGGTCGTGGGCTAACAGACCAGACAAACGCATTCACCGACGCGTCAGATGGAAACGGCACCTGCTGGATCTCCCTCGCTCACAGTTTGATAAAATCACTTTCTGTATTCTCACATTTACACTGTAGTTGTGTTATCTAAATATTACCGTATTGCATGGACCTGTGACTGGAGTCTGACCAACCAACCTTCTAAACAGAAGCTTTCTAAGATTTGTAAAAATTACTCTTCTGAACTTGAATATAAAACAGCAGTGAATAAAGTTGTTTGATATGATCACTCCCTCTCATCTGAATCTAAGCTGTTGTCCTCTGCAGGGTTTCATCTATCAGGACTATAAGCCGGTATTCTGGTCTCCCTCCTCCAGGTAAGAGGTCACTTTGAGAAGAGGTACTTCTTAGAAGTTGTCGTTCTGTCCGCAGCTTCCTGTGACACGCACTGATCGCCTCTCCTCCCTGCCCTTCAGCTTGTGGAGAGTGGAGAAACAGAATAAATCAATAAAATTATATATTTACACCTCTTCCCTTTCTCTGTCTTTCTGTTTGTCTTTTTCTTCCACTGTAGGACAGCCCTGGCGGAGGCAGAGTTGGAGTACAACCCCCAGCATGTGAGCCGGGCCGTGTACGCCACCTTCCCTGTGAAGACTCCACCCCCCAAGCTGGCTTCATTGTCAGGTGAGAGGTTCCTCGAACACCGTCTCCAGGCACACCCAAAGCAGGGAGCCACTCCCATCTGTGTGAAACGTTTGCTTTTGACTGTATTACAATGTATGGAGGATGAAAGCGAGGTTGAAAAGATGTGAACAACGGGTGCTGATCCAGAACAAATGCGTCTGCAGTTCCTGACAATATCAATGGAATGCAGCCCCAAAAATGCACATACTGTTTCTTTAACTTTTCTCACGTCTTCCAAATGTACCGATCCATTTACCTAGTACTCTGGTATTATAAATCCACACCAACACCAAGGTACTCTGCCATTATTTCAGCTTTGTATGACAATAGGCTAAGAAAAACCACCGGTTATGAGCATCGAGATGCTGAAAAAGGAGTACATTGAGGTGTGTGGTCACCATTGATTGATAGACTGGCCTGCCTGTGGTTTTTCATCCTCAGAGGAATGGAGCCGTGTAGCCGTGTTGGTTTGGACGACCCAGCCCTGGACAATCCCAGCCAATCAGGCGGTCTGCTTCATGCCTAATGCAAAGTGAGTGGAGGGCCCTGACAAGCTTTTGCTGGAAACGCATAATACGTGCACACACACACAATGGAAACGCACAACATGCACACGCATGTACAAACTGCATACGTACACACGTGCAGCATACAAGCTCAGTCACAGGCATACATGATGTCTGGGATTGAAAGAACACTTCTAATGCATAACACTTATAATGAACAAATCCAGGTTTTGCTAGAGGCAGGTTAGTACAATGAGTGGAAACTGCCTCCTGATGGTATGTTAACTTGCTCATGATAAGATCTGAAATGGCTCAAGCTGCTATGCATTAGCAGTGCTACTTCCATCTCTGGATGTGCCTCAAGCTCTTGATAAAAACACTATTGTCTATTAATCTGAGAGCCACATGAATGCAATACAAACCACTTTATATATCCCTCAACTGATACATACACCGTTGAATAATAATTTATGAAAATGTTGTCGTTATGGCAGGTACTCTATAGTGAAGAGCGCTGATGTGTCACAGCTCCTTCTGGTGGCCACAGAGCGCATTGCAAGTATTTCGGCTGCACTAGGCACACAGTTGGACACCGTGGACTCCTTCACTGGTAGGCTCTGGCTCTGCTTACCACTGTACCACACTGTGTCCTCCATCTGAAATGTTCTGGTTCAGCTGTCTCTCTCTCTTCATGTTCACTAACTATCCAGGGTTCTCACACTTCCTGTAAAATCTTTCTTCCTGTAAAATTTTTTAAAATCAACTAATTAAAAAGTCCTTGGAAAATATTTTCTCTGAGAAATTTTGGTGATCATCTGAGAAAGCGTTTCATCCACGGTTTACGTAATTCCCTTAGAATATTATCCTAGGTCAGAATCCATGCTCTGTTCAGACTGGTTGGGGGTTGTATTGGGCTTTAAGGAGCTGAAACTATGTGGCAGTGTTCAGACAGACTGAGTCTATATTTTTATCTGGCTTTATGGAAGACCTGCTGCACTCTTGACATAGCCTTCTGTCCAGTTTTTTGGGTCCTTGAAGTTGGAGTAATAGGATGTTGAAATAACTTGAAATGTAGCAACCAAAATTATAATACTGGCCATCTCTTCTGCACCTCTCTTCTCAGGATCTGAGCTGGAAGGCGGCATCTGCCAACATCCCACAATTCCTGGCAAGGAGGTACCCTTGTTAGCCGCTAATCATGTGACCATGGGCAAAGGAACGGGATTAGTCCATACGGCGCCCGCTCACGGGCTGGAGGACTACAGCGTGGCCTCGCACTTCAAACTGCCCGTGGTTCGTTCGTTTTTTCATCCACTTATTTGAACCCCGCCCCATCGGAATCAGACTGAGCTTCTTTGCTCTGCCGTTTCTGACACTCGTAGGCGCTGTCCTTGGAAATCCATGCAAATGTATTTTTTATGTTGAAAGACATGAAGAAAACATCAGGGAAAGTAGTCAAATGACCCACCGTCCATGAAAACCTTCCAGTGAAAAAGCAGGGCGGAGTTCATTGTTGCTTTTTTATTTTTAGAGGAATAGTATGTTTTATTTATTTATTTGTAAATTTCTTTATTGCTCTTTTTGAACCTTGATTTAATTTACCATCAGTTTCTCTCTCCAACCCCCCCCCCCGTTTCTTCCCCTCTCTCTACCAGGAGTGTATGGTGGATGAGGAGGGCAGGTTCACAGAGCTTGCTGGTCCAGAGCTGCATGGACAGCCAGTCATGGAAGAGGGCACTAACAAAGGTTAGAGTGCTGATGGCATTCTCCCTGATGCACACAAATTCTCTTGTATAAAGCTGATGACTACATTGAGTCTTTGAATTGCCTGTGAATGTAAATAAATGGCAGTTGTTAGTGCACTTGTCATGTGCTACTGATCTCTAAATTGAGGGTCTTTTATGTACATAGGTGTAGGGTGCTATTGTGAGTGAGTCACACTAGCAATCTAGTCAGGAAAACACGTCACACTAGGGCCAATATTACGTGTATTTATTTCTGCAGAAAGTGCATGCCTGACAACAAAGTCAACGCCATACTAAAAAGCATTATTTACAGCAATCCTTTATACCCTCTAAAAGAGAGTGCGCAACCGTGTGCGTGTCAGTACCAAGGACAACCACCTCATTAGGTAGAAAAGTAAAACTTTGTTTCCCACCATCCAGATAGCAGGCAATGTTAACTAGGACAGAATGCATCATCTGATATAACCTGTAAAGTAAATAAAATGTAATAATAATATAACATGGATAATACATGTTAACCGTTCAGTGCTAACTCATTGTGTGTTTGTGTTTTAGTGCTCTCCATGCTAAAAGAAGCAGGCGCTCTAGTGAAAGAGGAGGACTGCGTCCACAGCTACCCTTACGACTGGAGGACCAAACAGCCAGTGCTGATCCGGGCCAGTAAGCAGTGGTTCATCAACACAGGCAGCCTGAAGGACAAGGCCAAGGTCAGACCTAGCAGAGCAGCTCTTACAGTGATTCACACACACACACACACACACACACACACACACACACACACACACACATACACATACACACACACATACACACACAAGTTTGTATTCATATCTTTGTGGGGACTTCCTAAACCTAACCCTAGCCCTAACCCTAAACCTAACCCTTGTATTCCTATCATTATGGGGATTTCCTAACCTAAATCCTAAACCTAACCCTAAACATAACATGTGACCCCTAATCCTAACCCTAACCATAATTGTAACCCTAGCCCTAAACCCAACCCCTAACTCTAAAATTAACCTTTCCCTCATGGGGACCATTCCAGAGTCCCCATGAGGGAGCATTTTACAAACATGCTCACACACACACACACACACACACACACACACACAGGTCCTGAACCAAAACAATGGAAGCACCAATGTAAAGTCACTTAATAGGATGGCCTTTCAACTGTCGTCTGGAATTCTTCAGGAGGAAAAGGCCACACCCTTCCACGAGAATGAAGGGACTCGTATTTAGTTGAAAACCACTGTGTCTGTCACCCCAGAATATCCCATAATGCTCGATTTGGTTCACGTCTGGTGACTAAGTAGGCCAGGAGCTATGGACAAGGTCAATGTTGAGCTCCTCAAAGCACTTCGCTGCTTCTTGTGCCCTCTGGATTGGGGGCACAAGGGGGCACATTGTCATCTCATGAGATGCCACCCTATAGAAAATAAATGCTTTGTGACGGGGTGAAGATGATCACAGAACCATGTTGTATTGAGTGACATTGACCTAACTTTGTAAGGGAATGAGTGCACCCTTATCATGCACAGAAAACGCACTCCACACCATTATATGATTGTGTTTCCATTGTTTGGTTATATATACATCTATATGTACAGAAGACAAACAGGAATGAATGGATGAACAGATGGACCAATGTCAGGTTTGCTTTTCAGCAACCCAAACGGCCTAGAACAATGGCCTAACAAATATTGTCTAACTTACGGTTGGCTCTCGAGCGCACAATAGGGTGACCAATCGCCACAGGCAGAGACGTCATGGCAATTGGCCCATCTGTTTGGAATGCGACTCGTGCGTTTTGTCGCGCCTAGCATCACGTAACAATACAGGCAGTTTTCTCGTTTCGCCGCATACCTTGGCTGAATGCGTCGACGGTGTATGTGCGCACGCAGGACGTGCTGCAGAAGGTTCGGGTGGTGCCAGAGTCGGCGCGGGCCAGTCTGCTGGCCATGCTGGACAGACGGACGTACTGGTGCATCTCACGTCAGAGGAGCTGGGGGGTCCCCATCCCGGTGTTCTACAACAAAGAGACCGGCGAGCCCCTCATTAACAAGTACTGCACGACCTCACAAGGCACACAGTCAACCACAGGCCACATGTATAAAACTCTGAGTAAAAGAATGCGTAAAAGAATGCTAGGGGAGAAAGTTGGGAATCTGCTTACGCAAAGTTTAGCATTTTACCCCTTTGATCATGGTATCGCCATATTACATCGACTCCAAACACCGCATACGTATGGTGTCCAGTGTGTGCAGAGGTACGCAGGTTCTGTTATGTTATACATCTGAATTTCTGTGTGGAAACTCGCTTACGCAGCTTTCTGAGGGAATTTTTCTGCTCAGCACTGTTTATACATGTGGCCCCAGCACTACACGCCTTTGGTATACACACAAGAGAAATTCATATTTGTACTTTTCCCAGGGAAGTGCCATTTATGTGATTTTTTAAAATCAGTATTACCGTATATACAACCACAGACAGGATTTCACATGCAAATATTAAGGTTTTACAAAGTGTGTGCTTTTAAATTGGCTCTGTGCACAGTGTGCAGTGACTCTGTTTGACTTTTCTCAGGAGAAACAGATTGTAGTCTCACCGATGGTCAGCTCCTGTGTTCCTTCGGTCCCTCTGCTTTTTAATTACTGGAAATTCCAGGTTGTCACAGGAGTTTCCAGTGCTGTATTGTAGTTTATGAATATTCATGTAGCGGCATGCCCAAGGGCAGAGCAACCATTGCCCGGACATTGTGATTGGTCACACTAATGAATGAAAGTCCTCATGAATATTCATAAGATTTATAACATTTCAGCTTCATAGGTAGGGAGACAGAACTATCAATGTTAAATATATGGCACTGAGCATGTGGTTAGCCTACATAATCTGGGGCTTGGCTCCGTGGTAGGGTGGTATAACCTGTGCTTTTTGATTGGATTGGCTCACTTGCACGGGGGTGTGAACTGTGCTCTCTGATTGATAGGCACACTGTGTCGCATGTGGCTAAGCTCTTCTCGGAAAACGGCAGCGACTGCTGGTGGGAGCTGCCCTTGGACTCACTGCTGCCCCCAGAGGTGCGAAAAAAGGTGTGCATCGGCATTGCAGAGATTTCTAGAACGGAATGAAAGTTTGTGTGGGATTTGCCGTGATGCGAATGTACGGCATATGTGTTTAGAAGATGATACTTGTGCACAGTATGTAAGCGCTGGAGTCCGAAATGTCTTTTTTTCTGCTTGCGAGATTTTGGTTGATGTTCAGGAACTCATAGCTGTGTGTGTGTGTGTGTCTGTCTGTCTGTCTGTCTGTCTGTGTGTGTGTGTGTGTGTGTGTGTGTGTGTGTGTGCGCGCGTCAGAGCAAGGTGGACAAAGACGCTGAGTACGAGCGTGGCGAGGACGTTCTGGACATCTGGTTTGACAGCGGGGTGTCCTGGGCTGCCGTTCTGCAGGGTGAGTCTTTATTTTGTCTTTTGCTACTGTGTCCATAATGGGATCTCACTCACCCCTGTATATTCTCTCCTGTTGTGTGTTTATCAGCCTCTCTGATGTGTGTAGTGTGAGTGGCTGTGTGAACAGATTTGTTTTGTGTGTGGAGAGCTGCCATGATTTTGGTCTTGCTGGCTCCACGCAGAAGCTCTGCTTTCCACATGTGTGTCAGTGCGCTTCAGTAAGTCGGGTTGACAGCATTTCAGTGTCTCTGTGCGAGTGTGTGAATCGTCATTTCCGGTCGAGTGTCTGTCGTCCCGTCTGCACCTCTAGGTGCTCCTCTTAGGTACCTTAGTCATTGACTCCTATCCATACCTCAGTTCAGTACCTTTATTGGTTAGTGACTCATTTTAGTACCTCAGTCAGTGACTCTGGTCAGTACCTCATGCAGTCACCTGGGTCAGTACCTCAGTCACTCACTCGATTCAGATTCAGTATTCGATTGTCAGCAACTGGGGCAGTGACTCATTTTATGACCCCAGCCAGGAACTTGTATTGGTATCACAGCCAGTGACCGTCTGACTCGCAGTCTTCAGTTTGTTGTCATGGCGCCCCTACCCCAGTGTGAGCCCTGCTCTGTTTTCCAGACTGGGAGGCCGACAGCAGCTCAGAGTCCCCGCTGAGCTGGCTCCCGCTCCCGAGTGCCCTGACACCAGGTTAAGACCACTCTTGTCACCCCTCCAGCCTGCCCTCTCACCCCCACTAACTAACCTCAGGATGTTTTCTTTCCAAAGCCTCCAGCTATCTTTGCCTCCTATTAGCATGCTAATGTCTATCAGTGCATGTGAACTACAGGATTGCAGGGTGTCTGTAGCTGTTATTCAAGGTGGAAGCCCTTCAAGGTGATGAGCTCCACGTTTGTCGCAGCTGAACTTCAGGTTTCTGAACTTAAGGTTCTAAATTTAATTCAGCCCCCCCCCCCCCTTTTTTTGTCTCAACTAACCGTGGCTGTGGTTTCTCTTCTCAGACTGAGCCTTCTCCTGAAGGTTATCTCATGCCAACGGCTTCCTGTCACACAGCTCACAGCTTTTCCCTGCCTTACTTAGACACAGCTTACCAAAGAGTGGACAGTAGGAATAATCATCAAAATAATACCTTTATTTCTCTCCCCCACTTCCATATCTTTTCTCTTTTTTCTTTCCCTGTCTCTCTATCTGTCCATCTTTCCAATGCACAGAGTCGGACCCACGTGCTGACGTTTACATAGAAGGGAAGGACCAACTGGGGGGATGGTTCCAGTCCTCTCTGCTGACTAGCGTGGCTGCGCGCAACAAGGCCCCATACAAGTCAGTGAGAGCGAGAGAACTAGTTTGTGTGGGTTGGAGAGAAGGGTTGGGCATGGGGGAAATGTTTTGTTATGAGCTCTCAATCTGGATACAAGTAAAAAACGAGGTGCCCCTTTGCTTCACTCTTGCGTCAGGGCGCTGGTCGTGCATGGATTTGCTGTCAGTGAGAAAGGGGAGAAGATGTCCAAGTCCGTGGGAAACGTGGTGGATCCTGACACTGTTATCAATGGGGGGGAGGTGAGAGACAGTGAGATGCGTGCACACACTCACTCTCACATTCAAACATGCGCACAATATGCGGACATAACGTGCACGCATGCACACACACAGACACACACACAGACACAGACACACACACACACACTAATCAAATAATACACAATAGTGTGAAACGTGGACACATTGATACTAAAGCCCAGCTCCCAGCATTCAGCCAGACAGGTCTTTGTATGAGAGTATGTTTTCCACGTGTTCACATGTACCAGTTTGTGACACGGTCCTTGTTTATGGGGACATTGTTTAAAGGCCTTTTAAACTCACAGCTCTTCTCCTGCTGTCCATGCTAGGACCACTCGGTCTCCCCTCCCTACGGGGCAGATGTGTTGCGCTGGTGGGTTGCCGAGTCCAACATCTTCTCTGAGGTGCAGATCGGTCCAAAAACGCTCAACTCTGCAAAGGACAGCATCAACAAGGTACGATGCATTTTCAGTTCCCATTCAGTTGTTCTTTATTGGCACTTTACAAAAGATACACCACATATTGCCAAAGCATAAACTACTATCAACAGGAGAGAAATCAGGTGTGATGTTTGCATTTTTAATTCCAATTAATTAATTTTTTATTGGCTCTATTCAACAGATACACCGTATATTAGCAACTTATAAACTACAGTCAACAGGGGAGAAATACAAAACCAGAAGTCACTTAGTTACATTTTGATCACATCCTATTAATACTTGGAGGAGGGGTTCCCACAGGGTTTGCCGACAAACAATCTATTTGTTATCTAGTTGTGATCTATTAAACAGTCAAGCGAAAGGCAAGGTACCTTTGAGAATTTCTCCGTTCGTTCCGGTCTCGTCCTGGGACTGTGTACATAGTCTTCGTGTTTCTCTTCTGCAGTTGAGGAACACACTCCGTTTCCTGTTGGGGAATCTGCAGGGGTTCGACCCTCGCACCCAGGCGGTGGACCCTAAAGACATGCACTATATAGACCAGTACCTGCTGCACCTGCTGAGGGACTACAGCATAAAGGTGAGTGTCATTCGGTATCTGTGTGTCTGTCTATTTGTAGTTTAACCTGCGTGATATTTGGGAGCTTGTGTGCCAGTGGTCAGTTTTTGCCTCTTTATTGTAGTTGTACTTTATGTGTGCATGTATTATAGTTGTAACCGTGTGTCAGTACACAGGTGCGCGAATGTGTGTGTGTGTGTGTGGTTGCTTGCATGCACGCACTCATTGAGTAACTTGTACATTTGTGTGTTTCAGGTGACGGACGCCTATAGTGAGTTTGACGCGAGCAGGGCGATCAGACTCCTCCAGGGCTTCATCTCCAGGGATCTCTCCAGCTTCTACTTCAGCATCATAAAGGACAGGTACAGGTTGCAGGCCTTCCTCCCTGCCTTAGTCAGTGGCTCCAAACGAAAGAATACACCAAGGTTCCCTCCCTTTCCTCAGGCTCTATTGCGATGCAGAGGATTCGATTGGCCGGCGTTCGTGTCAGACGGTCCTTGAGGAGATTCTGGACGGTGTGACTCGATCTATCGGCCCTGTGCTGCCACATCTGGCGGAGGAGGTGTACCTGCACGCCCCGGGACATGACGGTACGCGCGTCTGTGTGACTCCGCGATTGTGTCTGCATGCCTGAGCGTTGGTGAAAGTAGTTGGATTTGTTTAAGATGGTCAGAATTTTTCACTCGCTTCTAAAGTATGTCAGATAATAACTACCCGGGTCTGACGTAGTGTTACGCGACGTACCGCGAGTAATCCAACGACGCGTTCGCGCGTGTGTTGTTGTGCAGAAGGGGAGACTCTGTTCCGCAGCGGCTGGATTAAAAGCAGCTCGGTGTGGAAGAAGCCGGGGCTGGAGGAAGCGGTGGAGGGAGCCTGCGCCATTAGGGACTCCTTCCTCTCCTCCATCCCGGGCCGCAACTCCGCCGAGTTCGACCTCACCGTCGCCATCGAACCCGGCCTCTTCTTCGAGCTCATGGAGGTACCAGTCCTCTTCTGTGACTGCTCATGCTATCGAAAAATGTTCCCATAAGTGTGCAAACCCTGTTAATTGGAACAAGCATGTTAGCAAAAAGTAATTCAGGCCCTCCACATTTCAGTCTCTGCAAGAGGAGCCCACCTCCACCTGCTCCCAGCTGACGGAGCTGATGATGGCGTCACGCACCACCCTGGTCAGTGAAATGCCCCGGGACCTGCCCGCGGACACGATTACCAGCAGGGGCAATTTTCTCATCAACCTGGAAGGTGAGTGATTAATTGGGGGCAATTTTCTCATCAAACTGGAGGGTGAGTGATCAGTAGAGGTAACGTTCTCATCAACCTGGAGGGTGAGTGATTAGCAGGGATTAAAGTTCTCCGTCGCGACGACGGATTTCCGGATTCCAGAGGCTGTAGCTTACGAGATCAGTGTAGATCCGTAAAAAAGAAAGTTTGTTTAAGTGAAACTCCTGCGTTTTTCTGACAAACTAAGAGGTTTGCAGTTATATTTACAACTTAGTTATAGGCTACCCATAATACATATACGAATAATAATCAACAGACGGACTAGAGACGGACATGCTACAAAAAAAAAATATTAGATAACAGTTAATTAGATAACATCTCATTATTAGGAAAATAAGGAAGGAAAATAATTGTAATGACTAGAGTTCATGTATGTCCATGCCATGTAAACAAATAAATATTTATATTTATATATATACAGTCAAGCCGGAAAGTCTGAGCACCCCTTTCACCTTCTCCACTTTTTATTACATTACAGACATATTCTACAATAGATTATTTCCAGGTACTGTTACAAGCGATACTATAAGCTCTCTGCATTTGAATGGATCTCTATGGGAATTGGGGGGTGAGACTAGATTCAGCTGTAAATTACACTGATACAGTATGGAACACATGGCTGTAAGTCATCAAGGGTCTGAGCTATCGAACAAGCCCCAAACCATCACTCTGTTGCAAGATATGGAGTAGATGTGGATGGATCACTGCAAGGGTTATTTCTCCTGACTCATTTTCCTATAGAACTCTATGGGGATCATGAGAAACAACCCTTAAAGGGATCCATCCACATCTACTCCATATCTGGCCGCAGAGTGATGGTTTGGGGCTCGTTTGATACCTTAGACCCTTGATGACGTACAGCCATTTCGCCAGTCATGTGTTCCATACTGTACCAGCGTAATTTACAGCTGAATCTAGTCTCACCCCCCAATTCTCATAGAGATCAGTTCAAATGCAGAGAGGTTATAGTATCGCTTGTAACAGTACCTGAAAATAAGATATCGAGAGTCTTTTGATGTTGATTGGTCACAGACTTCAGGAAGTAACAGCATGCAAAGGATATGCGACCAAATATTAAATATGATACTTTAAAAATATGTTAAAGCAAAGGGTATGAATACTTATGTAAATGAGAGATTTCAGTTTTTGATTTTTAATACATTTGCAAAAATTTCTAAAAACATGTTTTCACTTTGTCATTATGGGCTATTTTGTGTAGAATTTTGAGACAAAAAATGAACTCAATCAATAGCAGAATATGTCTGTAATGTAATAAAACGTGGGGAAGGTGAAAGGGGTGGGCACAATGTTAAAAGCGACTGCACAATGTTAAAAACCCAGGATCCAGGTGGTGTGAACATTTGGTGAGTATTTTGCCGAAATAAACGCTTGGATTGATCCATTGTATTCCTGTCTGTGCCACAGATATTTGCTAACATGATTCATTCTCAATATTATGTGCAAAATATCAACAAACACTGCTAATCAGTCCTGGGGGGTATTTCACGAAGCAGGATAAAGGAGTTAGCTGGCGAACTTTTGTAAATATTTTGAATTTACAAAAGTTAGCTGGCTAACTTTTTAACCGCGCTTCATGAAATACCCCCGTTCTTCTTGGGGTAAAAGATAATTTTTGCAGGTGCATTAGTCTCCAGGCAAAATCTCCTGGTTGCTGCGGCCTGCTAAACCAGAAACGAAATCAAAAGGGACAATTTCTCAAACGGTTAAATAGTACAGTAAAGTAATTACTTGATACAAACTCATGTGACACGGCAACTAATACAGATGTTTCGTACCGCTATTATTTGGTTTTGGGCTGTTATTTGAGGGAAAAGGGAAATAAACCCCAGCAAATTTCATGTACGTAAATGGCACGTAAATTTGTTTTGCCAAGACATTGTAGCTTTTCCAACCTTGGCTTAGTGACGTGTGCAGGTGACGTTAAACACAGACAAAGGTGGCTCCTCTTCTCTCCGTCATAGGTGGCGTAATCCGCGAGGAGAGTTCCTACAGCGTGGCAGCCGTCCCCACCTCCCTCCACCGCTGCCCGCGATGCCGCCGATATACCGCCGAGTCGCCCGACTGCCTCTGCCCACGATGCCAAACCATCCACGCCAGGACCCTATGACCGCCTCAACGCCCCCACCCTCTGCCGTCTCTTTTACCCATCTTAGACCGACAGCCTGCCTCTGTACAGCTAGAACCACAGAGCACACACAGTCAATATGCACCAACATCTGCCAGCAAGAGAAGTTGCTCCAAAGCTGAAAGAGCGGGTTTCCAAGGGAGCCTAATGCAGTACAAATAATTGTTTGTTCACAGGGAAAGAAAACGGGAAGGACAAGACAGTGACATTGTATGTGTGCATCATGTGATCCCTCTTGTTAAGAGTGTGATGCTGGTTTCTCCAAAAGCCAGGCAGGTGAACTGTGTGCTCTGTAAGGACTAAGGTGAACAGTTTGGGTTTCTTTTCTCAAACGCATACAGTAAGGCGAGAAGGGACCTCTTGTTTGTTTTGTTTTTGAGTTATGTTGTTACCAACATTGACAGACTACCATGCACCAAATTAATAATAGAATAATTTCACAAAGAGGCGAAGTTTTGGTGGGAGTTTCAATTTCTGCAGCACTTGCGGTTTGTCATAGCTTCTCGCTGGGCTCGTCTTCAGTTCCCTGTAAATACTGCATGTTTGTCGCGCTTTAGTGATAAACGTGTATTTGCTGATATTCAAAATCAATAAAGCTTTGAAGAAAATAGTTTCCACAGATTTCTCAATGTATATAAAACTGAATTTCGAAACCAACATGAAATACTGCTCCTCTTCAATTCCAGCTCAGCACCTGTGTCCGATACTGTCTTTTTCAGTGCATTATCCTAGGTGAAAAAACACTTCCTGGAACATAAAACCTTGGCAAAACCATTCAATAAAACGGGGCCATGAAACCTAATTACCAGAGCATCTTGAATGTTCATCGAAACCATAAACGAAGGTCCACTTTCTTTTCAATGTTAGCCCTGTCCTGGCTGCGCACAGCCATCTGTGGGTTCACAGCGCTCACTATAGGCCACGGTCCACTCTAGCGCCAAAGTTGGGACCTCCTTAAAGGGTAACAAAGCACTGAAACAACTTATTTTAGATAACTGATACATTTGGTTTTTCCTAAGTATTACTGATTTATCCTGGTCCAAATCTTGACAAATTACTGCAGTCGGCGCAAAAAAACTTTAAGAATCTGGCTCAAAAGTGTCTAGTGGTAAAACGTTAGGTACTGCACGTTCGATCTGTGATTGGCCAGAAATGGCATCCAGCTAACGTATTCCTCCCAGTGACAAAATGGAAACCTGTACAGCTACGCCCACCGATAGTTGGTGGCTCCACCCTGAAGTTTTGGAGCGAGGGCGGGCAGCGAGCGGTTGATCTGCGTGGAGAGGAGATGGAGAGAGCAAGCAAGCGATATAGCTAGCTTACAGTTCAGCTTTTTTGAATATTGTAGTTATAGTAGCCTATTTATTTTTGGTATATAATTTTTTATAGTTAGCTTGATAGTCCCTTGTTTTTTGATAGTTTGTTTTTCAGTCTAGCTTAGAAAGTAGCTAGCTTTTATTTGTTTTTTTAAAATAGATATGTAAGCTACTTTATTAAAAATATATAGTATAAAGCATATGAAAACTGCGTATCCGGGGCGTGGTTTGATACTTGGAGCTCAGCCCCTATGTTATTACCTTATCATGCCCAGATTTTGGCATTTTTTGAATTTCAAAAGGGGGCGGGTTTAGCTAAACCAGCGTGTTTTGTTACCCTTTAAACTCCACTGTGTATTTGGCATCAAAACTGTTCTTGTTTAGCATGACCACCTCTGCAGTGTCAGCACTGTTTTTGAGGGGCGTGAGGCTGTTCCCCATTTGTTCTTCTGGCAATGCTGATCTCCATGAAGATTGCCTCAGCAGTGTCACTGCTGTTCTCAATGAGCACAGCCTCCTCTGCTGTGTCAGTGCTGTTCTCAATGAGCACAGCCTCCTCTGCTGTGTCAGTGCTGTTCTCAATGAGCACAGCCTCCTCTGCTGTGTCAGTGCTGTTCTCAATGAGCACAGCCTCCTCTGCTGTGTCAGTGCTGTTCTCAATGAGCACAGCCTCTGCTGTGTCAGTGCTGTTCTCAATGAGCACAGCCTCTGCTGTGTCACTGTTGTTCTCAATGAACACAGCCTCCTTTGTTGTGTCAGTGCTGTTCTCAATGAGCACAGCCTCCTCTGCTGTGTCAGTGTTGTTCTCAATGAGTACAGCCTCTTCCGTTCTGTCAGTGCTGTTCTGAAGAAGTTTAGCCATTTCAGGGCCACAACTATGTCATCAT